>VZRR01010238.1:1030634-1210163 GCA_013398015.1 Oreocharis arfaki | reverse complement strand
GGTCACGGCGGGGCCCGGGGCGGGGGGGCCCCGGGGCGGGGCGGGCAGCGGGAAGGGGAGGGAAACAGGTGAATCCGGCTCTCCCAAGGGTGCTCAGTGCTTTTCCTCGCGGTTTGTTAGACAGTCGTACTATAAAAAATACGGCTGTGGTGAGTGCAGTAGATAACTTTTGAACAATTCGACTGAATAGACTAATTGAAAGAAAGGAAATTTAGGTTAAATATTAGGAAGAAATTCTTTACTGTGAGGGTGGTGAGACACTGATACGTGTTTGCACAGCAGTGTGGGGCTGCAGATGCCCCCTCTCTGGAAGCGTTCAAGGCCAGGTTGGATAAGGCCTTGAGCAACCGGCTCGAGTGTGAGGCGTCCCTGTCCATGGCAGGGGCTTGGAACGAAATGTTCCTTAAGGTCCATTCCAACCCCTTCACGTTCTATGATCCTGTAAGAACTAATGAGGGTGTATTACTCAGACTTTACCCCAATGAACGTCTCCTCTCCCTAGAGAAATCTTCAGCTTTTAATCACAAATTTTAAACAGCCTTGGGATGAGAAGGATTTATCCTCTCATTTTATTCTCGGCAGCTCTCTAACTTGAACTCTGTAAACACTTGCATCAACTTCTGCACCCCTACCTGAGGTACATTCACTGTAATTTTACTTTCTATGTGCATTTCCATAACACCTTTTCTCACCTGTATCAGTGTTCAGAGGGAAGTGTTTTTTTATTCTGACATGGCAATAGGAATAGAAAAGCACAAATATAAAGGGCTGACAGTTAAGTGAGAAATTCGTCACAAACCCTAATATAAAAAAATAAATCTTTGAGATGGTGCACTCAATGAAAGAATTAGCATATGGACAAACAAGAGAGGAAACATTTTGTTCAGATGTCTCACATTTGTATTTCCACATGAGGAATTTCCTGTACCCTTGAACGGTGAAGGCTGTTCAAGAGAGTCTCAGAATGACGAGTCACTGTTCAGTGGGGACACCGCAACACTTCACAACATGCAGGAGAGAAGTCCGTGACCTAAAATAAAACTCTGAAAGTAAGCAAGTTAGTTTGAGCAAAGGAAAAATGCGTATCTGGTAAGGGGATGAAGGAAACCAGAGGAACACTTTAAAAGTTAATTCGTTTTCTGCAAGGAAAAAACATGTATCCGGTAAAGGGATAAAGGACAGCAGCTGCTTCGGAGCGCTGAAGGCTCCGAAACCCCGTTCTGGGGCGCGCCGGAAGCGGCGGGAAATGCCCCGCCCCGGGGCGGCCCCGCCCCTGGGCCCGTCCCCCGCGGCCCCGCCCCTTCCGCCAGGCCCCGCCCCCTTGCGCGCGNGAGGCGCTCAGCTCGCCCCTCCCCATCCCGCCCGGCGCCGGCTGGGGCGGATGTGCCGTGGGTAGGCGGCGGCAGCGGGGCCTGCGCCCGGCGGAGATGGATCTGGCGGGGACGATAATCCTGCTGTTCTCCTGCGCGGCGGGTGCTGGAGGTGAGGAGCCGCCCGGCCTCGCGGGGCCCTGGTTCGGGGCCGTCTCCTTTTCTCTCTGCCTCTTTCTTCCCTTTCTCTCTCTTGTCTCGAACCCTCGGGGCCGGGGGCGGCGGGCCCCGCTCTCTGGGGCTCCCCGGCGCCAGGGCCGCGGCTGGGCCGCCGCCGGACTCCCCGTTCCGCCCGCCGCTTCAGCCCGCCCGGGCCTCTCCCCCGCTGTCCGGGGCTGGCCTGGTGCCCCCGCCCCTTCCCCGGGACTTTCCCCGCCGAGGACCGGATCAGCTGCCCTCCCCTCCTCTCTCCCTCGGGTCCTTCTTCCCTCCGCGCTCGGCTGTGTTTTCCCCTCCTGGCTCCGCTTCCGTCCCTCGGGACTTCCCGCCCGGTCCTGGTGGCCGCTTCCCGGCTCCCTTCCTTCGCCCTCGCGGCCGCTTCCCTGTCCCCGAAACCAGGAAGCACGGGCAGGCGGAAAGTTCAACTTAAGGAGATAAAAGACGAGCCCGGGTTCTTCCCGAAGTGTGACTGTGACTTCCAGGAGGGTCTCCGCTCTCCCAGGCCGAGGGAGGACTCGCTTGTGTTCATGGGGATGTGTAACTGTATCGGCTTCCCTTAGGAGTTGATTCTCGGCATTCGGAATCGGGCAGTTTCTCCACTGCGCTTGGTAATGTTTGATTGGTCAAGTCGTGGCAGGGAAAATAGTTTCGACTTTGTTCAGAAAAAGGGTGGACTTGAGAGGGTGTTTCTAGAGAACTGTGGGTGGAACAGCTGATAAAGACTTCCTCTATTTCATTTGGCACCTCTCCGATTTATCTGGGCTCTGCCTCTGTGTGCATCAATACATAGGTTTATTAACAAAGAAGCGAGCGCTAAATGCTGGTCTTTCACACTTTCTCAAAAAGTAATATCAAACTATGGCAAGCTTCAGTAGGTTGTACTTGTGGCTAAGCTGTGAGATAAAAAGCAGGGTGATTTGCATGGTCAGAAGCCATCCCGTTATTTACATGATTAGGAGTGGGATACACAAAAGAATTTAGGTTTTTCTTCGTATATTCTTGTAAGTTATCAAGATATTTCAGACTTAATTGTTGTCATGCTTTCAAGGCCTCTTTGTTTTCTAAACTAAATGGTGCTAGCACAGAACTAACTCAAAATAGTTCATTAACCAGTTGTGAGGGTTGTTTTCACTGTTTAATTCCAGGCAGGCAGTTGTGCCTTAAAAGAGTAGTAAACATGTAAAGTACAGCCCTCTAGATATATAGAAGAAAGTTCATGAAATGTATCTCAGAAATCCTTGTTAAATTTGTTGTTTTGAGAGAAGAATGGGTACTTTCAACATTTCTGGGTGCTAGGAAGCACACCTCACTAGTGGGTGGCAGAAGTACATGTCTTTGGTATGAGCAGTGCAGGTAAATCTTTAAAGAAAGATTAATAGTGCTGGATAGAGATCTAGTGATAATGCCAATACACATCTCTAAAATATCCAGTGCAACTTTTTTGGTCAAAGTCTAAATGTAATTATAGAGGATTTGCCATAGTTCTATTGTAAATTAAAAATAGCCTTTTAAGTTTAGGAAAGTCTATTTTACCTGTGTTCACGTTTCTAGGGTTTCTTATATACTGTAAATGTTTTTATTTATTGAAAAATAGGGTTCTTCATTTGCGTATTTTCCCTTCTAGACAGGCATTAATATCCGTGTGAAAAGGGAAAGTTCATGATTCTTAAAGAAGTTACTGTGAGAGCAGTGCAAACTGGAAAGAACTGAAAAGAACCGAACAATTTACATTACATTTATGTGCAGTGCATCTCACGCTCATTAATTTTACACAGATCTCGAAGCTAAGTTATATTTATCTGTAAAGTTGTCTGGTTTTAAGCCACATAGGTATTAAATAGTAATAATTTTGGAAATTTCATTAATCTGCACTTTAAAAATAATTGGGGGTTTGTATGTTGTGTCTAAGATTGGAGTATTTTTACAGGATACCTGAGTTTGAACTCTTTCAGAATTACACAAGGCTTTGTGCCTGTGTGCTGTGCAGGCACTCTACATAATCTATTGTAATAGTCTTTAGATATAAAGGTATAGATTAACAGAACCAGTTGTAATGTTAGCTCACAGCTAAGTATGAATCATAAAATCAACTTTTAAAAAATGGTACAGCATAATTTGAATGGTTTATGTGAGAAGGTTTAGTGAAATCTCTTTGTTTCGTTAAAAAAAATTATTTTCTGTTGTAGTTTATATTGCTTTTAAAATTATGTGAGGAGAATGCAATCCAAAGCAATCAGTAGTGCTGCTGCACTGGTGAAGTGTACTGCAGTGTCTGTCTTGGGCTGCTTTATAGCTGTTGATATGTTAGGTCTGTATGGTTAAACAGACACGTTATCAGAATTTTGGCCAGGAAACATTCTTGATCAGGTTTTGGTATTAGATCACTTTTAGTGCCTTCTTTTTCTTTCTTTGCTTTCACTGCATAAAGATTACCTTCATAAAACCAGTGGTCCAGTAGGTCAGTTTGAATACCGTTTAAATAGTATAAGAAGAAAAAGCCACGCCATTTATTTCGTTTTGTTTCTGTTAGTATTTGGGGAAAGCTAGAATTTAGTTTCTAGTATGTGGTGTCTACTTGAGATAAAATATATATACCCTGACTTTTAAGAATTCTTTTTTTTAACAGTGAATCTCAGCATTTTACCCAACACCCCTGGAGTTGCTTGGCTTAAGGAATCTATTCACTCTCTGGTGCTGTTATGAATTTTGATGTAGGTGAAGTGGTGCTTAGTTTGGGCAACACTATTGGCAGCTTTTTGTAGCATGCTCTGTTGCACGTGATGAAGATGCATGCAGGTATATTAATCAGTACTTAATTATCCATACATAATGATGTTCCTGGAGGAATAGAAATAACTAATTTGACCTCTCCTTCTACCTAAGGGCCATTTAAAAAAAAAAGGGAAGGGGCGATAGCAAACGCAAGGGAGAACTATTGAGACCTCTGAAAAGCTTGGATTTAACAAGAGTGACCATGCTTTGACTAGGCTGATCAAATGCTGAATATCATTGCAAATCTATAATAAATAGTTTGTTTTTACTGGTACAACATGCTCTTTTCATGTTGCTAGGACTTCCGAGTTGTATCTTAGTGTCTTGTGCTGCTGGATATTGAACTACCTATTTCCCAGTGAGCATGGGAGAAATTCTGCTTTTTTTCTGGACACATGGGGGAGTTGTGGGAAGGCATTTATGAGCTGTCAGCATCTGAGTGATTTAGTTTGTGTTCCTAGTATAAATTGAGAAGAACAGTAGCCTTCATAAATATGGCAGCATTCAGCCTCCAGCATTTATTTGGAGTTTAAAATAAAAACATTATGCATTTTATATGATTGGATGAGAAAGTGTCTAGTCAAGACAGCTGTTAGATGGTTGTTTCAGAAATGCCTATGGTAATTAAAAATAAATAAAATCAGGTATTTAGGTGGTTACTTTGCAATACGGTTGCCCAAAAGCCTCAGACTGCAGTTTCTTTATACTTTTAAAAGATCCAAAGGTTTGTTTTTGCAGTATGGCAGAGCCACTGTACTGAGTTACCGCTGTCTGGTGGTCCTGCCCTTGCCATGCACTCCCACCTCTCCTGCTGGCATGAGAAATCAATTTAAAAAAAAAATTAATCAGTTCCTGCCAGATGTGTAACTAGAGTTGCTTTATTGAGCGAACCCTGGGCCTGATGGGGAAGAAGAAGTGGGACTTTCACAGGGTGGAGAGGAAGAGGGTCAATAAAAAGCAGACATCTGCTTACGCTGGTGTTGCCGTACTGTCTGACCGTGCCCTAAATTGAGGCCTCAGTGAAGGGAAATGATCCTGACTTGACTTCTTGATTACATGTTTTTCTTTCACCAAAAACTCACTTGACCAGAAGGGAGAGAATATTTTTTCAGCTGAACCTAGTGCCAGTGCAAGGGAAGAATAGAAACAGAGTAGGTGTGAAAGGGGGCAGCAGGGCCTGCCCTTCTGCTGGCAGTTATGAAACAACAGCCTGAATAAATTCTTCAGAGAAGTCCAAGTCAGGAGGTATATGGTAGGATTTCTGGCTTGCTAAATCTGAATGCAATGTGCATTCTTCAATGTCCCATGTAAAGGGAGCTTTTTTAAGATAGATAAACTCTATATTGAAAACAACTTGAAGCAAAAGTTGCTTTGATTATCTTAATTAAAATTATAATAATAACTCTCTACAAGATGTTTATCACATGCTGGCATTTTAAATCTGCAAATTAGTGATGCTGCTTGCAGTAATAAGACTTGTCTGGTGAGTTAGCTTGGCTTCTGAACAATTTCTGATACTCTATCAAGTTGTATTCTGTGCTTTTTTCCGCCCCACTAACAAACTTGAGTTGTGTCTGAACTATTTGCATTTGTCATGCAAGTCTTAATCTGAGTGGTTTAATGCAAACTTCATCTTTTCGAGCAGTGCATGCTTGATTTATCCTCTTATGGGAAGTTAAATGTTCTCTTTTACAATGATGTGTATAAAATTAAAAGATATTTATATTTACATGGGTAAACTTTCAGTACAGTTTATTACTAGTCATCTTTTTGTGCTTGGAGCTAGCTTCCATAAAACTTTCCCCCAGAATCTTCACAGACACTGAGATTAGTCTGACCAGCCTGTAAATCTCTAGGCCCTCCTCCTTGGAGATGGGGATGACATTTGGCAGCAACTCCCATCTATGACAGCAACTTTTCAAAAAGTTGATAGAAGCCTTGAAATGGTGTGAGAGCCCCCTGAGCACTCCTGGATGCATCGCATCTGATCCTGTGCATTTCTGTATATCCAGGTGGCTGAAGTGTTCCCTAGCTCGTTTCATCTGCTGTGGGTGCTGCTTCTCTCCTGCAGACTGGGAAGGGTTTGTCTGGGGTGAGAAACTCTTCATGGTTTTCTCTGGGAAAATAACTGACCAGGGAATCATTTAGCACAGACCACCAAATAACTGTTACATGTAGATGCTCGTGTTGTGCCAGGGAACTTATAGCTAAAATCACATGGATGATCCATTTCACCCTTTGCATAAGCCTGGTTAGAAGGTGAGAATACATGCCTCAGACTCCATACCTGTTCAGTGGGATTTGTTTGTTCACAACAACTGGTGATACTTTACTTCTCAGCGCTCTGGGGATCCTGAAGAGTTGTATATCCGCATACACAAAACATCTTTCACAGGGACTGGCACACTGAGGCAATTGCCTAAATGCTCTGCTGGATTCTGTTTAAAGTCCTTCCTTGTATTTAGATCTAAGCCCACGAGAGTAAAGCTTCATTCCTGCAGGGAATTTGTCATAGGAAATGCCACATCTAGTTAAGCAAGTCTTTAGAAGACTATACTGTCAGGTTCAAAAGCCATCCCCTTGTCACTCCCTGATGTCTGTGTCCTAAAGGGTTTCTGTCTCCTAGCTTAGTGTTTAGGTGAAGTGTAATGCTGTCTTATTCTACCAGATTGCCTGGAAAGGCATCACGCTGTCTTTGTTTTGTTGATGGCAACATGACACGTGTAGAGCAGTTCCCATGAACTACATTTAGGCGTTCATGGTTTGGTGTTTCTTACTGCAGGCTTCCTGATTGTATCCTTAATTGAAAAGATCTTTGTCATGCAATCTGTGTTAAGAAAGCCCAACCCCCTAGTTTTTCATTTAGAGAAAATAAAGGCAGTAGTTTGTAACAGAGGTTGGGATCTGGTGTGTGCTATCATAATGATTTCTTGGAGTGTGCCACCTCCGGATTCTGTGATAGACTTCTTCCTTTTTGATGCAGAGTTTTCTAATTACAGAAACTGGAGCTAGCAGTTGGACCTGCCTCATGTACCTCGGAGAAGTTTTCTTTCCAGTTTAATGAACTTTTTCCTCAAAATTCTCTATAAATTGTTGTGTTACCAAGGTTGAGCTACTTATTAAGCTACCTTCGTGAAGAAGATAATCCCTTTTGATAGGTAGCAGATTTGATTAGAAGGAGATTGTGATCAGTTGCAGACTTTGAACGTTGTAGCAATGCTGATGTTATAGAGGCTTCTGGAAGTGAGTGTTCATTTTGAAGCCTAAGTCCCTTTCGGAGAAGCCATAATGCTTTAGGTGGTATGCAGCTGCTCTGCTTAAGCAAGAGAGCAGCGGGAGTGTTTAAGTGTTTGTTATGAGAGTACTTAAAACATAAAGAGTTCTTTAAGTTTTGGAGAAAGGGAAAAGAGTGTTGTTTCCTTGTGTGATCACAGCAAGTGTATACTTTTTTTTGTTAAGAAGAAAGGTTTTTGCTTAAAACCCTCTCTGCTTTTCCTTAGCAGAGAGAACAGTTCTAAAACTTTTAATGTCAGTAGTCTTTTGCGGTCTTGTCACAGTAGTTAGTACTTAAAAACTCTTCTTTGTGACTCAGTTAAAGGCTGTCTCTCATCTTTTCACGTGGTCACGAGACCTGGATCGAGTGCTAAGTGTTACTTGGTCTTCAGTAAGTTGTCACACTTAAAAACTTTTTTTCTAGGTGCCTGAAACTGTTCAAAGCATATCTTGCAATACTGAGAAGAAAAATGGTCTGTAACAATTTAGGGAGTGCATTATTAAAAGCTTCCCACCACAGAAAAATTGAAGATAATTCTGGAGTGCAGGAGTGTGCTAACTGTCTAGTTTTGATCAAGTTCTTAAAGCGAGTTATTAATACTGTATTTTAGATTCAGGTTCATTTAACAATTAAAACTTTAAAGTTTAGCTTATATCAGTTAATTTTGAATCTTGTTTTCTTTAATATTGACATTTCTGGGTCATATTCGTGGAATTGGAAAGCATGTATCTCTAGTCAGGCACGGGTATATTGTGCATTGTCTCGGGCTAATCTGGGTTGGTTTATAGAAGTTCTTGGGTTATAGGAGGTGTTTATGGTTCATTTTGGTGGGATGATATTGGAAGTGATGAGAGAAACACCAGACACAGACAACATCCTGCATCCTCAGAACTCCTGCTAGTTACTGAAACTTTGCAATGGTCCCGTGTCTTATTTGGATTAGAATTAATGTAGACTTTCTTGAACCACGTAAGACACCTAAGACGCTTTCCTTTCTGGAAAGCTGAATGAGAATGGACATGGATTTTGAGACTAAGAGTGAGAGGAAATTAGAATGAAGTTCTGTTACTGGGCTGTATTTGCAGTTAACAATGAAGAGTCAACATTTGCAGAAGCCTACAGTACTGTGGGGAAATTTGAATGTGATTTCTCTGCAGTATAGCATTAATTGAATTTTAAACAGATATGGCAGTATCATCCTGTGCACATGGCTGCTAAATGCAAGTAATGCATTTGAAAGTATTAATTCACTTAGTCATCTTTATAGATAGCTGAAGAAAAATACTGCATGTAGTCCCTGAGAACTCACATTTAGGTTGGTTTGAAGTTAAATTGATTGAAATACTAATTTTTCTTCTTGCAGAATTCAGAGTTCTTCTGGTTTTCTCCACAAGTTGTATTTTGGGGGGGTTTTTTTTTTTTTTTTTTTTTTTTTTTTGTGATTACTGTGTCTTCCTTCATCAGGATAGGAGGGTCAAACTCTTCCACATTTTCTGCAATGAACTCATATTATTATGAGTCATAAATACTACCCTAGATGAAATTATGCTAAGTAGACTGAACCGAATCTACACTTCTGGAGATACGTTTTAATAAAACTTATCCATGTGGTGGAACATTCCGTGTGATACAAAATGTGTTGCTAGGTGGCATGATTTGCTCTTAATTTCCCATGATATTTCACATGTAGAATACAAACATTCTGAACAGATACTGTGGTGTCATGACTGCAGAGTGAAGTTGGAAGCACAGTTTCAGAGAACCTGAAGAAAGATATTCAGCTGTTGCACTTCTTATTTTGGTTCCGGAGTGCCTTTCTGAAACATCTTTGAAGCTTTCCTGTCCACAGTGATGTAGTTTGCATTGTGGGGTAGTTTTGGAGTAAATGAGCTGTACTTGTTTTGATTGAAATTCAAGTGGAAGATGCCTTCCAAAGTCCACCTGATGCACTTGTAGCTGCAGATTGTGTGTCCAGTCTGTGGGCCCAGAGTAGAATGAATGTGAAGTCTACAAAGGAGAAAAAAAAAAAATTAAAATGGCTATAATGTGGAATTTGGGTCCTTGTCACCAACTGCTTTACCCCACAGATCTGCCATGCCTGGTATTATGGTTATAACCTTACTTACCTCTGTTTTTCAGGCCAGTATGGAAATCCTCTAAATAAGTACATTAGACACTATGAAGGATTGTCCTATGATGTGGATTTGTTACACCAAAAACACCAGCGTGCCAAAAGAGCAGTATCACATGAAGATCAGTTCTTGCGCCTCGATTTTCATGCTCATGGAAGGTCAGTGGTATTTTAAAAGGTGTTTGTTTTAAATATTTTATTCATATGTGTTTTAATTGTAGTGAAATGTAAAGGATGAAATATAGCCACCAAAATAATATTATCTGGAATACACTAAATTGCACTGTTTACAGCATCTACGAAGTATTTTCTTTCATGTCCAGTTTAAATATGGAAATGTTGCTTGTAAGCACTTATTCAAACATCTGATGGTAACTTTTTACACTTTGAAGCTTAAACAATGGAATCATACTGGGAACAGGATGGTAGTCGATTCTGAGTTTATAATGTAGCTTTGGGTTTGTTTGGTTTTGTAGTTTTTTTCAAAAATTGTGCCAGACTGCCTGAGGAGATTCAATTGAGAAAAAGTAACATTTCAAGTTGCATTTGAAGCTACAAAATAGGCCAAAAAAAAGTTCTGTTTTGTGTGTACTGGTGTTATCTGATTTTTTGTGCTGTTGTGAAATTTAGAAATTATTTGACATTGGGAAAGATGATTACATGTTACAAGACATGCTTTGCCTTGCATTCAACATGTAAGATCCAGGATAAAAGTTAGGTATTCATTGTGACCATCTGAAGTACAATTTGTCGGTTTTCACTTAGGAAGATCTCATTGCAATTTAGAATTGCCTGCTTTTTGTATAACTCAGGAGAAACAGGAAGAAAGTTAAAATATTTGTGTCTGGATCGTAGTTTCTATGACTCCCTCCTTTGCAGCACCACTCTCTTAATATATTTTAGGAATGTGTAATGCCCTTGTTTCTCTCGTTATTTCAGTTACAATTTAAGTATTTAGAACTTGATAAATAATTATTAGCCATATGTAGAAGCGAAAGAAGTTTAACAGAGAAAGTGTAAAACCAGGTCTCCTGAATCTGTTTGGGATATTGTTTTATAGTGTTTTGGTTTTGTGCCAGCTTGTCATTTCTTCAGGGAGTGAGGGGTTGTTCCTGGAGGTTTATGATACAATGACTGGATTTCAGTGCATGCTCCCAGAAGGTTAGCATTAGGGTTATATTTCTAAATGCCATAGAAATGCAACCCAAATAATGAATTTGAAGTCCTGTCCTTAAAACCATGTTTTGAAGTGTGATTTTTAGTCCAGGGAATTTTATTATTTTAAGAAGAGTCATACTTCTGCTCTCTTTGATGTAACTTCACTGGCAGTCTCTAGTCTTCCCTGTTAAATTGTTCTAATAAACAAGACTGCGGAGTAGAATGCTTCAGAGGCTCCTCACAGTGTAAACCTCTCTATTCTTAAATCTCCAGCAAAGTTGCAAGACAGTGAAGTTAAGTTCGAGTCTAATGCTGCTACTTCCAAGCTGCAGGCTAGTGGATAATTTTGACTCCCTGAATTGTGCACTGCTGCAGAGATAAACAGGCCTAACCACATTCCCAGCACCATCCTTGTGCTAACACTGCTAGTGTTAAAGCCATGCAAGGAATAGCATCTGGGAACTAATCGATCTAAAAATTATTTGGAAAAAAAAAAATCAGTATGACTTGGAGGGGCTATAGAAGAACGATGAAGACCTTTCTGGGAGCAGGCCATATTTCAGGCAACTTGGCCAGGTTCATCTCATCATTGGGAAAGATCCCATAATCATCTTCTGTAAGATAGAGCTGCTAGCTTAGCCTCTGAGTTCTCTTTGTGGTGTGAGGGTGGTTTGAAAATTCCTATCCTGTAAAAATGGTAGTTGCACCTCAGGTCTTAAAAATTTTCCTCTCTTCACAGAGGAAGACCAGACCTTAGTCAGGTTTATAAATATTTTGATAACAGCTACTGTTACTCAGGAAGGAAAATGTTGGTGTTTATATGTGGAATTGATCCTAAATCCCTATGGTTTGAGGCACAAATCCGTCATTAACTGAGGAGCCTGATTGGAAACTGACTGTAAGGTCAAACCAGTCCATAATTTAGGATTTTGGTGGTTTCCTGTGGCACATCTAACACTTCCTGCTAGGGAGAGGGTAGTTTACAGGACGTTAATTTAGTCCAAAGTTCCTGTTAATGAGTTTGGATGTGCTCTTACAAAATATTTTCATTTTGCTTTAAATATGAATTAGGAAGGATCAAGTGAATTGGGTTTTACTTCACAGAGCTGTTTATTTGATTTGAAGGTGTGTAGCAGTTTGAACAGCTGTATAAATAGGATTGGCTTTTTGCAGTTGCAGCTGGTTTATTGTGAATGACTAAGTGATTTATGTCATCACTGAGAAGGACAAAAGTAAAACCTTTCTATCAAGTATTCGAGTTACTTTGTGTGAAGGTAGGGAATAAAGCTTTTGCAAAACACTTACACCATTTAGATATAGGCCACGGACTTTTAAAGTGCAGTGGCATTTAAATACAGATGGTGAAAAAGGCATTCAGTCAATGAGATTTGAGATTCTGAAAACTAACTAACACGTGATCTTTTTTGAATGGTCTTTTACCAAATGGTTCATTAGGATTTGTCCAGGTGTAGTGGTTTATTGGCATACAGCTGTCCAACTTGCATCCCCTTAACTTAATAAACATAGTAAACAGCTTCTGCTTATGAGGACTGACATTAGTCTCGTATTTTGATTTGGATTCTAATGAAATGGCTGCATTTTGTAGCCAGGAAACAATGGAAAAGCTGTGCTATTATTTACTGCCATTCTCTGCTGGCAGCAGCAAGTGAAGCTGGGCCATGGTGGTTCCCAGGATGTGTCTCTGTGACCAGTTGGAACTTCTCAGCTTAATGGTTCGGTGAGTGCCAGAGGAAGCACCTGCTGGTCCCGTGGCCAGTCAAGATGGGAGAGCCATTTGGCTGCTTGTTTTTCAGTGAGGTTAATTCGTTCTTCTGCTCAGTGTATGGGCAAATTTGCTGTAGGAAGAAAGAGTGCAGAACTAAGCAGCAGTGGTGAGAGGGAGTAGCAGCCTTTTCAGTGGCAGTGCTGACACATGCCAGATAAGCATTCATCAAACTTGGAGTTCCATTGTCCAGAAAACGGCTGGCAGCTACCAGTGTTTTAGGATTGTGTGAGTAGCATCTGTTCTTTTCCGTAGGCTGTTAGGATTTAAGAACTGTATCTCATAGTACCCTTCTGTTGAAAAAGGAAAAAATAAAAACATAGTTTAAATAATACATATTTATACCAAGTTAAAGGGACCATTTAACTATGGGCTCATAGTTTAATAATGAAATAGATACTGAGATGATGGAATTAAGCTGAAAGCCACCTTTTTCACACCAGACTCAGTAATTTGACAAATGGATGTATAATATGCCATCTCTGAGAAACCTGTTTAACCTTCATCTGAAAGTTAGATGCCACACAATATACTGTTCAGAATAGAAATTTTTCAAAATTTTTGTTGTTTGGTAATATAAAATACAACTTTGTATGGTAAATGCAATGAACTAGACTGAACCAGCCACACTATTCAATGCTGAAATACTAACTTAGTAGGACAGTTAAAATTGCTGAAACTAAGCTACAAATCCTTATTAATTCTTTTGAATGACAAAAGTATTAGATTAATTGGCATTATCGGTTCCCCAGTGGTGCAAAACATGCTTATTTCTAAAATGCTTCAAGTTGGACGGAATCTGAAGGTTTGAAACAATCCTGGTTGTGTATCATAGCTCTTCCACCTGCCAGTTTATATTGAGTGTTCTAGTGTGAGTTAATTTAAGGTGCCCTTTGAGTCCAGGGAAGGCTCACGCAAAGTTAATGAATGCACAGTGTTAATAGGAGGAACTTGGTTAATATAAAGTAGTTTTTGAACTCGCCCCACAACCCTTCCCCCTAAAAAAACAATCCAAAAAGCGAAACACAGCACAGACACGTTCTCCAAAATACATGGATTGATTCAAAGAAGAACAATGCCTTTGGCACTGGCTTGAGATACAGTGAAGCATTTTAAATAGAGTAACTTCCTTTTGCATATCAAGGTAATGTCAGTAGGTTCAAAAAGGAAGTCAAGACATCACTTAACCTGGCTTGGATTTTACACACAGTTTTCACCTGATCACAAAATGTGTACTTGCACTTGTTCGCTTACTGGACACAACTCTTCCCCTGCAGAGAAACTGGAAAGTTTCCTTCACTTTTTCAGTATAAACATTTGCAATATATTAGTCATAGAATATCTTGAATTGAATTCCTATCAACTGTAGAATGTCAGAAATATGCTGAATACTTCATAGTGTTTTCAAGGACAGAGCTTAGAAAACTTGGACGATGTCTGATATTCTAGCTGTACTTCTTCACCCAGTGACAGAACTAGGAATTCCTGAGATGCTGATGCATTCAGAAGGGGAAAAGTAATTCTGTGTATTGTTTAACTCTCTTTTCAGCCAACTTTTTATTTAATACATTACTAGTAACTTATGCTTTCTAATTCTTTGCCTGGTCCTGTTAATTGTCTGTCCACACCCACTTTCACTCCTTCTCCTAGATCAGTTGTTGACTCTTGCTTGGGAAAGGTGCCCACACAACTTGAGTGAGCAGTTGAATATTCAAGTGGTACTTGAACACATTATAACACCTGCTTACTATTAAATTAAAGATACGTTGAGAACTTCTTTCAGATATTTTACAATATAGCTGCATTTTTCTGTAGATTTTTACCTAAAATCTTATTTTTTGAAAAACACTGTAAGTTGTTCAGACATATTTGTGGGAATGTATGGTCTGTACATGGTCCTTATAGGAAAACTGTGGACCCCAAAATTTCAGTTCTTAATTAAGTCTGAGGGGTTTTTTTTAATTCTTGGTTCTGTAGTAATCTGTAATCCTTCATATTGCCCTCATTATTCAGAGCTGGTAAATGTTTGTGTTTAAACAAGATAATTCTTGGCCTTATTTGAGTAGGTTATGAAAACAAAGGAGGATACCTGCAGAGAAATGATACTTGATAAGCTGAATTTTAAAAGTGGGGTTCTGAGCATGCTACCATGCTGAGATGGACTGAAGTAACTGAGCTGGTTACTCCTGAATTGAAGAGGACTTTATATTGTCAACTTAAGGTTTTTATTACACTAGATGTTCTTTTTATGGCATTTAATTTAAATGTTTTTAAAATTGTGAGTACAGCACAGTGCTCAATTCATGATATGGCTCTGTCTTCTATGTACTATGAGCCTGTCAGAACAAAAAGCAGATTCAGTATTACTGGACTAATCTGAAAATATGTGTTGTGTCTCTTTCAGTTCCATGTGCACTTAAACACACCCCTAAACAGCTTAACTTCTTAAGTAGGTTGGTTTAGTGGTCATCAAATAGAACCTACTGGTTGGCTTTGTGAGACTTAGGAGAATTATATTCATGAATTCTACTTAGTGAATTTTTTGCAAGGTTCACTTACTGCAACTCATTTTAGGCTGTCCTGAATTTAAAAAGGAAAAAAAATAGATTTCTTTACTTCTTACTATAGTCTCTTTAGTATTAGTCACTGCTCTGTGGCAGTTCTTCAATCATTACCTATCTATGGTACTTTTTAAGTTATATACCTTGACAGATAACTTGCCAGGCAAGAGGCCTGTGAATCAGGAGTCACTTCCTACACCTGTTTTGTCAAAAAAACCTCAAACCACACCCACCTTATGTTGGTCCTTGTAGGTAAAGCAAATTTATCTTGCAGAGAATTGGGAAGCAAGGTCCTAAGTTCTTACACGTTTTTTAACTGAAAGTAAGTTAAAAAATTCTAGAGGCTGAATCTCTGGGTTAAATGTCTTGCATTTTATGAGTTTAAATATAGTGAGCTGGATTATGTGTAGCCCTCAGGAAAAAAGCATTTGATGTTTGACTTGGATTTGTCTGGGAGACACCTGGTACAGTGGTGTTGGACTGGTGTTGCCCAGCTGAGGTGCAGCATTTCCACTGTACTGCTGAAATTGGTATTAGTGGTTTACAGCTCTACTCCTTGGCCAGCAAACTTCAGTAGACATAGCTATGCTCTGAAAAAGTCGTGTTCTTAAAATGGAAAGCAGTATATTTAAATGAATGTACCTATGCTGTGTGCTCATATTATCAGCTAGTGGATTTCTCTTCTGTGTCTTTACTTGTTTAACTAAGAAAGCTTCTTTCCTAATTGCTTGCATAGTTTGAATTCATGTAGTAACTTTGCTTGTGCTTTTATTCTAGTACATCTTTACCTGTTCTCTGATTTTTGATATCTTGTTTTTGTTAGAACATGGCATTGCATATAAATAGTCAACTTTATGTAAATACAAATGGGAAGGTTATTTTTGATAAACAGGAAACCAGGTAGTAGAATCTGTATTGAACTTCCCAAAGAAGTTTTACTGAAGGGGAAAAAAATGTAAACCTTGGGTAAAGGCTATTCTGCCTTTAAAATCTGTACACTGTCCTCTTCAGGACAGAGAGATACTTTCTTAGAGTGTAAATTAGCCAACATGTAGCTGCTTGTAATCCTACTTGGATGGTTTCTGTATCTGAGCTAGCTTGTGTTTGCAGCTATGTATATGAAGAGTAATCATTGGCAGATGCTTTGGAATGAAGGCTGCATCCTCATTGTAGTGTTCTGGAATACCAAGTTTAGCAAGTCTGACCTCTGAAGGTGAGGAAAGACATCTGAATAACCACAAGTATCATCCTAGAGGTGTTAATGGAAAACAAACATAAGTTGCAAGCATTCTAGCTGGGATGGTTGAGTGTTGAAATGCTGTAGATTTACATAAATACTTACCAGGGCATGAATCTGTGTGCATCTAGGTGGATCAAAGAAATAGTGATAAATTTGGAGACTCTATCGTGTGCTGCTTCAAAGATAAGTTTTCTTTCGTGTAAGTAGCAGGACCATGGGAATTATCAGTAAAGTGATGATGTATGTTGTGTGGGTTTAATAGTAAGTTAAAGCAATGAAAAAAAAAAATCTATAAACATGATCGTTCTGTAGAATTATGGATAGTATAAATCCAGTATTAGGTTGTTAATCTACCTTCTATTTAGTATAGTTCAGAGCTGGAATGAGTCTGACAGTCTTGTGGGGACTGGGTTTAGATTGTGGGATGCCTCATGGAAGCAGTTAGAAAGAAGAGCTCAAGTTATTATCCCCTTCCATTAGAGACCCCCCTTCCGTTTTTCTGAGAAGAGAGTCTTTGAGTTCTTAGGTGAGAAAAGTAAGGATAAAAGACTTGCACCTCAAGCAGAACAGTATTTCTAGATGCTGACTTGTGAGGAGGCTGATGGAGCCACAGCTGTGAGGGTTTTTTGGGTTCCTACTGGGAAGAAAAGACTGTGAACCTAAAAGGCCTCACCTTGTACTGAAGTCATATTCCATGCTGCTGCAAACTCATGCCCTTCAGTTTCCTTTTCCCACTCACTTCTTCCAGCTGTGGAGTAACTCCTCCATCTCCTTTTTTCTCTTTTCTCCACACTGGTCACTGAGTCATTCTGTGAGCCTGTCACCAGCTACAGCAATTTGACAGAGGAAAGAGAAAAGGAAAGCACCAAGTGCCCTTTTTGTATACCAGATAACAGCTTTTTCTGTCAGTTCTGTGAAAGTCTGCAGACTTGGTACCAGTGACCCAATATATTGGGAATTCTATTCTGGTGAAATCACTGGTCTTAGAAGGTAACTCATATTAAAAAGAAATGGAATAATAGATTAGGCATTAATTCTTGTATGCAAGCCTTTTTATGCCTTTTACCAAATGCTGTCAGTATATAAACATGGCAATTTTTTTTTTCTTTCAAGTACTTGCTCTGATTAGAGTACAGGATCAACATAACTTGAGCCCATGGGAAAGTACTGGGTTTTAGCTAAGTGTGGTGCTCTCAACTATATTTTTTCTTTCCTGAATTGCTATGTTACTTGCAAATTGGGCATAGTATCCCTGAGGTAAGCTAAAGAGAAATAAAAACGTATCTCTTGGTAGCCTTCAGGGTACTGCTGTTAATATATAAGATGTAGTTTATTATCAAAGCAGATTATAGAAATACATTTATGTATATATGTGTATGTAAGTTATACCAAAATTCTGTTTGCAACCAGGGCAACCATATATATTTAAGGAGTGTCCTCCTACCTTATCAGTTTCCAGCTCTGTGGAATACAGGAGCAGTAACAAATAAGCAAGGTCAAAACTTGGTCTTAATTGATTTAATTCTATTCTAGATATCAGTACTGCTGGGAAATGTCTTCTGTGAGGTAGAAAGTATGTAAATAAGAGGCATTATTTTTCTGAAATTAGTTAATCTGCTGCCTGGTGTATATCTAGGCTAGGAAATAGCTTAGTTTGCACTGAGAACTCGGTGCATGCTGTAGAAATGGTAATTGCCAAAAGGCTTATTTGAAGCTTCTTACTTCTTCCATTGTGGCTAGTTTAGAAACCATACTCAGTAATGATAATGAAATGAAACAATGAAAATTTGTTTAACTTTCCTGGAGTCTCCTGTCCTCAGAAGAATCATGAAGTTACTGGATTTAAGCCATGGTAGAATTTATGTTTGACGCTTAGTAATCTGTTAAAGTTGTTAATTATTGGAAGTGGAGATGAAAAAAATTCTTGTTTACTCTTCCACCCTCCCCAGTCCCTTCCCCCCCAGAGTCCCAAGCTGTCTCCTCCCTCCTTTGGTGGGAGAGAAGTAAGAGAATATTTGTCAATTTTTCATTATTAAGCAGGTGACAAGTCCAGACAGATAATCTTGTTGTCATCAAGCATGTTTGAATGACTAAGAAAAGACCAGTTTAAAAATAGCTGAGAGATGATCAGGTTATGTAAGTTTAACTAAGTTAAGAAATCAAATAGAGAATTGTTAATGTGAAGCACAGCTGAGTTTTTTTTGTATTTGAAAGAGTTCTCTACTAATTTTATTAAAAGAGATAATTGGCAACATGGGTTAGAATTTGTAGTGTTTGTTATGTAGCAATGTGAAAAGTAAGAAGAAGGTAAAAATTAAAGGAGAATGAATAGAGGCTTCCTCAGCTTTAAACTGGTGAAACTTTTCATTTGGTACATATAACTTCTAACAGTCCATTTTGAAGTGACATACAGGTAATGTTGATGGAAGGGTATCCCACAGAAGGAACCACCATTCCCAGCTTCATTAAACTCCACTGAGCTTCCCCTTGCCCCCTTAAAAGTGAGTCCTGTAGTGTTGGATGTGTAGGCAACGCTCAAGGCTGGCCCTAAAGCGTGGTTAGATGGTGGCCCCTGAGGGTAGTCCATGACTGCACCACAATTGTCCTGCTGGTTTGTAAGGGTGAGAGGAGTGACTGAGGATACCCTGGATGGCTTCACAATTGGTGCATAGGGCTCCTCCATCTATGGGCTTGGGGTTACACCAAGCTAAGCTTGGTAGATTGCCGGCTTTCAGGCTCAAGTCCTGGGTTTTTTCCCTCACTCTGCTGTTATAGATGGGAGTTAAAATATCAGAAGTTCTGCATTTTCTTACGCTGTGTACTTCAAAGCCACAGAAAATTGCTGATGCAGCTGAGTGTTAGAAACAACTGCTCCTCAGTTTTATTTGAAACAAACATCAATACAACCAGAAAAATGTAATTTTAAAGAAATGGTGTTTACACTTTTGAAAGAAAAGTGCTACATATATTGAGGGGGTTTTTCCCAAAAACCTACTTTTTCATGAGGAAAAAGCTGTTTTAGCCATGACAGGTGCTCTTGCTGAGATTAGTAGATACTTCAGTTCATCACAGAAACAGAATTACAGACTTCTTATGGTAAGAAGTCTTCTCTGAAATACCAGAGAAGGGAGGAGAGATTCTAAAGTTTCCAGAACTTCTTGCCATTTAACTTCAGTTCAGACGCACTGAGAGTCTGATCCATCCTCCAGTGGGACAGCTCAGGGAAAGCTCAAACTAAAGTGGAGTTCAAATCCCTATAACACCCTGAGCAGTGTATTACATCCAGAGTGAGTGTAACTTTTTCAAGTACCTGAATGAAGTTTGTTGTATTCTCATCAGTGTTGGTCTTAATTTCTTTCTACCTCTTCATTTTTCACTTCTCCCCAGGAGAGCCACATAAAGTGGCTTCAAGTCTCCACACTGCCCACTACCCCACCCTCAAAAAATGTGTTGGGTAATTTGAAGCATTCTGTCCTACCGTGTGTCCCTGGGTTGTTTGTTCGTGTTATTTCCTCTTCCTCATGAACCTCTGGGCTACCAAAGGACTCTTGTGGCAGAGGAAGTAAAAAGATGAACTTGAAGAACAGTAGTTCTTATTTGTTGTCTCTCAGTGATGCCAGTATCCCAGTGCACCTGTAGTGAACTGTTCCTTCCTTTGTAACAGGAGGATCTTCCTCATAAAATACATCTACACTGAAACTGAGAGGAGCACTGCTGGGTTTAGCACAAAGCTTCAGTCACAGGGAATTGCTGAGGTTTAACCTTGCCCATCTACCAGCCACTTCTCAGAATTTCATAACCTTGTAGTACATACCTGTGACACACTGCCAGAGGAGAGTACTTGCTTTGAAGCTTTATTAACACTGTGGCAATAATAATAAATGTAGTTTGATTGTGAAATGCTGTTTGCATTACAGAATAGTCAACATGAGTCACTACAGCCATTCCCAGGTTTTAAGTGTAGGCATGGCTTTTTTTCATCTTAAAGTTTGCATCTTAATGTGCATCTTAATGTTTCAAAATACTTGTAACTATGGTGTCATATTTAACATGCAAGTGGAGACTGAATATTCTACTAATTAGCTGAAGCAAATACAAAATGTGACTAACTAGATTTAATCAACTTTATGCTATGCCACTTAATTGCCTGGGTTATTTTGTTGGTAGCATACTTAGATACTAACTTTCACTGTGAAGGTCAGCTCTGCTGGTCACAGTTTTTAGATGAAGACTGATAACCAGGTGTACTCGACTTATCTGAGTTACTTTTTGTGTAACAAATTGGTGATGTAACTCTAATATTCCTTCAATTTCATCATTGTGCGGAAAAACAAAAATATAGGAAGAAAATCAAGACTAAAATTGGAATGGCTGAGGTTTCAACAACTTCATGATCTGTGTTTGCATAAATGTTTATACAAAATTTAAGAGAATACCAAATGAAATTCTGAAGCAAGCTAGTGGTTGTCACAGGTATGAATTCATGTAATGTCAGGTATTTTAAAACACTTAAGTTATGTTGCTTGCTTGAATGAAACTCCTGTTATCATGCAAGCAAGATGTTCCATAGAAAGATTAGCAGTAGGATTTGCATTAAAGTATGTAGTGTTGCAATTTGAACCCAATCATTTAATGAGGAGAGCTGTTGACATAGTTCTTCATGTAACTCTATCAGTTTCAGTATTTTTATTAGATGTTCTTGTCCATCTTATTGTTTGAGTTTCAGTTGAAACACTGATTAGTTCACCTACATTTACATTATTTAAATCTTAAGTGTCTTCAGTGAAAGTAGAATAAGTGATAGCTGGTTTTATCTGTTCAGCTTCACAGTGCTGTGAGGTAAAATAGTTGCATTTTTCCTAAGCTACTCGAGTGTATTCTGGAGGACTGGGAACAACTGTATAGTCCAAGTCAGCATTTTAGAATTATGTGTTTAAGTCTCACGTGTTTTCTGGCTTAAATCTTGTAAATTTAGCTACTTATATCAAAAGCATCTAAATAATCTTGCTTTAAAAAATCCTTTTAGGCTCTGGTCTAATTCTTGTACAGTAAAAACATTTTCTACAGATAAATTTTTCAAGGTCTGCAAATTATTTGCACAAAAATGTTGTTTTGAAGTACTTTATTTAGTGCTCTTGTAGTTGAAGCTCAAAGTCAATTTACCATTTTGTTTTATTCACTTTAGACAATTCAACCTTCGAATGAAGAGAGACACATCTCTTTTTAGTGATGACTTCAAAGTAGAAATATCGAACCAAGTAATTGATTATGATACCTCCCATATTTACACTGGACACATTTATGGTAAGTATAACACTTCAAAATGGATGAAAGTGCAGCAGTTTTAAACAGGAATTTTCTAATAGTACATGGAGAAAATTATTATCTGTATGATTAGATTATTGTTAAACTTTAATAATGCATCTAACACATTTAAGCTCCCATCTGCTTTTATATATGAGTCACACTTGACAAATGAGTGTTTTATCTAATAATTTTCATACCCATGAGACTTGAATTTCAACTGTGTTTATAAACATACTCTTCATGGAAGTCTGATGCATTTTAAAAAAAGGAAAAAGTTGTATGCATTGAATAAAAAAGAGATCAGGTGCCATTCTTAGTTTAAAGGAATAAAAGGGATATAGAGTTACCATCATTAAGGGTAATATACCTGATTTCAGTGAATAGAAAAGATAAAATTGATTAAAAATGAAGAAGAATTACGGAATGAAAAGCAGATGAAAAGAAGAAATGGATTAAGATTTACTCTGCCCCTCTTTCTACTGTTTGTTCTGTTTTCCTGAAGATCTTTCTTAGAGATGTTCTGCAGTCTTGAAGTGAGCATTTTCGACTTTGGGAAGTAATAAACACAGTTAGGGCTTCATATGCATCTTAGCAGAGTTATTTACCAGTAATTTTGAGTAGGTCAGAAGGCTTTTTGATAGTGTGGTTCTGAACTTTCCTCAATGGAGGTGTATATAAACACTCTTTTAGCAGAATGATTTTTCATCCTTAATATGGGAAAGGCTGTTGGGATGCAGCATGTTGTAGCAGTCAGTGATTAAACTTTGACAGTTGTACTTTTCCCCAACTGTGACTATTTCAAATAGAAATTCACTCTCTGCCAGAGAGTTTTAAGCTACAGTTTTAAGAGGATTATGCTTGAAGAGAAAAACAGATGTCTTGAATATAGGGAAGTCTTTCTTTAAAAGCTTTCGAAGTTCCATATATGTTCTGATTTTATTATTTATTTTATATTTCTAATTGTATGAACGGATGTATAAAGACAGGATTTGACTATAGAATTACATGCTGTGTATGTAACAGCTTTAAAATATAGAGTTGAATCCTTCCTTATGTGCTTTTTAAACATGTCATTTATGCACCTGATTGGGAAGCTGCTGAACTTGGTGACTGTGATTTTGCTGTAACTGTTTGTCATACTGATGGATAATCTTAGAAAAAATCAGATATGTCTTTCTGTTATCCAGAATCTTATTACCCCAGAATTCATACAGATTTTTAGCAGTTGGGAACTGGTACATGATTAGGATAATTATGCAAGTACCATGTATTAGCAGTGAGCTTAGCACCTCGGGTAGTGTGATGTCTGAAGTTTGCACAGGGCTGAAAGCTTTTTGAAGGGTGTAAAAAAACTAATGCACTTTGTCTCTTAACAGGTGAGCAGGGAAGTTTTACTCATGGGTCTGTTATTGATGGAAAATTTGAAGGATTCATCCAAACTCACAGTGGGACCTTTTATATTGAACCAGCAGAGAGATACATAAAGGACAGAAACCTACCATTCCACTCTGTCATTTATCATGAAGATGATATCAGTGAGTACTTCCATTTTGTGCTACAGATGAATTTTTTTTTTCTTATTAACTGTCAAAACCTGTAAGCCATTTGTGAGCATCAAATGAGACTTTTGGCTTGTGTATGACACCGTGAATCGTGCTGTCCTCAAGTGATTCATATGCAGTTATGGTGTGAGAGAGATTTATGGCAAACCAAAGTGAGTCTTTATTCTGCCATTTTAAGAAATCCTTAGCAGTCAGGCTTAAGTGTGCAAGCAGTACATTTCCTACCCAATGGATACGTGTTTCTTTGAAAAATACATTCTTAAAATGATTTATACGAATTGCTCTTCCATGTGATCTGGAAAAGAAAAGATAATAGAAGTTCAAGTCACTAAATGATTGCCTATATTTCATGAGGGTGACATTTGTGTGAAATAAAAGCTTCCCCTGCATGTGTCTGTCACCTGTGCCTTCAGAGAGCTCTTCAGAAGAGGTGGTGGCACCCAGTGTGTCCCATTTTACACAATAGCTGATGGAAATGTACAGAGAATAGTACTTAGGTTTGACAAGTGTAGCCCCAGAAATCTAGCTTTAGTGGCAAATGCTCAGAAGGATGAAAAAGTTCCATGAAATACTTCTACATCTTCAGAACTGATGCACCAGAGTTCACCTGCACTCTACCTGCCTATTTGTGTATGATCAGTCTTCAGATGTAATACAAATCAGTTTTGTTTGATGCTTAAGTTATACTGAACCTCAGAAGTACTGCAAAAAAGTTGTGATGCCAAGTTTGAATTCTTCCAAGTAGATGTTTTGCAGTCAGTTTAACTTCTGGTTATTGAAGCTAACAAATTGTCCTTCCAGCTAACTTCAGGACTTCAGTCTTGCTTAAAAATCAATTTAAACCATAACTTCATTGAAAAAAAAAGATCCCATCCGGCCATTGTGCAAACCCTAGAAGACTTGATTTTGAAATCTCATTTGCAATTGGATGAGGAGGCTTGGATTAGATCATTAGAAAGGACTTGAACCACTCTGATAATGATATATGTATAAATCATTTTCAAAGTATGTCATAATGAGAATGCATTGTGAAAAGAAATGTCAAAGAATAGGAAGTTAGATGAGGAAAATTTCTCATTGTGATTTGCATTTATATATTGTAATTTTCTCGGTGCTGTAAGCCACTGAAAAAACAGGTTTATTGCATATTGCTCTCCTTGATTACTTCTCTTGTGTGAATGCAGTGAAGAGAAGTGATCTTTCTCTACTAAAAACTCAGCAAATTTGGGTGGGTTTTTGTATTTTAGTTTCAGTGGCAGTATGTGTGCTGTCTCTGAATATATTAAAATTGCTGTGAGCTAGCAAATATGTTTGTCCTTCCTGTTATCTCATTCTGTAAATATGATTACTAACCCAAAATCAGATAGAATTTCCATAATTTTAAAGAGCTTGTGAACAAAAACATTTACAGGATTTGTTAACAGTATTTGTTTTCTGACTGACTAAGTGTGTATTTTCCTGGTGCTTACCCATACTTGAGAATCACTTTACAGGATAGCATTCCATATTTTTGATTCTCAAAGAGAAGCTGCAGTGTGAGCTTCATTTTCATCTCTGCAGAGCATTGCTGGTCAGTTCAGCAGGGGAGAAGTCAGTTCAAAGGGGAGAAGGCAGTTTTCCCTCTTAGCTGCAGTTGGAGTATTACTGGCTTTGCTGCTGTAGCAGGAGAGTAGTGGGGGAAAAGTAATAAAAAAGTTACAAAAGTCTGGCGTGAAACTCTAAGATACATCTTTCATAACATTTCTGTGAATAATTCACACATACTTGTAAGTTTTGTGTTGCATCTTATAGGTCTCACTCAACAGTTCAGTTCACTGCTTGATAGTGGGAATATTGGACTTCCACTTATGTAGAACTTTGTGTAAATAAGTCACTGTCAGCTTCATAAAGGGTTTTATTAACTAACCGTGTTGTTCAAAAGAGGGGGAGGAGGAAAGTAAGAGACATAAGGCAGTAATGTGCCCAGTTTTCACTGGCTGAGACAAGCAAGGAGATTCTCATGTCCCAGTTCCTTATGCTGTAAATAGTGAGTGACTAAAAATACTCTTCACTGTTATTGAATACTGACAGAAATAGAACTGTGCCTTAAAGAAGCAGATAAATTGATTTTATGAAAGTTACTATTGCTGTTTTGTAGGAGTGATCTCTGTTGAAAGAGTAAATGGATCGCTTTGGGAACTGGAAAAAGTAATGATGAAATTGGTTCTTACTAATGCCTTATTAAAGTGAATGGGACCAGGATATGTTGGGGTGTTTTTAATTATTCAGGTGATGGTATCTTGGCTTACACTGTTTTTCCTCTTGAATCTAGTGTATCAAAACCATCAGTTAGAAACAAAATCAGATTATCAGAGGGCACGGTCTAAATCTATTCCAATGAGCCACATTAAAGCAGCAGTACAGTATGGCTTCCAAATCACCAAGTGAGTGAACATTGCTGCTTGCTCAGCAGGGTTGAAAATAGCCCATCCTGGAGTGAAGTCTAAGCAGCACTATTTAAAAACACATCACTCCTGTTGGTTGCTGCCAGTGCAGTCTGATGTGCATGTGTTCTGATTGTATAGTGTCACTTTAGTCAATGGGATCCTAGATGCTGCTAGGATTTCTGTTGTCTGAAATATCTGGAGTATACAACTACTTCTGTCTCTTTCTGAAGAGTGCTTTTGAAGCTAGATTATTTTTGTCTTTCATAAGACCTATTTTTACATTTAACTGCAGCTCCAAAAAAACCCCAACAACTCAAAAAAGCTAAGCTTTATAGTAGATTTGTTGTTAATTTGTTGTTACTGCTCTAATCTAGAGCTAGCTCTCGTGAAATAGGGTCAAACCACTACTATCTTATGTAGGACAAAAGCAACAAAAATAATCACATTACTAACTCGGGAGAGACTGAGGTAAAAAGTCATCTTTGCCTTAATTTGGGTATTTTTTTGGTCGCCCATGTTTCAGCCTTTTGAAACAATATGCTTTTTAGTGCTTTTCAGAAACCACAATGCAACATATGATTAGCATCTCAATGAGTTCTTTTTCAGTAGTTAAACAAAAGTTGTTTTGTAAATGGGGATTATATTGTCAACTTTATAAGGCAGCTTTTGTCTGTTACAGTGGATCTGGTGACCAGTGGAAAGCAGCCTTCTATTCATGACTTGAAACACAAGTTGAATGATTTTAGTTTCTAAACCAGTCTTGATCAAACTGTTTTATAATTTAGGGCTAGAAAGATGCAAATTGCTGTTTACATTTAAGATATTGAGGAAACATTTCTTTAAGGCTGAGGATTTAATTTGAACAATGTTTACTTTATTTAAATCATATTTGCTTCAAGTGTATCCCTGAGTTCATACTATAAAATACAAAATCAGTATTTCATCAGATCAACAGCATATTGGCAAATCCTGTTCAGACTTCCAGGAAAATTAACATGGTCACTTCATTGTCTTTACGGTCTTGGAAGAACCATACAACTAAGAGCAGAAAATGAAGTGATTTATAGTTTTGCAAAGCCCTATCTGCTGAATGGACTGACCATTGCAGACTGTGTTATTAATGAGAATCTGGTTTCTTTTTCATCACATTGTGATGACAATTGTCATGGGAGAACAGTGTCACAGAGTGCTGCAAATGAAGTCTGTAATAAGGATTTTTTTTTTTTTGTATCTGCTTACATTTGAGTTTTATTCTGACATTACTGCTTTTGCTAGTATTGGGCAAATCTCTGTGGCTGTTAAGGAACTGAGTTTTCATCATTTGTAATGGAAGTTCGATGTCATCCTTGTCCCAGATGCCTAAGTCCAGTAATTACTAAGTAGTTCAACTAAATGCTTAACAGATCATACTATTTACTGATAATTAGAAGAAGAAAAACCAAATCTTCAGGAATGTGTTTGTGGAAGGTAGTACGCTTTCTTAAAAGGAAAAAATTCTTATTTTGAGCATCTGGAGTTGTATATATCATTAAAAATCATCTGCTCTCTAGTTAGAATAAGACATTGCTGTCAGAAAGCATGAAATGACAAGATTTCGTGGGTGGTTTTTAGATTTATTGTTATTTTGTTCTGCTCTTTATTACTTCTTAACTTTCTGCCAGTACAAAACCCAAAAATGGACAGTTTTTTCGAAAAGAAAAAGTTGGGGGGTTTTTTGCCTAATGATTTTTTTCTAGTTAGAAGATCAAACGTTATTAACTTCTTCTGCTGTAGCTCTGTTGGAAAATAGTCTTCTATTTTCTCCTCAACTCTGCATTCACTGTAAGCCATCAGTTTGTGGTGAAGGCATGTTTTTTCCTTTTCACTCCACAGGGTTGTGGTAGGTATAGGCTAAGAAGGTCTTGATCCCAAGGAGCTGGCAGAAAGCTGCACAGAAAGCTGGCACATCTCAGAACATTGAAAAGCTTCACAAGAGCATGGATTAGACTTCTGTCTTGTGGGTCAAAACTGTCCAAGTCATCTGGCACCATGTAGTTCTTGCTTAGCTTCAGAAATTTAAAAATGGAACTGCTGCAGGGGTGATGGAAATAGGAAGTCTCGAAAGATGAAGAGGGAATGGTGCCTTCACAGTCTGGGGGCAGTTCAGCATTTAGCAAATGAAAACTTCATATGCAACTTTCCCTGTAAATCAGAAATGGTTCCAAAGTGAACTATCCTGTATTACCTGTCTCCTGTGATTAGCAGGGTGGTTTCAAATCTGTCCGTGGGGGATTTGTCTTTTCCAGCATGTGCAAAACCTTGGCAATTGCTATTGCAGACTGTTTTGTGTTCATTTTTTTGTAATTTTGACTGTCATGGCTTTAAAGTGTTTCTTACTAGATTATTACTTTTGAAGTGAGAAATATTTGAATCGCAGGCAGTCAGTATAAAAAAATGTGTTAAGGGATTTCCTAACATCTTTGGGAAACAAGATAGAGAGAAAAGACAGATTATTTTGTGTAATACACTGAGAGCATTTATTTCCAGTACTGTTCTGTCAGTTGTCATAAAGCTTTGGAGTGGGGCTCCTGCAGGAGTTGCTTTCAGGGTACAGTGGTTTTCTGCAGCTGCAGTGTGTGGTGGAAAGGCAGGATGGGCCATTGCTCCTGCCCCTGGGTAACCTGCTGTTGTCGCAGAGATAAAGTCAGCGGTGTGAAGTCAGGTTGTAGGTCATGAAAATTTGCATTAGACTAAATAGAGTAGAATTTTTTAATACTATTGTGGGAGGGAAAATGGGTTGTGGAGATGGAGTAGGGAAGGATCATATCTACAGTCCTTTGCTCGTAACTCCAATCTAGTGGTATTAAATAGGATCCCAAGAAGTACAAGGTGACTCCAGCAGAGTGGTGCTTTTTGTTTAATAGTGGTTGTAGCCAAGTCAGTGTTCCACTGTTGTGCTAGAGCAAATTGGGTGAGGTGACTTTTGCAGTAAGAGCGTATTTTTCTCTTTTCCTCTCCATTCTCCTGGCACTGTGCTAGGGCTAATTGTGCTGGGAGGAATGTGATGAGACAGCAGTTCAAAAATGGTATTTGGGTGGTGGTAAAAGTTGAAATGAGGGAAACTAATATGCAGAAAGTAATGAAATAAACTTACAAGGTAAGCTGTATGATGACATAGTTTAGCAGTATGACTGCAGGAAACTGGCATAAGAGTCAAAGATAATTAAAGGCAGCTGTCAGGTGAAACCATATGAGAGCCCATACTCCAAGGGAGCACATCTGCTGTGCTCCAGCTGCTGCCAAGCCT
The DNA here is from genome assembly GCA_013398015.1 of Oreocharis arfaki. NCBI lineage: Eukaryota > Metazoa > Chordata > Aves > Passeriformes > Paramythiidae > Oreocharis > Oreocharis arfaki. Next base: position 1,181,134 of record VZRR01010238.1, on the reverse strand, counting down.
TGACTTCGCAGTCCAGACTAGAGCTAGTCCAGGGCAAAATCACCTGAAATACATATAATGTGGGCATCAGGTCCTTGGTGCCTAGGCTTTGCAAGTCTGCTCTTACTTGTCTGCTCTATTTACTGTCTGAATTTGGATCCCATCACCAAACAAAAATAAAAAACAAACCAACCAACCAACAACTCCCAAAAAACAACAAACCTTGGTAAAGTTTGCACATTTCTGACAAAAGTGGCACTCTGTTAAGATGATGCTACAACTGTGGTTTGCCCTACAGAAACTGACTTGTTGAGTATTCAAATCTATGGCTACCATAATCTTACCACTATTTCTTACTTGGGCATCAATTTATGAAGGGATCCAGTCTGCAGAGAAATTGAAGGGACAAGTATTCACTACTTCACTACTTCTCATCTCCAGAGGAAGCTTCTGCAAATACAGGTTACAAATCTGCAATAGGTACTGACGGTAAAACCTCAGCTTGTGTGTCTGAAGCACATCCCCTCTTGCAATGAGGTCTGCACTGGCAACTCTTGCAAGAGTTGCCCTTGTTAAACAGGTGATGGTAGGATATTCTCACTAGTTTGGATTTCCAGCATGTTTAACTAACATGTAGTAGTTAACTAAACCATGGGTCTACCCGTTAGCATTTCCCTTCTTATGTATTGGTAGTTAAGTAGCATTATGGGAATACTTCCAAAAAAATCTGTGGAAGATGAATAAAATACTTGAGGAACATTAGCAAGGTTCCTTAGTTCATTTACCAAGTAGCGTAAAAAACCCTTTCTCTTATTCAAGCAGTCTTTAGTATACTTGATCTTTAATAACTTTCCATTGTGATGTCATTTTTTGAAGGCTGCTTTTAGTTAAAGCAAGTGGGTACAGATGTGTAAATAAAAGCTCTCATTTTTATGTTAGACACTGCTTATCATATCTTCTTGTGCTGCCTGAGAAAATAATGTTAAGAAGCGAATGTCACTTTTCTGTTTGTAAAACTAAGAATGTCTTAGAAATGTTTAATGGAAAAAAAACTGCATAAACCTTGAATCTTCTAATGCTTCCCTCAAACCACATGCACAATATTGGACACAAACTGAATAAATTGCAGTGATGCAGCCATATTTTGGACTTGTACTTGGAATTTGAAAACTCAACCTGGCCTTCCTCTTTTTAGAATATCCACATAAATATGGACCACAAGGAGGTTGTGCAGATCATTCAGTATTTGAAAGAATGCAGAAGTACCAGATGACTGGTATAGAAGAACCAACAACAGAGGTACAACAAAGGCTAATGGATTATGTTGATTAGTAGTTAGTGTGATAACTTCCTATTTCTTGTATGTTGTCTCTTACTATTGGTGAGCCATCATCCTTCCACATTGTGAGATACTTAAATTATTCCTGGAGGTTTCCTTTTAACATAATTTTTCTAAATTCTTTTTCTCATTGCTTCTGTAGCATAGATGTGCTACTTAGAGTCTTAATGAATCTTACATGATCTCAAATTTTTCAACAATTAGAATTTTAAATGGATGTGGAAATCAAGCTTGAAATGAGGAATATACTTAATTACAGTTGAGAAGGAAGAGTTTCAAGATCCCTTGATCTCCAAGTAATACATTTGTTCTAAAGAGTAATAACTTCTAGATTTTCAAGTTATGTTAATGTAACATACTTGAGATATCTGACTGCTTTCAGTGGAAAACTGAGTGATATTGGTGGGAGGGTCTTTGTAACAACCCTACAAGCTTGAGGGGGTTACAGCACATTACAGATTGGCTGCTGTGAGAGGTAAGTGTCCCGTGGAAGGAACTTGTGTACCTGGGTAGAGTCCCACAGTGGGTTTGCCTTCAGGTTTGCACCACGTGTTGTGAATTTTTTTTTTTCCAACAGCAAGTTACTGAGCTTCTATTAGACTTAGCTGTGTTCTGAGCTGTTCCAAGTCTTGGCATACTTCTGTGGTGTCAGCTAAATATATACCAAGAAAACTATGCAATATGGCTTGTTAAATAGCATTAGCAACTTAGTTTATTTATGTTGTGACTCCAGAAATTGTCAACATTAATGCACTTTTCAGCCTTAGTGACAATAACATGCTTTCTCAAAAATTTGCTTGTAAAACTTCATGGAGAGAGAGGGCCATCAACCAGTGAGCACTGTAAGGCCAATGTGCTACCAGATACCACTTTGACTAACCAGTGTTCCTTTAACTTCATGTTCAGTGTCCCATTTGTTTCATGCTGAAGTGCTTAAACATTTCTGTTTGCTGAGGTAGGTGACTAAGGTAATTAAAATTTGAAATAACTGGTGTTAGGGAAGGTGCAGTTAAGTCCCACCAGTGCTGATTTTTTTCCTAATCTACCAACTGTTTGGTTATCTTGGAAAAGGATTATAAAAAAGAAAAATTCCAACGATCACATGAATGGAAAAAAATCTATGTAACATTGACTACCTTTTGTAATACAAAATGAAATGCAGAGAGAGCTTTTGCTAAGATTACATTCAAAGTATTTGAAAACGGAGTACAATGTACTTAAATAAAGAGTCATCAAACTTTGCAAGTTAAAGAAAAAGAATGAAAATCTGTTTGTATTAGTGAAGTATTATAAAAATTACAATGGAGTTTACAGTGGAGTTTATAGAAATTCATTGTTGTTTTTAGGTAATCTAGTTCAACATGTAGAGCTACAAAATTAATGTATTTCTTTCCTGTGCATGTGTAGAAGCCTGTTGAAGAGCCTAAGAAGGATGATCCACAGCTTTTGAGAAAAAAGCGTGCAACTCAGGCTGAAAAAAACACGTGCCAGCTGTATATCCAGACTGATCATTTATTCTACAAGCATTATGGAACCAGGGAAGCTGTGATTGCACAGGTATTTCCAATCCTTTTGTTTTAAATCACCTGCTTTTACTTCGTGTGGTCCTGATAAATTTCATGTAACTTATCTACATGTATTTTTTTCTTATTTACTTTATAATGTCTTGTTTCAATTTTTAAAGTGGTCTTGACATAATTGAAACAGCATTTTTTATTTTGCTGAAAAGATGCTGTTTCTGTGACGAAAGTCCTGGGCGCTTGTGCCTGCTTTAATGGCAGCTGTGGTGTGTTTAGCACCTCTGAGCAGGACTTGCAGTCTGACTGTTCTCAATTCTTACTCCGAAAAATAATACTTCCTGAAGAGTTCTGTCCTGTTTGACAGCCTGCCAAGCCTCTGTTTTAACACTTGCATAGGCTTCCCTTTGAAATTTTAGCTCAAAACACTGTGAGCTAACGATGCTGAGATCTATTCCTGGAGTATCTGATGTAGTGGGTGGTTAAAAAAGCAGCGGCAGCTAAAGGCAGATGCTTTTCATTTGTCAATATACCATTAACGTGGAAAGGGTCCATTTGATTTAGTGTTTTTGCTCATAATTTGCTAAAAATAAGCATGTTAACCTACTTCTCCTGAAGTCTGAAGTTTCACTGCCACTTGTAGATCTGAATTTTACTATTAATTCATCGCACTGTACGTAGGCAATTCGAGTAACATCTTTCAAAGCTCTGAAGTCACCTTCAAAATCAGCTTTTTAGTGTGTTAGCATTTCTGTGTGCTCGTAGAAAAGGTAAATGATTTATTTTTCCACATTTGTGTTCTGCCAGAAATGAAAGAATAATTCTTAACAAGAAACTTTTTTCTTCAAAAAAGAAATACGGTGCTTTGAATATGATTTGAAGTGCAGTGTTGTCTTACCAAAGCAGTGAATAAAGGAGTGTCACAAACAGGTGTCTGGAAGTTGATGGTATCATGTGTTTAATAAAAAGGCAAATGGCAAAATCCTTTGGTGGTATCTGGCATGGTGGTGATGCAGGTACTGGTAGTGATTTATTTCCATTGTAGGCCATCATTTAATTAAAATGGCTTGTTAGAGTTCCTAGAGCACAATCTGGTATATTGTAGAAGTATAGGCCTTGCAGCTGTTGCTGTTTAAGATGAACTGTAGTGTAGTGCACAGATCTTTGAACTGTAGATCCTTCTGTTTTTGACAGATTTCCAGCCACGTTAAAGCGATTGACACAATTTACCAGTCAACAGATTTTTCAGGGATCCGTAACATCAGCTTCATGGTGAAACGAATCAGAGTAAGTCGTGTTGGAAATGCTTTCAGCTTCACTGGTGCTGCTTGGAGTTTGTATTCTTCAAATGTCCTGTTCCTGTTCACTTGTACCCATTTATTGTTTTATAACAGTTCTTTAGCCTGAGTGTCTCTGCAGTAAATGATGCCCTAAACCATTTATTTGGTTTGGTTTTTGTGTTTATTGCCAAAAGCCCACTACTCCTGTTACTAAGCTGTGGTCAGTTTTTCTATGGGAATCAACTTTGTTTCAGCACCCTTGTTGTGTGGTGAATAGACTATTGCTACTGTCCAAGAACTTTAATACTAAAATAGAGAATGGCTATTCAGCTTGAGACTTTCTTGTAAAAGTGATAATTTAGGAGGATAAAAACAAATTTTTGGGTACTGATGGAAAGGAAATAGAAGGAAATAAGAGAATGGTGATTTACTACACAAATGCAATTCTTCATTTATTGTTGTACTTTGTTTTCTAAATATTGGGGTGGTAACTTGTCAAGGCATGTAAATTTTAAACATCATCTTTAACTACGTAACATAGCAAGGTACTGACAACAGTAAGCCTCTTAGCTGGCATGTGCAAATGGAAATGAATCCTGTCTTACAGTTTGTTTCAATTTACTTTTAGATTAACACAACTGTAGATGAGAAGGACTCTTCCAATCCCTTTAGATTTCCTAACATTGGTGTGGAAAAGTTTCTGGAACTGAACTCAGAACAGAATCATGATGATTATTGCTTGGCCTATGTGTTTACAGACCGTGATTTTGATGATGGAGTCCTTGGTCTGGCTTGGGTTGGAGCCCCTTCAGGTAATTCTATATAAGCCTTCAGTGCTATGAGATAAAGTATTGTAGGTAGGCACTAGAAGAAAGGTAGACTATGTCTTTTAAACTGACAGCAAACACACAAAAATCTCCTAGCTTTTCACAATTTTGGTTTGGTATGGTTTCATTTTTTTCTTTTTTTTAGTATATTGTGTCATTTCAGTTTATCTTTCTGTATTTCTGATGAGCAGGATATGAACAATAAAGACAAGCTTATTTATTTTGTTATACAAAGGTGATATTACTTGGATCACTTTTTATTTATGGTAGGTATGAGTGACCAGTAAAGTGACAGATGAATCAAGTATTTCTGCTCGATATAAAAAGAGCTTACAACTCTGCAGCTTAAATGTTGTAGTAGAACTACACTGCAGAACCTTTAGGTTTTCTAGGTGGTATTGAAAGAAATTTTTTTAAATCAGTGAGATCTTGTTCTGGGAGATAACAGAATAATTACTGCATGACTCTTCTTGAACTAATTCTCATTAGTATCAGTCTAGTTGTGTATTTTGGGTCTAAAGTATGTTCTTTGAGGTAAAAGAATCTCAATCTGTGAGACTTTGCAAGAGACTGGATACCTTAATGAGAACATTATTGAGAGCTTTAACAGAATTTGAGTAATGGTGGAAGACATGAAACTGTTCAGAAGGGGTAAGAGATCAATAGACCCATGGCTGCAGTACGTTAGAGGCACCTGTGTGGACTGACCTTAGTGACTGGAAGAGCTATAGGAAACATAATGCCCAGCTGGTAAACAGAAATGAGAAATTGGATCTGTGATAACCAGTCTGATGTAAACACTGAGCAAGCACAGGATGAATTGGAATGTGCAGTCCATAAACACTGCTTCCAAAACTGAATTTAATTGAGAAAAACTATGATCTTTGAGATTCTCATCCTTAACATATATGCTGAGATAGATTAAATGGGATATGTCACTAAATCGAAATTCTACTTCAGAAAGGAAAACTTCTTTAGAGTGATTTTTAGACACCATTTACCTTAGCAATAGAAGAGTTAATTTTAGAACATTAATAATGCTTCAGTAAAAACTCAAGTTATGGAAAAATTTGGTGAAATTAAAGTCAAAATTTTGGGAATTTACCAAACAGGAAGTGTGATGCACTTGACTGCCAACCCTCTAAACATGGGTCTCATTAATCAACACATCAAAAGCATTTTCAGCTTTAGTTTGTACTTTTCCTGACAATGCTAAATAGATAATGTTAGGCATTTTATATAAATGCTCTTGCTATGAGAGGGGATCTCTGAATTTACCATGGATTTTTTTACTCAGTGAAGTCCCAGTGGGATGTAGATTGAGGCTACTTCTGTTGGACATTGCACCCTGCTAGTCTTGTACTACAGGTATGAAATAAGGGCTCGTCCATGCAGTGAATGCCCAAAATAGCTCCCAAAAGCTATTCTAGACCAGCTAACTTCGTGTGCAAAGGTATCCAATCAGTGTTGAGAGCATTAGTGTGAATAAATCTAATCTACTTTCAGGGTTGTGTTGATATTGATGATAGAGAACTGTTGGTCTGTAAACCTGCAGAGGCAAACTGTTTGTTGCTCTGGATGTCAGCAGACAAGTAACACTTCTTTCCTGACTGTTGTACTTCTGTGAATGCAGGAAGCTCTGGTGGGATATGTGAAAAAAGCAAATTGTATTCGGATGGTAAGAAGAAGTCTCTGAACACTGGAATCATCACTGTCCAGAACTATGGCTCTCATGTGCCCCCCAAGGTTTCTCACATTACTTTTGCACATGAGGTTGGGCATAACTTTGGTTCTCCTGTAAGTATTACTGGTGATCTGTTAACTCACTCTCAGCCATTTCAAAGGGCGAGATTTACAAGTGGAAGCTTTACTTCTTATAAACAAGGAAAGTAGAGTCCTGACTCCGTGAGCATATTGCACATACATTGTATGCAGACAAAATGGATGGCAACTGAGCCCTTTCATGAGTATTTGACAGCACTGGTGCAACAGTGCGTTTTGTGAATTGTTTTATTTATATTAGTTCAATCCCTTACAAAGGTACTTTATTATTGTTCCCTAAATACTTCCCTGTCTTTATGAAGAGTAGGGTCACACGCATCTTGTTAAATGTATTGTACTCTATCCTGGAGAGGAGGAAGAAGCACTGCAAAATTGATTAAGATGACACTTAAGTCAACAAGTGGCTCATGTTTACGTTAGATTATTTATACTTACAAGTTTATCTAAGAAAATAGTGGAGGGAATTAGGATAGCAAGAAGAATGTTTTTGAGCAGAACTGTTTCAGTCATTTAGGGATACGACTTGTTTGTGGCAAGCTTGAAAGCATGAGGCTTTTTGTATTGCCCGTGCAATGCATTTCATTCCTCACGCTGGATATTGTAGATGTACAATAGGCTGACAGAGTCCTGCTCTGTTTTGAAGTTCTCTTTGAACCTCCCTCAAAGCAAACAAGAAGAATGGACTGTGGTTTCTGTTAACTCCTCCTGCTTTTATTCCACAGAATCCTGATTTACCCTTTTGTGATCATAAAGCCACTCTTTTTAGGAGATGGCAGCTTTTCCAAGTCAGTATTCATTCTGGGACATGTACTTGGGGGTACATTACCAAGAATACAAATAATATGAAACTTAAGAAATTAAATACTTGGTACTGTTTTCTTGGGGGGAAAAAAGCCCCAACAGAATAAAGAGAACCCAAAATCAAACCTTGGGTTTACATACAGTTTTTGTATTGAGTGTAAGATGGTGGTTTATTTTTATTTTTTTTTATTCTGTGTTAAGGCTACCAAATCTGGGTTACTTTTGCACCTGCCACGATTGAGATGTAAAATATTTGTTTTGCAGCATGATTCTGGAATGGAGTGCACTCCTGGAGAGTCCAAGAACTTGGGACAGAAGGAAAATGGCAATTACATCATGTATGCAAGAGCTACCTCAGGGGACAAACTTAACAACAATAAGTTCTCTATCTGTAGCATTCGAAATATCAGCCAAGTTCTTGAGAAAAAGAGAAATAATTGTTTCGTTGGTATGTATTTAATCCTTCTGAAAGCAGAATGGCTAAGATATTACTGTAATGCTTAATTTAAAATTTCTTTTATTTATTTTTATTTATATGTATTTTTTTAATTTACTGAAAGACTCTGCAAGTAAAGAATTTAATTTGAGATCTCCAGTACTATGTCAAGTTCTGGGCTGCCCAGCACAGAAACAGCAGGACATAACTGGAGTGAATCCAGCAAAGGGCCACAAGGATTATTAAGGGATTGCAGCATCTGCCATATGAGGAGAGTCCAAGAGAACCTGTTTAGTCTGGAGCAGAGAAGGCTGGGGGAGGCTCTTCTCTGTCTTTGTAAATGCCTGGTGGGAGGGACTAAAAAAACAGGGTCATACTGTTTTCAGTCATGCTCATTGTGAAAAGACTAGAGGTAAGGAGCATATATTAAACTACAGGGCATCCTATTTAGACATTAAAAAGAATTTTGCATTAATTTTTCTTTCTGGAGTCTGATGTGTGAGCTCTCACAGGTTTTGTGAGTTTGTGCTCATGTAGGTTTGCACATCTACTCAGTAGGTTTGGATTTTGGAGTAGTTCACCCCAGTGCCATCAGCCTTTGCCTTAAGGTCCTCTGTTGGTTAAAGGAGTGCAGGAAAGGATGCAGCTCCCTTGGGGACTGAGCAGAAAGCTTGTTCTCACACTCCCACTCTTATCAGCCAAAACCTTTTACTCAGAGGCTTAGAATTCTATGAACTGTGGCAATGACTAAGATGGGTGGCAAGCAGTAATGCAGGTTGACTTGAGCCGTAGTCTAAAGCCCAGTTTGACCAGGCCCTTTCAGTTGTGACTAGCTGGATGCTTGTTATCATTTATAAGTATTTGCATATTCTTTGTACTTCTTTGTACATAAATATATTGGCATTTTTCAGAGTCTGGGCAGCCCATCTGTGGTAATGGACTGGTTGAGCAAGGAGAGCAGTGTGATTGTGGATACAGTGACCAGTGTAAAGATGAATGCTGTTATGATGCAAACCAACCAGAAGATAAAAAATGCAAGTTAAGACCAGGCAAAAAGTGCAGGTATTGTGCATGTGTGTTACACTACACTTTAATTTTGCACTTTTAGTGGGAACTTTAATGGGTCTTTCAGAATCTGAATCTGCTTACCTGCATTTTTCTGAAAATACTGATTTTTTTAAAAATGCTTTATACGATGAGTGAGAAGTTCATAAGCGTAACTTTGCTATGGGAAAAATTATTTTCAAGTCACACTTTGATTAGCACAAATCAGAAATTTTTTGAGTGGTTGAGTAGGTTTCGGTGTGAAAAGTTCATTTGGAATGGTTCATGCTTTTTCTTGGCATCCATAATTTGTGTTTCTTTCCAGCCCCAGCCAAGGCCCGTGTTGCAATGCCCAGTGTGATTTCAAATCGAAGACGGAGAAGTGTCGGAATGATTCCGACTGTGCTAAGGAAGGAATGTGTAATGGTGGCAGTGCTCTCTGTCCAGTATCTGAACCCAAAGAAAACTTCACAGTGTGCAACAGGAACACCCAAGTTTGCATAAAGGGGGTATGGTTTTTACAGTCTCATGTATCTGCTAATGTTGCTTATTGCAGGGCACTGTGTTGTGAATTGATATGGTTTCTGTACTTACTGGGGAGGAGTTCAAGCTCAGTCTTTTTTTCAGTATAGATGTTGGATTTATTTGTGTCAGTCAAAATAACAGTGAAGGTACAGCAAGGATTAAGAAGTAGGTAACAAATCCCAAGGTAGCTATACTGTCTGAGAAAGTTACATCTAAAGTTTTTTGTAAAAATAAGGATTATGAAAGTGTTTTATTTTCTAGTTCCACCATTTCATTTTTCTTCAGTCTTGGTCAATAATACTGTTGCCTTAAAAAACTGGATATACTGTCAATAGAGGTTTAATTTGGTTTATTAGAAATACACAGTTCCTCCAAACACGTACATACAGCACTGATGTGAAAGCACATGGATTTAGAATTATTCTGAACTGCCATTAGTTTCCTGGGTTAAAGAGAACATGGCAGTTGCTATTAAATATTGATGGGAAGTCTCTTATAAATTGATCTGTGTTTACTTGGAAGCAAACACAAGCAAAAATCATCCTCTTAGAAGACCTGTAACTTGTGTTGCTGTAAGTCTATTTTCCACAGTCCAGGTCTTTAATAAAATACTGCTTGTAATATTTTTCAGCTAATTTATAGCCATCATAAAGATAGAGGAATTGTTTTTGAATAGTTACTGATTTTGAAACAATATTATAAATACACTGAATTTTGAGTTTGAAGGATCCTCACACAGTGAAATTAAATACAGAATCTTTTCTGCCATTAATTTTTATTCTTTTCCAAGAGAAATATTTGTGAATACATGTGTTTGATTTCGTTTTCTAACCATGGTTTTGAGTAGTCATGTTTCAGTGTGAATTGTAGTGCTGTGGGTATTTTGCAGGGTACCCTGAGGCTACAAAAGAAGATACTGTGTTAAAAAATAGGGTAAATCACCTTTTAAAAAATTAGAAAATATGCCAAAAATTGAGGCTGAATAATTAATAATTTTTTTGTTTATAAGCTTTGGGAAAAAATTGAAGTAATTGCTTTTGTTGATAAGCATCTTTAGACTTACAGTTATGCTCTCAGATATTAATTTTTAATATCTTTCCTAATGTCAGTGTGCTTAAAAGTGAAATTGATTTTTGTGTTGTTGTGCTTTTGTCTCCCACAGCAATGTGCCGGCTCTATCTGTGAGAAGCACGGCTTGGAGGAGTGTACATGTGCTAGTTCAGATGGCAAGGACGATAGAGAACTGTGCCATGTCTGCTGCATGAGAAAAAGTAAGATTTGTCTGAATCATAGGGGTAAATAGAGTAGGAGGGGTCTGAGGAATCTGCTCGTGGTGTTTGTACTTGAGTTTTTGGTGGCTCAAGAGCATTTTGTTCATACGTAGTTTCACACAGACACTGCATTGTATTTTATAGGAAATAAACAATATAGTTTGCATTTTTACAGATTAATAGAAAAGCATTTTGAACAATTGAATACTAGGGTGGGTATTCATACACAGATGTTTTAATACAATAATGGTTTGTTTAATTTGTACTCACTTTTCAGTGGACCCAGCTACTTGTGCAAGCACAGGCTCGAGCCGATGGCAGGAATACTTTCACCTTGAAACCATTACTTTGCAACCTGGATCTCCCTGTAATGATTTCAAAGGCTACTGCGATGTGTTTATGAGGTGTCGGCTAGTAGATGCTGATGGCCCTCTAGCTAGATTAAAGAAAGCAATTTTTAATCCAGAACTCTATGAAAATATTGCAGAATGGATTGTGGTAAGTATAATTTCATATTACAAATCTAAGATGAAATGTTCTTGGTAATCAAGATTCACGGTTGATAAGTGTTGCTCTATATGCAGAGTGCTTCAGCATTCCTCAAAATATAATTAGCCCTTGTTTTACTAGTTTTTCTGTAAGCACCCAGTGTGCAACAAATAAGTTTGCTAGATTGAAAGGAATGGAAACAAACAAATAAATAGTATCTGTTATTACCTCTGTTCATTCACATTTGTAGTTTACTGTTCTTTCATGTTTTAACTCTTCATATTTGAATGCTCTGACTTCTTTTAAAGAACTAAATATTTTGATCTTTAGCATTTATCATTTTTATTGTGCTGGGTGACACTTTAATAACAGTATAGTGGAAGAAGAGCTAGAGTGAAACACTGTTGGAGAGCTGCATAGGCAATTTTGTGTAAGCTGTAGATTGTTTTAGGCTTATCCAGCTCTGTTGGAGTGTATCTTCTGTGAAGTACTCTTCTGATACTAGAATGGAAGTATTGGGGCTTTTCTGTGCAAGAAGTTTGGGGACATTTCTTTAAAATGTTATGGTCGCATATTCTCAGTGATGTTTCAGAAAAGCTTTTTGATGACTTCTAAAACGCAGTGAAAAGCCATGTTCAATGTCCTCTGTCCCTTGTGCATGTGTGCCAGCCCCCACAAAATCTTTTTGTTGTTGTGGTTTTGTTTTTTAGGCATATTGGTGGGCAGTGTTGCTTATGGGAATTGCATTAATCATGCTAATGGCTGGCTTCATTAAGATATGCAGTGTTCATACTCCAAGCAGTAATCCAAAGTTGCCTCCTCATAAACCACTTCCAGGTGAGTACTCCAGCTAATTAGAGAGAACTATTTTCTCCTCAGCTGTTTTGTTCTAAAGAGAAATCTCAGGCAACTCCACCTACAGTTCTTAGTCTGGCACTTTGAAACTACAAATGGAATTGATGCCAGTGAAACAATTAATGAAAATCTAATTCTTGCCTTATTTTCCTATAACATTTCTTCCTTCAGAAGAAAGCTTTGAAGACTTCTTCCAGTGTCAGAGTTCCTTTTATTTCCTATTCCAAGCTACATTTTGTAAGAATTGGCCTGTTCAAAGAGCTACTGTTGAGATACTGAAATGTATTCTGTATGTCCTCCATGCAGTTACTCATCTAGTTAAAACTTTGCAGGTCTAAATCTGAAGCCCTCCAGAAAAACAGCTGTATTTCATTTGCATGGCCAGGGCAACACTTCTGGAAATAACTTGAGTTTTTACAATTAATTTTAATAATGGCTACTTTTCTTTGAAACAGGCACTTTAAAAAGGAGGAGACCACCACAAACCACTCAGCCCCCACAGCGGCAAAGGCCCCGAGAGAGTTATCAGATGGGACATATGAGACGCTGACTGCAGCTTTTTGCCTTGGTTCTTCCTAGTGCCTACAATGGGAAAACTCACTCCAAAGAAAACCTAATAAGTCATTGTCCCCAGTCTAACTCTCAAAAATTGAAGAGGAAAAAAAAAAAGCATGATATGCCCTGAAAACAAGTGGAAGTGGTTAATTTTTAATGAGAGAATCTTCCAGCTCAAAAAGAAGAAAAGTGTTTTTCTTGAATATTTTTAATTTAGTGGCACAAAGTCCTAGCATATCATGATTCTTTCCCCCTTCTGTGCTCTTCATTGCTGCATTTTCTTCACTTGCAGGCAAATATGGCTGTAGTAAAACTTTTACTCAAGAATTGAGAAAAATATATATTTTTCAACTGCCAGACAAGGCTAGGAAGCTAGACCACCTCAGCATTGGAGACATTACTTGTCAATGTATATACATTGTTATATGCAGACATGTATTTCTAACGTACACCCGTACTTGTGTGCAATTGTAAACAAGAGAATTGCAATATGGATGTTTCTTTGTATTATAAAACTTTTCCGCTATTAATGAAGAAATTACTGTTTAATTGACATACTCAGGATAACAGAGGATGATGGTGTGTAGTGGTCAAGAGTCCTGTGATGCTTTACACAGCAATTTTGAATCCAATCACACTTTTTTTTATCATTATCAAAGTTGTTTCAAGCACTCATTTCATCTTTATCCAACAGCTGCTAAGACACAGCATACAAGACTGGATGTCTTAGAGAGTTTTAACAGGTGTTCTGCGAACTTTGCAAATGTCAGAATGTTTCAAAAATGTTTTATGTAAGTGTCTTCCTTGTAGCTCAGCATAAATATTTTTAATTTGTCTGATTATTCAGTGAAATAATGAATAGTTAGATCAAATATTTCCATGCTTTATTAGAAAATTCTGCCTGTTATTCAACTTGTTTTAAAAATTGCAACCACTTTATTTGGGCTGTTCAGATGTTCTTACAGTTTGGTAATCAAGTTTGTGTTCTAAGGGATGTGGAAAGAAAGAAAAGCTGTAGTTTTTTATTTTCTTTTTTAATTTATCAAGTGTTTGGATAACTTTTTCAGCATGATACTGTTGATTGATAACCACTAAAATAGAGTGATTTGCCTGGCTACTGCAGCAGAGTTAAAATTGTAGTTAGGACTACCAATTTTCCCACATTTATACCAGTAGTGAAGTTCAACAGCACAATGTCCCATTCCAGAGTTTTTATTACGAATGTAAATAATTGGCATTTTTGAAGATGAAATAAAAGATGTCTTAAGGTGCTTACTGCTATGCAGGAGATGAAAGGGGGCATTACAAAATGTTTAAGCTTGTGATGTATTTATTGCTTGTTTTCCAAAAGCACCAAGCTAATTAGAGATGCAAATGGCTATAATTTTTCTGGCTTTGCTTAGGAGAAAATTTACTAAGGGTTGGACAGGCTTCCTTTGTTTGGTTTTTTTTTTTTGGTTTTGTTTTGTTTTTTAAGAGTATAAGGTTTACACAATCATTCTCATAATGTGACGCAAGCCAGCAAGGCCAAAAATGTTACAGAATATAATGGGATCTCTTCCTTGTAAACTTGTACAGTATGTGGTAACTTTTTCAAAATACAGCTTTTTGTACATGGTTTAGAGACAAATTTTGTACATGAAACCCCAAGTCCAATAGACTATATAAATAATTCTAAATGATCTTAACTAGTTAGAAGTGTATGTAGTTGCTTTTAAGTCATTTTAAATACATTTGTTTTAAGACTGTGCAAAGATTGGAAGTGGGTTTGCCTTTCTAAAATGGTGACTTTTATTCAGCAAGAGTTCTTAGTAACTTCTTGAGTGTGGTAGACTTTGGAACATGTAAATTTTTTGCCTGTAATGTTATCCTGTGGTAGGATTTTGGCAGACAAATGCTGCCCTATTTTATTTTGAGTCTAAGTTAAATGTTTTTTGAAAACAGAAATGTGCACTGAACTCTCCACTGCAAGTCAAGATGTGGTAAAGCCGAAAGAAAGTTCAAGACAATGAAACAGAAATACTACTGTCGATTTCATGTCCACTGTGTTTTATACAGTCTCTTTTTTGTTCACTTTGGAAATTTTTACTAAAAAATGCAAAAAATAAAAGTATTGTGCAAAGATATGTAAGGTTTTTTGAAACTTGAAATGCATTAATAAATAGACTTGATGAAATCATCTTCTGAAGATCCATTTACTTGTTGAACCCTGAGAGCAAAGAGGAATGCACAGATTCCACTTCGCTTAATTTTTGGCTTTTACTGTCATGCCAAAATGTAATTGTACTGTCTCTCTCAAAGTGCCCCTCTCGATTTTAACATCATGCAGTTATATGTAAGAATAAATGTGTTTGTGTAACCTGTTTAGGGAAAGCCATGAAATTAATTTTAAGTTACTTATATGATCACAGAAATAAAACTTTTCTTACCTTCAAAATGAAAACTAGTTGCTGGTGAGATGTTCAAACCTGGCACCATAGTTACTGATTGATACCTTTGGAAATATATTTGGAGAGGAATATTGGAATTAATATGCAATACTCTGAATACACAGGGCTTACAGAAGGGGCAAATGTGCTTTTTGCAAGGCATTTTAAAACTGCTAAACTGGGTCCCTGGGTTTTTGTGTGTGTTGCATGGTTGATTTAAGTGATAAAACTGCTTTGAAAAGCCAGGTCCTGACAGTGAGTCTTCCATTCTTAGGGCTGTTTGTTGAGAGTGGCCTGCTCAGACATCTGTTTCCTGAAGTGAGCAGGGTGAACTTTGATGTTATCAAAGCATACTGAGAGTTCCTTCCTCCCAATGCCTCCCCCCACCACCCCCAGGACTTTTTATAGAAGTCCTTTGCCCTGTAGCTAAATAGCACTGTCTGTGCAAAGGGCATTAAAAGAAAATCCCTTGGAGCAGAGCCCTTCTGCAAATCCTCCTCATAGGTGCTAAACAGAGGTGGTGGTGGTTGTGTTTAAATCTCCGTGTAGTAACACAGACCAGAGGGGTGGAAATAATGCCTAAGCAGCTCAAATACAAGTTCCATGTGTACTTTAAAATACAGGTGAAACAAATCAGTACATCATTTTTATACCTAATATTTGTCATAATAATCCTTATTTATACCTATTCAGTTATTCATCTTGCATTTTTTAATGTTTTAGTTATTAAATTCACTTCTGGTTTAGAAGCATATATAGCATAGTCAGAATGGTGTGAGCATGACAAGGGCATCAAAGTCCTCTTAAGCAATGAAACTTTATACCATACAGACTGTAAGACATTGATGTAATTTGGGTTTTAATTAGTGTTCCAATATTTCTTACAGGAAAAACACAAAAAGGAAGGAAGAGGTTTTTATTCCTGAATATTGGAGGTTCATTATTAAAGAGATGTAATAATGAGATAATGGAAATGGTGATGAAAAGGACAGCAGCCATTCTGTCATTCTGAGCTGTGCCTGCTCTGACAGGAGGAGGCACCTGGTGGCTTCCAAGGTCTCAAGTCAGCTGTACGGAGTGAGACAGGAGTAATTTCACTGAGCACAAAGTAAGGCACCACTATAGGCACTTGGAATTTAGGTATAACTTCATGTTCAGGCATGGTGAGACTGAATATATTGCAGCTTGGCCTTTATTCCACTTTTACATCAGAAGTTACTGTATTACAGAAATTACTACAGAATTTGGATATAGGATTTGTGAAAAATGGCATCAGAAGTATCATCTTCATATCTGCAAGAGTTCAAATACTGAATGTTCTTTTAATTTTCCTACTGTTTAAAAGCTTTCAAATTGTCTTATCTGAGGATATACCAGCTTCTCTCACTGAACAGGAGAATGTTTTTTCACAAAGACCAGAAAGTCATCAAACTGCAGTATCCCCATTTCTTGACCTTCAGCACACTGTAGACACCTCTGACCCTTCTTCCACCTGCTTTTCCTGAAGTAATGCCTGGTTCTCCTGAAGTTTAGATCCCTTTCTCAGTCTTCTTACCAAGTAAGTGATAGTAATTTGCAAGAAATGCCAATTTTGATGTCTGAAGTGTTTCTAATAGTTTCTGTACTGGAGGAGAAGTACAGCCCAATTCGTTTTAGCCTTTGTCTCGCTCTGTCATCTTCAGTATCCTCTCAAAAAAGCTTTTTTTGAGGAGCAGGGGTAGGATTTGGTTCAGGAAGCTTACAAAAGCCATAGCTTAGAAAGTTGGTGATAACTGATGTAAATGTAATTTCAGTGACAGGATTTAAATTATTCTCTGAATAGACAAGTATTTTGTAAAAAAAGAAAGCCCTGAAACAGAAATTAGTGGCAGGTCTTCAGTTTTTGCTGAAGCAACAATTGAATTCTAGAAACAATCTAGAGAGATGCCTAATTTTGAGTTAGCCACACATACTTCTCTCTCTGTTCACTCTCATTTTTCATTGTGCTTTGGAAAACTAAAATGGCCACATTGTCATTTGTTCCTTGCCTGTCATTGTGCAGGACATGGTCCATTGTAACTTCACACCCCTAAAAATGCTGTCACTGGGTCTCTCTAGCAATTGAGTATCTCCAGTGGATTACAGCTACTACAAATGTAAAAAAAACAACCCAAAAAAGGCCTGGGTGCTTCCCTAACTCTCTCAGATACTTTTGGCTGAAATTTCTTTCTGTGTATGCTCCTGATGTGACTCAGCTATTGTATTTAAGCAATTGATTCTTACATAAACACAGAACGTATGACAGAGCTCTCATAAAATATGTTGCAAATTTAAATATTTGGGATAGCAACCTGAAGCATGAAATTAATAATTTAAATTGTAATTTTCGACACTGAAGGTAGAAATACTTTTTTGTTCAAAAAACCAGTTTGCTTCATTGAACAAAATCTTTCAAAGCACAAGCCTTTGTTTTCAGTGAGGAGCTGAGGATTCTTTTGCATGGAATTTGTATTTAAATATATAAATGTTTATCTAATCAAGATGCTACTCCTAGGAGCCATTTTAAATATTGGAACAGCTGCTGGAAAGTACACCTGAGGAAGGGCAGAAATTCTCATTTGAGATCTAAGTATGCTTCAGTTCCCACTGTAGTTTGTGAGCCTTTCTGATTCTGTATTGAATGTTCCTGTTTAAAAGGAAGGTAGTTATTGAAAACAGATTGTGAAAGTCAGAAGTTACTATTCTGAATGGTTGGCAGAGGTGCCTGCAATCAACAACTGATCACTGTTCACTGCTTGCAGGATCTGCTCAACTTGTTCATTTGTTGGGCTGTCTAAATAAATCTCACCTTATTCCTGATACATCTGGATATTTTGATTCAAAATTCCCTGCAATACCTTGCTATGAAAAAATGTGCTTTGTTCCAGGTCTTAGTGTTTTCTTGCACATTTTTTTACCATTTAGAGAATATTTAACACAAATTACATTCAAAATTCAGAGTTCAAGACACTTAATTTTTAATTAATCTTGTGCTTAGCATTAAAGTGACAAATGAATACATATATATTGATTTCTGTTTCAGTATGCACAAGCCACAGAATAAAAACTATCTGAGACAAGAATGTTTCTTTTCGTTGTTTATATTCTGACATAGAAAACAATGGAATTGTGTGTGTTTGACCTTACGAAGTTTGTTTTTATGCTCTGAAGCTGTTTGAAGATTTCACCATTTTCATTTATTCTGGCAGTTTCAAGTCATGTCAAAATCTCGTATACAGAGGTTTAGAATCTAAAAATCTCACATCTGAACAGATAAATATGACTTAAATGCAAAAATTAACTGAACTTAGTTGTGCTAGAATTTTGTGTAATATACTAAGCATCATTCAAATAATTTAATTGCTAGTAATTTAAATCAGATTTTTAATTAAAATAGTTAAATAGCAAAGCATTTTCAAAGAGAACACAGTTTATTAAAGAATTTTTAGATGATACTATTATTGGGGTTTTCATATGGTTATTAAGGCTCAAGCATTTTTTATTTTTGTATCTATTTGGCAGTATTTTCTTTTATGCACTATTTAACCCCCCTTCATTAGGAAATAATTTAGAAAGTTTTACCTGATAGTAGTAGTTATTAATGTTTCAAAGTATTTACTTGGAAATGAAGTTTCTTTTTTCCCCTTAAATCTGACAAAATTAAGTTTTTCAAAGGCTTATGGCAATGATTTTGTCAAATAATATTTTTATTTCTGGTGAGCAGATGTTTTTTTCAGACTTTAACAGCTGAAAATTGACAGTTGCCCTGATGAAACTGCTTGTTGATCATTTTCAGTGTATGCTCCTAGATGAACAAAGTACATATTTCAGCTTACTGTTGGATCACAAAAATGAAATACATCAATGTATTTTTTCACCATATCTGAAACTGCTAGGATATTTGATGTAGCTGTGAATTTTTAGAACATTTTACTAGATGTATCATATTTTGAACATTCTGGCGAGCAGTTGTCTTTTTGTGTTCTTCCTCATTTTCTATTTTGCTTCTGGAAGCGATCTTCACACCTCACAAAAGTCTTCTCTTGGGATGGATGAAGGTGAATGTTGTCAATGTTTTGGGGGCAAAATGTTCTTCTGGAAAGAAAAGACAGCATGTGAGCATAATGTTGGTTAGAAAGCATGATGTTAGTTAGAATCTCCCGTTCTTTAGCCACTTCTTTATCCTGTGTTTTACAGGACGGTATCTTGCTGTTTTTATAGGCTTGTGAGGAAAGAGGTGGATCTGCCTGCCAGACCACAGGTGCAGAGGAGCAGGCAGCTCCTGGCTACTGAGTACATTGTGCCTCTGTCTCCCTGGTGTCACTGTGCATGTTCTCCACAGCACATCCTCACAGTCACTTGGGCTTTTTTGTCAGTGGGGCACTGACATTGTTTCAACTCTGTTACCACCACGGCCCCCCTATTTGGGCTGCTGGATTACTGGTATTTAGCTGGGAGGTTACTAAAAACCAGCTGTGTAGGATGCTAACATCAGCAACTACATATGCTACAGAAATATTTGAAACCAAATATGTTGGAATCTGGTATTTTATTGCTCATAATGGGCTGTTTGTTAACTGCTTTTTAAGTTTATGTTGTTATATCCCAAGTGTTTGCCATTAGATAATCTAACAAAGGAACTTTGATCATGCGTACAAAGATCACAAACATCAAGAGGTAGAGATGCCTGGAGATAATTGTTCAAAGCACAAGAGAAGTCCAAATATATTTTGTGTTTACTACCTTTTTTAGTTATTAAATTTCCAGAGTTGCTAATTCTGCAATACACCATGTTTGGTCTTCTAAGGAAGGCAGAAATCTGCAGACATTTTTTCTTTGAAGAAAATACTTTTCCTTGAGTGTCCTTTGTTTCTCCTTTTAGAACCACCTAACAATCTTTCATTCCCCCCCTAAACATTAATGCAGTATTTCAGTGGTAGCTGAGCGTCACTGCCCAGATTGCAAAGAACAAAACCCAGCACATAATCAGTGTCCACTAAAAGCTTGGCACAAACTGCTTCCACTTGCAGCAAAAAAAAACTTCTGAGGAGCATTAGGTACCCGAAGATACCAGAATAATTTTTTGTCAGCATAGTAAGTACCCCCCTCACTTAAACATTTCCTAGGTAAGGAAAGTAGTACATCAGCAGTAACTGGCTTGTGCCAGGTTACTGGCACAGCTGCACTGGACAAGAGCTTCCTGGTTAGGAAAATGACTTCTCACCTTCATACCTTTTTTCTCAAGGTACAGGAACCTGTACCTAAACAGAGCTCCCTAGTTTGCAAGGTATGCTTTGCTTTAACTTTCTTTGCCAGCTAGGTTGGATTGTGGCTTTCAAAATAGCAGGAGATGTTACAGAAACTCATTTATTTTAATGGCAGGAGCACGTGCCAAGTGCCATATTAGGAAAATACCTCCAAAATATATTTTCAGGAGGATTACACCTAAACGAGTATGATCCTTCCTCTGCCCCTCAGCATACACAGATTGTCTTATGAAATGTCTCTTTAAATTGTCTAATTTGTTTTTTGTGTCAATATTAAGGAGATGCAGCTCTGCCAGTAAGAGTTGTTCCACAGGAAGTCTGCACTAGTTGTGGTGGTAAGAAAGGGAATGTACCAAGCAAAAATTGCCTTCTAAGACTGAGCCTCAGTTACAAGGTAAGGTGTGCTTTTCTCATTAACCTTAATTAAACTGCTCAGTTAAAACTTCTCAAAGGATTAAAGCAGTGGGAATCATTATAAGTTTTTTTATTCTGTCTTCTGGCTGAAATTTCTCTGCACGAGTAGGCAGTTTCAAATGTGTTGTTAGCATTGCTGTATGTAGAGAACAAGGCTGCTCAGACTTGGTGATCCAGTTTCAAAGCAATAAACAGGGGAAAGAACACCACAAAGAATCAGAGGACTGTGTAGTACATCACATGATCCTTCTAATGAGTATTTTCAAGAATAGTGATGCTGAGTTTCCCCAGAAAGTAGGTATTGAAAGTCAAATAATTAAGATTTGGCATATTTTTTGTAAGTAGGAATTTGAATATTTCATGATGTTAACGTTGGAATCAATATTTGTCTTGCCTAGTATCTTGTTTCATTGAAATGTATTGGTGTGACTGCTGGGACTCAGATGCCTGTATTTGAACTGGAATAACCTGTGTGCCAAACACCTGTGGTGTTATTGAGTGTTCTCATTACACTTACTTTTGCTGGGTTTCCCCTGCTTTCACTCTTATTGCCTTCACTATAAGTCCTGGTCGACGGGTGCCTTTTGTCCATGGTATTATGGTTTGAAATGTATCCCAGATATTTTCCCAAACTGGAGTTCCTTCCCATTTGAACTTGATCATTATTAGGTCACCGATATCAGTGTCCAAGGTGATGAGAAAGGAGTAGGTTTTGTTCCCAGTAATACCTTCAACTCTACAGAAAGCAAGATAAGAACAATGCTGTCTTAATTATTATGAATTAAAGTGAAAAAAAAAGGATTTTTTCCCCTTAAAACCAGAGACAGAACTATGTTTCCTTTTCCAGGACAAAACAATGTCTCAAGATTCTTCCTCCAGGTGCAAAAAAGTGGTGAAATATGACAACATGCTAGGAAAGAAGCAGAAGTGGGAGAAGCTTGAACAGCTGATGGAGTGGTGGTTTCTGACAGCAAAAGAAAAGGTGTCCCATAATAGCATCTATGTTATGACTTTTTCCTGCTAGAACAAGTGCTGACCCCCACTGTTGCCTTAGCTTTCGTTAATACAGTTAGTGTCCATTATGATAAATACCCTAAATTCTTTATCTCAATTACAGCTGATTTTTTCATTTGTGTTTTAATCAATGACACCTCCCTGTCTTAGCCATGGGATGGACCAAAGTAAGCAGACAGAAAAATTTCCAGATTTACTGTTTGTTTTATAATGATTTTTTCCTGCACAAACTGTATGATCATTGTAAGAACTTGGGACTTTGAGGGAGTATGACTGAAGAGAGGACAATTTCCAGTTAACGTTCACTTAGCTGTACTAAATCATGTCACTCATAGCAAGACTATCAATGTGATATGATATCACACATTGGAATATTTAGTCACATGCACAATGACATGGTACAATACTCACAGTGGGATGTGCAGGTTTTTAGCATCCTCCTTAGTCCCTGCCAGAGACATGGTAAAAGTTGGGTCTATCGGCTTGCCTTGGATTTCATTGATGATGTGGATCTTGAACTGATAATGGTACACTGTAGAAAGGAAGAATTTGCAAAAAGTGATGAAACGAATGGTCAATGAATCAACAGATTTCTTAGGCAAAAGAATTTTGCCTTTCAGAGCAGAAAGTTGATGGTTATTCCATTTTAGTTTTCAAACTAATTTGTTGAAATTAAAACACCATTTTTTCTGGTTCTTGTTGTGCTGTGTAGTCTGTTAGAGTTTGAGGCCATGTTGCTTTATTTAAAGGATGGAGAGAAAGGTAATCAGTGTTGAGTTTCTTTTTTGGATAAAACATTCCTCCATGGGAAATATTTCAGCTTTTCTGAAGTTTAATTGTCAGAATTTCTGCCAAGTCCTCTATCTAGTGACCAGACAAATCCTTGTGACTGGGCATGACTAGAGATGTATGATACAGATCAAAGACCTTATGCAACGTGGTCAGGCTGTTTCTCTGATCAACTGGAAAATTGCCCTGCAAAACAGATGACTCACAAACTTTCCTTGACTGCATAATGATATGTTGTGCTTAACACACATCTGTTAACAGTGTCATTAATGCTTCAAGGTCTGGTGAGTTTCTAGAACAACACGGTTTAGGAAAGTCTGAACTTAGTATTGTCAGCATGAAAAATGCCTAAGAAGTCATTGGTTTGATATTTTGTAAATTATGAAAAAAAACCCCAACAACATACATTTAGAGCATGTGCATACAGATACTGTCAGCTACATTTGAATGTCCAAAACGCTTCTATCCGGTCACTTTTCCAGCCACCTTCTAGACAAAACTGATAGATTTAGGTGTGAAGGAACATTATTGCAAACTAGTTTTTGAGTAGACCCTCTTTACCTTCTTCATTCTTCATTACATCTGAGAATGGCTCCCCATACTGCTAATGGGATCATGTTTTTAGGTATATGCACAAATAGATTTTTTTTTAAATGCAGCTCAGAGTGTTCACAGTGGAAGGTATTTGCTGGAAAAGCTGTATCTTTTTGGTTTTTTACAGTCGTTCTATGTTAGTGAACAATGTATTTTCTTTTGAAAACATGTCACTCAGTAGAAAACAAAATGGCTGAGTCTATGCTGCAAACCTGATGAGGACAAAGGCAGAGAGGGTTGTTTACAGATCACTTCTATTACTAATCTGTCTTTCTCTGGGTTTTCTTTTATGTAAAAACTGATTGTTCAGTATATGATCAGACACAGCCTAAGCTTTTGCTGCAATTATGGTGCTCACTAAATGGAAAAATCGTATTAAAACTCAGGGTCCTGTCACAGCTTCATTATAGATGTTAACTTCTTTGTAAGAACTGGCGGTTTTGTTTGAGCTGGATTAATGTATTCTCCAGAATATAATGTCATTAAGTTGAAAATGAAACATTAGGTTTTGTGAAGACACAGAGAATTGTGAAGTGTAATGCTGGGTTTCTCAAATTTCTTCTTTTTGAGCTTCTCACATGATCTTCAGACAATTTTTAAAAAAAGCATTACAAAGATGATTTTGTAAGCACCTTCCCACAGTTGCTGCTTTGTTTGGGAACTTTCATGAAAGGAGATCATTGTCTGGGGTACTTCTATCCACATATGTGCCAAGGATGGTTTTTTATGCAAAACCAGTTCTAAGCATAAAAATGCAACATGTTAATTGGAATCAAAGGCAACAGGACACAGATATTTTACCCCAAACTGAAACTAGCTCCGTGTCCGGAAAGAAACGCAACTCAGGGATCACATCTCTGTGCCCAGGAGTGGGAGCAGCAGGCAATGCATCCTGAACTGTACTGGAGCAAGATAACATAAAGAACTAGACATAACCTCTGGAGTTTTTAAATCCACTTCAAGTATCTTCCTGAGCCATTTTAAACAGTATTAAGAAGAAATGCAGCAGGTTCAGCTGCTCTGAGTATCAATCAGGGCTGTGCAGGTCCCTCTCGAGTCATCACTGAATATTTCACAGCTGTGCTAGTGGAAGACTTCCAAAATTATTTTAAAAGTACCTGAATTTTTGTTGGGTTTTGGTTTGGTTTTTTTAATATATGATAATGCAGCTGAGTAACCAGGCACTGTGGAGAGACAAGCCGTATAATGCAAGCAGCCTTTTAAAGCGTTTCTCCTCATCCCTTCAGTGTTCATGCCGGGGTGCACCGTCAACCTTCGAAACGCTCCCCAACCCCAGAGGCCAGGGCGAGGGGCAGGGGGGACAGAGCCCTCCAGCAGGAGGGAGGCTCCGGCCTGGCACAGCCCTGGCCGCCGGTGCGGGGCTGCGGGACTCCTGTGGCCGGGGCTGTGCCGGGGACAGTGCCGGGGCTGTGCCGAGGACAGTGCCGGGGCTGTGCCGAGGACAGGCAGCGCCTCAGCCTGAGGGGAGCCTCCTCCGTGTGTGTGGCCTGTGGCCCGCACCCGAGCCCTGCCCGGCCGCCCGCGCCGCTGCTCCCCACACGCCTCATGGCAGCCGGGGAAGGAGGTGGTGAGGAGCGCCCACGCCAGGAGCCCCTGCAGGAGCCCCTCGGAAGAGGACTGTTCCGCAAAGTCCTGCTTGTTCTCGCTGTAAAATGTACGTAAACCTTGCCACTGGCAAGGGAATGTCTGCTCAACACCAGCAGTGGGCTCTGGCAGCTGAGTGCAATGGAGACTGGCAGGAAGGCCCTGCGCTCCCTGTCAGGCTGTGGCCCCTCTGTCTGGTCAGACAGCCAAAAAAACCCACACTGAGTCCATAAAGTAATGTAGTAGAGCTAAAGCCTGAGTGCCAGCCTTAATTTTAGTGCTACAGTTCAGCCTTGTTAAAGTCCATGCTATTCTGTTGTCTGTCCATTGTTTTAAAAGTAGTAATTTGTATGTCATCTCATAGTCTAATTGCAGATAAAATTTGGGCAAATTCGGAACAGGATGTTTTACAGGCCTCCCAGAGTAATTATGCTGCTTTTTTTGGCTTGGCTGTATGCCTGCATATGTTACAAGAAATCTGCACAGTCCAGTTGTAGGAAAATCCTGCAGATCAGGACCCCACGCATCGGCGAGCCCTCAGCTCCACAGCTAGCCTGGGGCAAGCATGCAGTGTGCTGTTTCCCACAGAAACAGGAGAGCCAGGATCCTGATGAAAGGGCATCAAGATGGCCTACTGGGATCCTCAGTTGTCTCAGCAAATTGATTATTCTCACAGATTTTATAAGCTTTAATGAATAAGTAAAATAGAATCACGAAGCTTAGGCTCAGTCTTCCACTTTGTGATCAATCTGGACACTGTGAAAAGTATTCCCACAAACCTTTGAAGGGCATATGTGCTCTTGTTTTCAGAAAGAGTCGTCTGCTTTTGGGCAGCCTTTCCTCCCTGATGTTGTAGCCCAGGGTGTTGCACCGGCTCTTCCTGCAGCTGAGGCACAGTCCTTTGTTGAAAGTGTTGATGTCATTGCACCAGTAGGCTGTGCTTTGCTTGTCCTTGTGCAGCAGTGAGTCAATGAACAAATGAACTGACCTTTCATGGGCACATTTCACAGTTTGAGTGATGCCTGAAAAAATGCAACAACAAAATTTTACATGCCCTTGTTTCTTTTTACGATTTCAATTGCAGAGGAGTACCATAGCCAACTGTAAACGTGTGTTTCTGTTTCCCCCCCACACACACCTTTGCATCATGGTTTTGCCTCAGAAATCATACATCATAGCAATTTTACTTTTAGGATCATTCAAAAATAGAATGGCTGAACTCCCATGATAATAAACTTGAATAATTTGCTGCTTAACCTTCTCTAGCCTGACTGTATCAGATTGTAAATATGAACCTTGATTTCATTGTTCTGGCTGTTTTGGTCAATAGAAAATACAACCTGAGCTGATAGGCAGTCTTTCAGATCATGCCACATTAAAGACAGCAGTCTCATTCTGAATTGTTGAACACTGTAGGATTTTGGATGCTTAGGCAGCAATACCACGTTTTGTCCCTTTTAGACTGACAAACTTTTATTTTGAATTGAATTTTTCTTGCAGTTACTACTTGGAAAAAGGAGAAATTTTTTTTTTAATGCAATAAAAATATTGAATAGGTCTGCTATTTTGACAAGTATCTTTTTGTTCTTTGAGTGCCATCAAATTACGGAAATTGTTCTGTGCTCTCAGGATGTATCACGATGGGCTGTTTTATATGTCCACTGATAAGCTTTCAGGCTGATGCTTGGTTTCACGTTTGTCACAAGTTATCTTCTAGCAAGTATGGCCCTGATTTAGGCATTGTGTGATGATAGTTGATAAATACTTCTGCAATACCACGTGCTGGGTGAGCAGGGCTCTTTTGGGGGTTTTCAGTGAGTACTTCTCGTTGTCACTGCACACCAGGACCTTTTTCAGTATTTCTCTATACGTTTATGTTTAGGTACATTGGAAATAAGCTTCTATAAATAAAAGCTAGCCTGGAACACTGGCAGTCAGGTCCTAGAGAGAGTGTGATCTGAGCCTCTGAAGGATATGGACTTGGGAAAAGATGAACTAAGGAGGTGAGTAGTACAGATACACAGATAAAACACAGGTTTTATTTGAGTTGAGATAATTAATGGCACACTAGACAAATATGGCTTAATTAGAATAATTGTGCAGAAAAATTTCTCATCTCCCCTACTGCTGAGACAAATACCATTAAATTATTCAGAGGTGCTTGACAGCAGGATGCTTGTGGCCTCATTTTCAGGAGTGCTCTGCAGCTCAATTCCTTACTGGAGTCAATAAAACCAATATGAACTCAAGACATGTAAAAATCAGATAACTGATCTCTAAACAAGAAAATACCTTGCATATAAGGGGTGATAATAATAATACTAATGCTTAGGTGCTGTTTAAGACCACAGTTATGTAGTTTCCCAGAGAGAGTCAGTACAGCTGCCCCGCTGCCTCCCACTCTGTGCCATTGGCTCTCACCGGTTATCCCGAATTGTGCAATGTGGTTGTACACGTGCAGGATGTGACAGCCAGGCTGGAAGGTGCCTCCGTTGGGATAAAAGTCGAAGTGAGCCACAGGCTGCTTGATGCCAACACTGAGGCCCATGTGTTGTTTAGTGAAGGTATGAATTGCATCTACAAAGTTTGCATCATCTGGAGATAATCGGTCTGTTGGTGACACTCCTTCAAACAAGGGACCGGCAGGGTCAAGGCCTGCAACAAATGCAAATAAATCCCGTTGTCATATACTACTGAAGGACTGTGCTGCTGCTGTAAATCTGTGATAAATGTCTGAAAACAGGCAGCACTGGTACTTTACAAGGTTTTTCTCTGATGGAAACAATAAGAACACTTGTCCTGCAGAGGGTAGTTACACCTAAAGCAAACACGGGCGCTGTAACAAACAGTAACTGGGACCTGCACAAGGACACAGACCCAGAGACAGCTGTGTTTGTCAGAGACAAACTGTGCTTGCTGCCAGTGTCACTTGAGGGACTTTTATGTAATTCTTTCAAACTCTAGAGGTCGTGTGTTTCAGACCCTTTGGAAGACACCGGGCCCCCAGCAAGGTTGACTTTTAGCCCACATTTGGGACCTGAAACTTTATAAAGCTCCACTTAGTGCTTAGAAGGGCTACATGTCTGCTAGATTTTATTTGTAATAATTCTTCAACTTGAAAAATCTTGGGAACTGATTTAGGAAGAGAACTTTGTGTTTAGTTTAAAGCTGCATTCAGCTTTGAGGACAAGCTTCTAAATTTGATATTCTTCAGTTGGTACTATGGAATCAAATAGTTGCGTAGATACAACCAGGGAAGATTAGTAACACAGGCCACAAGTAGGGAAGTGCCCCTGAAGGCATATATTTCTTTTTAGCTTTAATAACTTTTAGCACTGTCACTTTTTGGAACTTACTATTACAAGTCTGAATAACTTTTTCTGAAGAAGGCATATAGCTGTTACAATAAGTAATATGTTCTGAGGTTTTTTACTTATCCATTATCAAGGTTTTATGTACTAATAAGGTTTGAACAAGCAGCACTGGGGAGCTGAAGTCCTTCAGTGCTTACACTGGTGTAATATCATGACACATTTGTAAAATCAGCTTCTTGGCATGCAGGCATTGCCACGAGAACTGTGTAAGAGGCTGTGGTATGTGGCAATGAATCCAAGATCAGAACTGTGATTTCAAAGTACAGCCATGCATATTTGCCTCCCTCCTAAGTTTTCTAAATCTAATTTCGAAACCAATGAGATGAAACTTCTAAACTGTGCTGAATATTACTATTCAACAGCTAATTACCGATATAACATTGATATGTCAAGTATCTTCCTAGCTTGATTCAGTTGACTGTTGTTTTTCTTAAAGGTAGAAGTCTTTTACCTGTAATTCTTCCAATCTTTTTTGTACCACTGATAAAACTTCCAGCAAATCCTGAAACATGAGCTCCTAGGCTGTACCCAATTAGATGAGTATTGCTTCTGGAAAATTGAACGGATTCCTGGAAGATAGTGGCAGCTTGATTTAGATGAAGAAATATGAAAAGTAAACAGTGAAATATACATTGCAAGCTAGGAGTACTGTGAATTATGACACAAGAAATTTGTGTGCTGATGGTGGTCAAATGAGGTGCATGAATCATTCAGTACATTTCTATTGGCTGTGTGTTATTCCTTGCTTCTTTTTCATGCGGCAGGAAAGTGCCCCACATTTGGGTACTGCTCTTTATCTTGTATGCACAGGGAAGCCATCAACACAGTTGATGGTTGTTGTTGTTGCGAGTGATGCAGATGTTCATTGCCTTTTTTCTGCAGCGTTTGGCTTTCCTGTGATTATAAAATGGATATCTGTTCTTTAACTGCAGGGTAAAACAATCCTAAATAAAAAGTGCCTTGGTTTTTGGGTTTTTTTTGCCTGAGATACCAGCACAAGCCAAACTAAAGGGATCAAAATATTGATCAGACATGTTGAACAATACAGCAATGATATTTCTTGTACAAAGATGTGTATCTGATTTGTAACAAACCTATTGAAGCGGAATTGCCCTTCTTTCTACCTAACCAATGCTAGGTACATCTTAAGCATTTCACCTGAGCTGCAGGGCTCAAAATTTTTCTGACTTGTAAAGAAAAATGTGGCATATTTTGCTTGCAGGAAAGGCAAACCTCACTTTTAATTCCTTTGTGGATGTTGCCTGTCCCAGTGGAGTGGCTGTGCAGTCTCAACACACATCTCTCCTGAAGATGAGGTGAAACTTTGCAGACTTCTTTTGAGAGAGACAGCTCTTAGAAATCACAAGATCTGACCAATTTTGTTGTCAGATGATGCTGAAATGGATGTTATTGAGGCCGTTACTGATCATGCCCTATTAATTCTTGGACTAAGAGCACCAATATTTACTTATTGTTTATTCTTTATTAAAATGTTGTGCAGTGCTGAAGTTTTTGTTTCATCCATTGAGAATCTTTGAAATAATCACCTGCCTGTAAGCAGACAGAAGCATAGCAGAAAGGTAGTTGTGGGAGTTGGAATGAAGGGGGTTTTAACTGTTAAACTCTAGAGGGGTGCTTCTCAGTGCTGGTTGGACACACTCCATGGTGTGAAAATTTATGGTATATTTAAATTTTGGAACACATCACCGTGCAAGAGAAACTACCTACAATACTGGAGCAAGGAGTCATTTATTCAAGCCTTGATTTGTTTGTTGACACAAGAGAAATCACAGAATCTCTTTATTGTTGACAATGTGGCATGTTCTCCTGGGAACTGATCAAAGTCCACCATTTGATTCATTCCATAATAAAACAGCCTCAAAAAAATACTTTAGGCTCCAGCAACTTAAGTATATTTGACCAAGAGCTAATGTTTCTTCTAACGTCACGATGAAAAATGGTGACTCTGACTTTCCTGCCTTCTCTTTTGTTCCTGTTGTCCCTAACTGGGCGTGGTATCTGACACCTTCCTCCAGCCCTGCCATTCCTGCTTAGACCTTCAATGGTATTTGCTACAGACCTTTCAGCCTTGCAGCGCATTTCTCTTCCGCCTTATACCTCAACATATTTAAAGTAATGAATTCAAAAATTCATTGTCAGGTACAGAAGTATAATTTCAATTCAAATTAAGTAGCTTAGTACTAGAGACTGATACAGTAAGAGTTCCTTAGAGTTCCTGGTTCGTATAAGTAATTCTCATTCTACTGTTTACTTTCTGCCTTTTCTTAAGCAGTGCTGGAGACCAGTGGCCCCTTGCAGACTTGCCTGCAGCCTTTTCAATCCAGCCATGGCCACTGTTCCCCATGTAGCAGGAGTTTTGATAAATAGTCACTGCATTAGTGTAGCTCTGTACTCACTGCTGCCTCCGTGTCATCTGCTTTGTGAAGCATGTCTGTCCTCTTGAAAGGTCTCCCTTTACATTCTGGATCTGTAAGCCATTATTTTATCCTAATCTTTGGGAAACTGCAGCAGAAATCAGACACAGTGTTGGGATTGAATTCTGCATTAAAAGCAGAAGCTGGGCACAGATAACAGAAACCCGTTTTCCTGTACTAGTGGTTTGCAAATGATGTCTGCCTGTTTTTTACGTGAGGAACGGTGTCAGCTGTCTACACCCATGCTAATGGAAAAGCCAAAGTAGCAGGAAACTATCTCACCTCTAAAGATATATAAAAATATTTTCATAAACAAGACCACTTGCTTTTTCCTCTTGCATGATGAAAGTTTTATGGAGTCATAAGGAAGTTTATGGAAGAAAAATGTGCACTTCATTAAAAAAATGTGAGTGACTGAAATGAAAACATTACCAAGCATAGTATTTCAGAAAGTTTATGGAAGCATAAGAACAAGTAAATAGGTCTTTTCCAGAGAAACGTGTTGGTCTGGGAGTTCTTACCTCCAGCCATTCCAGGAATTGTGCTATCTCCTGTCCTACGTAGCGTGTGTTCCGTACGGCGATGGGATAGTGCTGGTGAGCCAGTGTAAGCCAGTCTGCAATGATCACGTTCATTTGCTTATGCTGAGACTTTAGAGCTGCTGCCATTTTCCCAATCCATCTTTCTAATATCCCATCCACCTGTTATGATTGAAAAAACCCCCCAGACAACAAGAAAACCATTGTTATGGGAAAGCAGTCTTTGCCAAATGTTTCTTGTGAAAAACATAAGGAAACAAAAAATATAATATGAACAGGGAGGGATTAATGCTGATAACTAGATTTTAGAGGCTTTGGCCTGCTTCAGTGATGAGAATCTTTAGGTTTTGGTGGACCAAAAAAATTAAGAGTCAGTATAGTAAGTGTATAATAGTGTATGTAACATGAACATGAATAGTTTTGTAACATGAACTCTTATCAGTGAAAGTGGTGTCCCCAAAGACTTTAACTCATCCAGAGATAACTGGTAGTACTGGTTAAAAAGAAAGACAGAAATGCCCAGAAAAATGTCTGATTTCATTCAAAAGCAGCTATCCCTGTCAGTATATGCTGAAAGAATTGGAGAAAGGATGCTGGAGAACTGCAGACCAGCAGGTATTTGTCATCTCTGGCCATTCCATTTTGAGAGCTGCTTTTTTTGAGTCATTCTTTTTTGAATGCCTGGTTACAATTTTCTTGCATCAAAACATGTTTCTGATTTGATGGACCAGAATTATTATTTAATCTATCAGATTTAATTGTTGTTCTAGTTGTGTGTATTTCCTCAACTGATAAAATATCCTTATCTCTTCTAGTGTAACAGAATTTGGGAGTCTCAGGTCTGGGTTTCCATATGCACTCCTCTAAGAGCCCAAGACCTCTGCAGAACACGTGAATGTGAGTGATGAACTTCAATGGCAGCAGCTTCAGGCCTGTGGTTTGAGGAGGGTGTAGGCTTTGAACAAATTTTTCTTTGCAAGGCTTAACTCTCATTTGCTAAGGGAGTTCTGTGCATCACAGGGGGTGTTCACAGTTCCTCTGCATATCTGCAGATGTGCAAGGAAGATCCATTGTGCCACCTTATGTGATTCCATTGGTTCTATGAGAATTCAAGGATCTGTTAAAATGACTTAATTTCTCATCCTGCCCTTTCTTTTGTTTCTTTTTCAGCTGAGAAGCTGATGAAAACTCACTCTTAGTATTGGTATGCTTTTGAGAAAGGTTTTTTCGTTGTGAATTGGTTTTTTACAGTTTAACTGGCAGCAGTTCAGTGATAATTCATTGATGTTGAAGGCTTCACTTTCAACTGAAGGGGCTTGTGGAGAAGTTCTTTTTAAAGGTGTATCTGTGAGAAAGACATGGGGATATTGTGGGCACTTTCTAAGAAGTCTGTAAATATCTGGCAGTGAACGTATCAGAGAAATTAAACTCTATATTCAGCTCTACAGGGCATAGCACATTAATTCAGCTACTTGTTCAAGCTCTGCTAGTTTTAAACCAGGGCTGAATTTAATCCTTGGCATGGGAGTCCCATGTGAAAAATTGCTTGTAGACTGTTCCTTCAGAACCTGTCAGGAATATCCACTTTGTATTATTTCTAGCCATGATAGCTACCAGTGAAATCTATCATCTTTGTATCACAACCTTACTTCTGGTGTTACTTCTGTAGCATAATGAGAAGGAAAGTGTATAAAATCAGATTTAATTTGAATTAAGAATAAAATGTGAGTTCATACCGACCAGCCATGGACTATCATCACCAGAGGAAGAGAGGCATTGAAACTGCATTTGTCAAGAGTCTCCAACTGATTAACAAAAATCTGGCAGCTGCTTTCAGTTGTATCTGTATAGAGTATAAATTTGGTTTCTAAGTTTTGCTGATCTTTCTTTGTTGTAGTGTGTTCACTCTGTGATCCCAGTGCCTCTGAAATGAAATTTGTGACAACAGTCATAATAGGAAGGAATTGAAAACCCAAAGAAGTTACTAGTGCAAAACAGTTTATAAAACAGACTAAATGACTAAGCTCAGAAGTCTTCCTGTGTGTATTTGTTGCCTCCTCCAGGTGGGCCTAAGCTGTACATTTTGGGACAAAAAGTGATCTCTTTCGAAGTCTGAGATGGTCTAGATGTGCCTTGGAGTCCCTCTATGTGAACAATAACAGTTACACAGGAATAGTGATCTGATTGCTATGGGCTTTTGCAGAATGCAGAAGGATTGTAAAACCACAGTACGGGTGTTGTGCCTTCACCATGTAGAGCATGCAGAGACTGGCACATTCAGAGGCTCTTAATTCTGCAGAGCATTTCTGCTAATGTGCATTTGCTAGTAATTGCTGAGCAAGCATCATTACACTAAAATAACCATTTTATTCAGGGTTGTAAGTGCTTAGAGACCTGGATGACTGCTTAAAACTATTAGACCACATCATAATTTTTCTTTCTCTGAAAAGGCAAGATGAAACGTTCTTCTCTTAGTTGTAGTATTTTTGATGATTTTGTTTTTAGATGAAATAGCTTGGTGCATTTAGGACAGCATTTTCAGAAATGTCTGTTAAGTAAGAAAGTGTGAACTCTGGTCTTACGACATGAGCTTAGAAGGAAAAACATAAACATAGAGCAACTGCTGAAAAATAGAGTAAAATAAAGCAGAAGCTTACAAAAAGCACCTTGTGACATGCAAGCCTTTCTAGTGAGACTTCAGACTATTTATTTAGCTGAAAAAACCCCATGTAATGAATTATTATTTAAGGTAGAAAAAATGGGTTTAGTAGAAGAGACGTTAAGGTGTGATGAGCTAGACAAGAGAGAGGTTACAGTTTCTCACGTTGGAAAGGAAGCATTCAGAGTGGAGAGATTTTACTAATGGAGTTCCTTAGGGTCAGGTTTTTTGGCTAATCTTGTTTTAATATTTCCATTAAAGAAGCAGCGGGAAAGGTACAAGACTGACAAAACCTGGGAGGCCCTTGCTGATCCTGAGAAGACCAAACCATTAAACATTAAGAGCTAGATGACACCTTGAAAATACAGCAGCAGGAACAGGTAGAAATCTCCTACTATGAAGTGCAAGGTCATACAGTTGATAGGAATTTCTCTATAAATGGGGCTCATAAATTGGAAGTGACACAAAGATAAAAAAACTTGACTGAAGTAATCAATAACAAAACTGACCATGAGACACTGCTACCATTTGACTGTGAGAAAGGAAAATATAATTCCAAGATGCATTAAGGTAGATGGTTTTGGTAGGAAGAGAGGATGTCAGTTTTAAGTAAGGGCACTTGTTAACCACATCCAGAACTGTGGGCATAGCTCTTGTTGCCAGGTGCATCCCTGAGAAACATGTGGGGGTATTGTGGGCACTTTTCAAGGAGTCTGTAAATATCTGGCAGTGAATATATCCGAGAAATGAAACTGGTAGTTTCATTTCAAATTAAATTGGTGGTTCAAGTGCCACCAATTCCATCTGCAACAGCTGCTCACCAGCACCACTGAAATGGTCAGGGAGGAGGCTTTTGTTTTAAGTAGACCCAACAAGTCATGAAATATTATTGGAGGTGAAAATCAAATACTTTATTCAATGAGAAGTTAAAATTATCTATGTTGGAAGAGATCTGAAATTAGTTAAATTTTAGTTCTTATTTTTCTTGCATAGAAGTTCCTTAATAAAACATTAATATCAGAAAGATTGTACTTTGTCTTCTAAGTCAACACATTTTTTTTCTTTTTTTTTTTGTACATCACAACTCTTATGTCTATAGATGCTTTCAGAAAATACCTAAAACCATAGACTAATAATTTCTGTATTTTATCTGCAAATCTATCCTGGGGTTCTGTGATATTGTTGTCCTAATGAGATTTGGGTAGTTTACAAGGAACTTGTGATACATTTACAAGGGAGTCTTTATCCTGCAAACATATTTTGTGACACGAAACTCCCGTGTTTAAATATTTGCAGTAGTAGCATCTTGTGATGCACCATACAAAGAACCCTAATGTGGAAGCATGCTGGATTTAGGTCAGGCTGTGTTTTTGCCACATCAGTCTTGTTACAAACATTATTCAAGGTTTAATTTCAGTGTAATGATAAGACATGATAAAACAGCATGTTTAGTTTGTTTAAGTGCATGGTAGTTCTGGCAAGAAAACTGCTAAACTGACCTGCACTGGATGTGCACTCTTTTCTATTTGTTGCTAATTATTGTTCATTCCAAGTAACTCCAGGCAATGTTGTTTCATAGCTGGGAAGCATTATTGAAGAAATTTGTTCAGCTTTGTGCAAGAGTTGGAATTTAAAAAGCTTTAAAATTACAGAAGGTTTGGTTGATAAAATTCATAGTTTCAGTGTCGCACGTTTTCCTTTCAGGACATTTTTAACTCTCATTAGGACTAAGTCTGATCATTTCTCTCTTACAATGTCCACTAAAGAGAATTTCTGTTGGATTTTTTTTTCTCTTGCAGAGGACTTAGTTTCTGAAGTAAGTAATATCAGGAAAGGGTGAATCTACATAAAGAACTGAAAATTAGAGTTTTAATGATGTTGATATTCTCAGCGTCCGGTTTATTCAGCCTTTGGTGAGTAGTCTCTACGCAAAAATAAGCACTGTGTTCTATTTTTAGCACAATAAGAAAAACAAAAAAAGAAGTAACTTGTGCCTGTTCCATTGTACACATCCTTTCTTTGTTTAATGCCTTGTTTTCATTCTGTTTTTGCTCTCTCAGTGTTTGCGCAATGCAAAGGCTCTTTGTCACTCTGTACTGTTTGTACATACTACAGAAAACAAGTCTGATAAAGAGCTGCTTTCTTTAGACACTGGCTGGAAAGTGCTGCAGTGCTTTAATGGCTGAGCATTGGTTTGCTGGTAAATCTGGGAGAGGGGATTAAATATACTGCTTGAACTTCTTCTTGGCTGTCAAAAGTTAAAAGTTCCTATAGGATCTGTTGTGTTATTCAACAAGGAACTGCTTCAGTTTGTTAATCTGTGTAGTGACTTGGAGAAGGAAATAGTGTCTAAAGAGCCTGGCTTCCACAACAGACGCTTGCTGCAAATGTCATACCCGTGACTCAGTGGCATGGCCACAGGGAACTGGGAAGTTTCATCAGTTTGCAAAAATGACACAATTAAACTGCTAAAGATTTTTTCATGGTAATTACAGTTGAGCCTGCAGAGATCTTTCTGAACCTCCAAAGAGTTTTGCTTTGGAAAAATACCAGGTGAGCAGGTTGCCAACTTAATATCCTTTTTCTCAGAAGATCCTACTCTAACATGAATTCTTTCAGCAAAGGCAGTGCAACGTGGCCACGCTGATCCATGTGCTTCCATAAATTACCTTCCCACAGAGCAGCGCAGTAATCGCAAGTGAGAAAAGCTATTGTGAGTTCTTGCCACCCCAAAGGAGGTTCAGCCCCTTCCCTTTACTTTGTATTAATGATGTTTATGTGAGGTGCAGTAAAGACTGAAGGCTGGGTTTGTAAACACCACTTCACTGCAACATAGCAGTTCCTTGTAAAATGTTTTGGAGTTAGTTTTGGGCAGACAAACCATAGCACTTTCAGATATGACCGGAGATAATAATTTTCTTACTGAAAAGTAAAAGAGAGATTCCCAGTTGAACAAAATAAGCAGGTTAATATGGAAGACTGACTTGGATTGAGACACCCCAAAAGATAAGAAGGTGTTCCTAACTATAGAATTTTGGAGTCCCTTCTGACATTTCCAGATGTGATAGGAATGCTTTAAACTTGGTAATGAAAATTCTAGTGGAAACTAGACAAAGGTCTAGATGCTGTCCAGGGTTTGAAACCATAAATATCCTATGCTTTTCTGCAGGAGAGATCCACAGTCTAGATATATTTCTGTATTGTGTCTGATAAGGTATAAAAATACAGCTACAAAATGGCTGCTTCATAGCACAAAAATTACCTAAATGTGTGGCAGCAATGGGGATGGTACGAATGAAGTATGGTAGAACTATCTGATGTTAAGAGCAAAATTTTATTATTTGCTAAGTCATACACTTTAAATTCATCCTACAGTACAGCATAAGAATTTTGAGTAAAATTGGCATTTCCAAGTAAGGAAAGTCGCTTAAGAAAAATAATGGTCAGTATCTTTCTTCCTGTCATGGAACCTGTGATGAAGAGGATATTTCAGTGGCACTCACCTAATCCTTAGGCAATTGAAAAATTAATTGATTAAATCTAAAACATGCAATCTTTTTGGGGGGGTGGGGAGGGGAGAGGGGATCCTATGCCTTTTTGGTTGCTCCAGAGTCTC
Organism: Oreocharis arfaki; assembly: GCA_013398015.1. Classification (NCBI taxonomy): domain Eukaryota; kingdom Metazoa; phylum Chordata; class Aves; order Passeriformes; family Paramythiidae; genus Oreocharis; species Oreocharis arfaki. The sequence continues at coordinate 1,143,681 of VZRR01010238.1, read as the reverse complement.
AGGCAAGATAAAACAGTCAAAACTAAGGTCTGTTGTGCTTAAGTTTTTTCATATCCTCATGTAGTTCCTTTTTATTTTCACTCTCCTTAGCTTGCTCACCTTGCCAAATGAAAAGTAGGTATCACTTAGCAAAGAATGAATGAAAAAAAGCAAGAAAGCAAGGAAAAGCTATGGCAATTGGATTAAACATTAGCAGGTCTGTTTAGAAAAATAAGTTTTGGAAGAAGCTTCCCTTTCTCTTCAAGCTTAAATGAATGATGAGATTAGATATGAATAGGTATTGAATGAATAATTAGATTCTTGCTCTGAAAAGTATAATAGTTTTCTGAGCTGTCATTTCTTGTTTCTCTTGTCCTATGTGCATGCAGGCATGCCAAAGGTAAGTTAAACTCACCGTGAGTGTAGTTTGTACCCAAACAGCCACAGAGGGAGAGTAGAGATGATTACCTAACTTTTGTTAGCCCTCTGATAACGCACTTTTAACCCTCTGTTGGAAAATCCAAGAGGAGAACACATAAAATTGCACTTTTCATACTGACTGTCTTCTCTCTGTGTGTCCTGGCTTTCAAACCATCCAGACAGTGCTGCTAGCAGGTGGCATTAGTGAGTCTTGAAACTAGAGAAGGATGTGTCTGGAAAGAGGCCAATCCAAAATTCACTGGAGCTGGTACCGAGGTTTTGTTAGTGAGGCAACGGCACTGTCAGCAAAGGTGTGTGAGATGCTTGGTCAAAAATCAGCTCTGTGCTTATCAGGGATAATTCTGTCTGTCTGTGACTCTTTCCCATTTAAGTGCCAAGGATACCTTCTTGTTTTCTTTGGAAATCAGACCCATCCAATGTCTACCAAAAGACAAATTTTGAATTCTTTGCTGAAACACGATTAACATTGGCAAATCTCTATTTTCTGGTGTCTAAATACTGCTGATCTTTCACAAACTCATTGTTATCAGGCACTTCTCTCATGTTTTGAAGCACAGTGGTCTGACAAAATCTGTAAAAACTCATCCCCCTATTGAACAAATGAAGGGTTGTTCTGTTCTATTCTGCTCTGCCTGGATCTCCCAGGTCTGTGTTCTTTATTTACCTGGGCTATTTGCAGAAGGGGTGAGGAATGTGCAAGTTTGTTTGTAGATGTGGTTATCACCTACCTTGTTAGAACTGTCAGCAGAGATCCATACCCCTATCACTTTCTGGTTGCTTCTAATCAGAATTAATTTCTGGGTGCATGGAATTGGAGAAAGAGAATTTGGTATTTTGTTCAGTAATAGCAGAACCATGATTTTTAAAAAGTTGTTAAAATGTTAATAAGGAGTTTAGACCTAGATGATGTTTCTCCCTCTCTTTTTAAAAATTAGAATGCTTCCTAAGGAAAAAGTCGTTTGAAAAAATATCCTGTATTGCATTCATAGCATATACAAGAACTGTAAAATCTATTCAGAGTATTCAGTACAGATCATTGTTTAGTACAATTTGTTTGCTTGCTGGTCTAAGACATAAAGGAGTGCAACCTACTGTCAGAAGTTGCTTATATCAAAGGATTTTATAAACTCTTGTCAGTTAATTTTGAATTCTCTACTTGTGTAGCTTGTGCTGCTATTTATTTGAAATTGCCTCTCCTGAATGCATTTGGTCAGGTGATGGAGACAGGAACTGTTTCAGTTCCTCACGGTGCCTTAAGTGGGAGTATTGGGGATCTGGAGAATAAAATGAGAACATCAAACAAAAGTCTTGCTAGAAAACCTTGAAACAGATGGCAAAACAGATCAAATACCATGTTTTGGTTTCTGCTTGCTGTTGTGTGTCTCAGCTATTCAGAGATATATCTCAAGTCACTTATGATTCAAATAATACATTTCTATTTAATGCCTTCAAAAGAGGGAGAAATAAAGTGCAGTGTAACATGTCCGTTAAGAGAAAACATTGTAGGTTATCCTTCTGCTTTCCTCTGATTTATCTATTTATTATTTATATGTATTAGAGTATTAGAATATAGATATTTTTTCCTCTTCTTCCTGAAATTTTTTTTCTGTCATTGGTTTTGAACACTGGGTTGTTTCAAAATTCTCTAAAGAACTGCATCTTTTTGATTCCTGTGCCATACTATTTTACTCTTCCATGTAAAACCCTCCTTCCTATGTGAAATTTCAAAACTTATTTTTCACATCTCCTTTATTTAGAATCAAGTATTGAAGAGAAGGTTAGAACAGAAGGCAAAGAAATAGCACTCGACCTCCAAACTTAAACAAAAGTTTAAGCAAAACTTGCTATCTAATTTATTGTTTGATTAAATGAGGTCAATAAATGTTCCTCTTTTCTATCCTTCATTGTGACATAATTTGTAAATACAATTTAAATCTCCGCTAAAAACATGAGTTTAAATACAATAATCAATAAACTTGTGAGATTGTTGTTGCAAGGAACAGGAAAACCAGTGCACAATGAAACCAGCAGTGCCCCTTGAGAGCTCAGCTGCTGCCCCAGCAGGACAGTGCATCCAAACCGCTCTCCTCTCTTGGGAAGTGTGCAGGAGGAGGCACCAGCCACACAACTCACATTGTTTGTGGGGTAACAGACACACTGTCCTCTTAATTGTCTCATCTAAAGCCAAATCCTTCTAAATGTGAGCCTTTGCTCATCTGTATGAGTATATATTAGAAATGCTAACTTGAAATTAGTGCCCCAGTGCTTTAATCTGACCTAATCTGAATTTTCTTAACGAAAATCCTGGTTGATGAAATGATTCTCCTTGAGACATGCAGTTAACCTGTGGAATTCCTCACCGGGTGTGATGTGGGAATGAAGCATTTACATAAGGCTGGTTGGAAACTGGAAGTGTCTAAGAGAAACTGAGCACATAAACAGCTCAGCTTAGTCAGGAGATCTGGGAGCTGGAAATGGTTGTTGACCTGGGGAAAGTGCTGTGTGTATAAACTTCCCCTGCAGAGTGTGCACCTTCTTTTGGCAACCACTCCCAGGGTTGAACTGGAAGGGCCTGGATTTCATCACTACAGCCACTCTGATGTAGAGCTCTACCTGGCATTACTTTTGACTTAGATATTGGCAGGTTCTTCAAACAGAAACAACTTGTGAAAAATAGCAGCTTTTGGAAAATGTATCCATTGAAAACTTTTCATTCCTTTTCACATCCAAATTATCAGTGTTAATATTTGCTGTTCAGAATTATTAATTATCTGGGAATAGTTATTAATTTCAAATAATTAAAAAGTAAAATTTTTCTGCTTCCAAGAAACCTGTGTCTTAGAGGAAATATAGGGAGAATTTTAAAGGATATGTTCTTGGGAGCTATATCTTGCTTTAATCACCCTCTCCTCCCTTTCTTTTTGTCTCCTTTTCTCTTGCCTCTCCAATATGTTCCTGTTTTTCCATTGTGTCCTTTGATTTTTTAAAATAATAATTATTTTTAATAATGGAATTGTTTTGTTTTACTGGTTTTGTCTGAAAGCCTTAGTTAAGCCAAAATAACTGAGGGGAAATCCTGGTTTTGCAGCAGATAAGAACTTTTTGTTTTGGCAATCACTAGGTGTGATCATCTGAGCAAGAGTTTGATGGTTTCACTGTTACAGTATTAAAAGGCTTTGATCATTTTAAGTGTATCCTGAATTTCTCCAAACTGATCTTTTACAGCAGATGCCTGTAGATATTTCTTCTGAAACCTCTGCAGTGCACAATGTTTACAAAAGTTACTTCCATGCAATTCTGTCTAGAAATTAGACTTCTTATCAAATACTGAATGAATTTGTTTTAAAATTAAACTCTTTAAGAGGAATAAGAATATTAAGTAGATTCTACATATAGAACTAGTCTTAGAACTTCTATTAATGCAGTCATGCAATTTTTTACAATTTTCCTTGTATAGATGAACTGAGCCCAGGGTATAATAATTGCCATCAGCTGAGCCATAGTTCACAAAGAATTTCTCAAGTATATTTGTTTAGTAGTCTAGTACAACCCTCTCGTTTAGTAAAAGGGGCCATGCAGTGGGGTCCTACAAAGATTTGTCTGTGTAAGTTCAGGGTGAGCCATTTTTAAAATTGGCAAAGTTGTTGCTGAGCTCTGCAGTCCTTTCCAGGAGTCCTGTGAAAACTACTACAGAAGATACTGTTTTATGGAATACTTGATACTGTCTGCATAGTACAATACAAAGTGTTACTAAAAGTGTTAACAGCATAGAAAACTTTAAATAGGAGTTTAATCCCTTTTTACCTGTAACGTCAGACACCTTTGCACACTGTGATTCCAGTCATGGGGAAAATATGTATAAAATGATAAAAACTGCTTTTTAAAAGTCATGATGCTAAGGTTCAGTGAGTTAGATGGCTAGACATGTGATTTGTGTCTCACTCAAAGCCTTAAATCTCAATTTCAAGCGAAATAAAGCTGCCTCTTGGCAGCACTGCAAGGGCACGCAGTGCTGCAATTTTAACCTTCTACTGCAGTGACAGGGAGAATTCAGTTTCTGGGCCTCTGGCAGTATTTGAGGTTTGGGTGCAGAATTCCAAATTTGAGATGGAGAGAGAAAAAAATACTTGTTTTGCTTCCTGGTAACTTCAAAATTTGTAGGTTTTTAAGGTGTTCCAAGTCCAAAACTTTGGAAACCAGTAGCAATAAATACGTATTAGAGGTCAGCAAAGTAGTGCTATGTAATAGTATAATGATATGTTAGAATATAATTTGGTTCACAATTGTCCATTATAGCTATGTAATTTCTATAATTATCTTACATAGTGTTGTGCAAAGTGCATACACGCAGAGAAACATGTATATTTATAAAAATATATATACACAGTGGGTGAATACTATTTATAAATGCTGCGATGCTTGCATGCACTTGATAAAGCATGTGACATTCCCCTCATTATTACAGCATTTAATGTGAACGAAACATTACTTTGGGCATTTGTCTTAGAAGATTCAAGTGTTTAATATTCAGAGACCATATACATAAAATATCCAATTTCTAAATCTTTGTTGTGCATCCGTGCATTGCTGAGCATTTCTTCTAGGCCCAGAGCATGGTTCTTAATACAGATGAAGGACTTGTGAACTGAACAGCTGCAGTAGGTTGGATAACCTACTTCAAGGCATAAGTCAACCGCTAGTTTTCAAGATAATTTTTTTTTCTAGATCATTCAGTATCGATATCTCTCTGACCAGATTTTTAGGGTGTCTCTGGTTAGATCTGTGATTTCAGTTCCTGTGAAAGTCCTAGGTATTTGAATTTTGCAACAGTATGTCACATTGAAGGAAATTTTAACATTCATTTTCAGTTGGATGTTTTAAAATTTATATAGGGCTTTTTTAGCAGTTGTAGACTGACATAAACCAAACTTGGAAGATTTAAGTTGCTTTCCGTATTTTGAACACAAAGAAATTGATGAACAAAATTGCTGTGTTCCAAAGTGAGCAAAGCGAGTATCATTGTTATGTATTCGATTTCTAAGACACCTGAAAGCACAAAACTAAACCTATTGTGGTAAACCTATTGCAAAACACTCAGGAAAATAAATGTATGATCTGCAAGTATTATTTGGAAATTTGGAATTCCAGGTCCAAAAGGTGTCTCCCAATAATTTGCACTAAGCAGGAGTGGACAGCAGAATGAACTGAAAGCCAGGGACAGACAAAGGGCTCTGCAGGGGTAGAACAACCCAGGGATACTTATATTCATGATGGTTTTGGTCTGTGAACAGAAAATGTGTTTCTCCCAGTCAGTCAAACCCTTTTTGCCAATAACATGTTCCCGATGCTAAATACTATAGTAAGAAAAAAACTACTTACTGTAGTAAAAAACTTACTATCGTAAGAAAAAATGTAAAAAAAATATATTTTCTCCTCCCATTTGCATTGTTTTCCTGCTTGGGATGGGGTTTTACTTTATAACTAGTTTCCATAGTTGGAAATACAAACTTTCTTATTTCATCACCTGCCCTTGCTCATTCTCTTTAGACTTTCCAGCTTCACAAGTTTATTAATATCAGAAGAGAAATCATTCCCTGGAGTTTCTTTGATCTCTGCTTGCGATGTCTTGTTGATGAGAAATTTATCATAAACTAACTGAACTATGAACGAGTCGTTGAAATTTTTCACACATTAGATTTGCTGGTGGATATTTAATGAAGCAGCCTTGTGTTCTGTCACCAGGAGCTGTTCAACAGAATCCAACAGGGCAGCATCATGAAAGTGTGCTGAGGCCATGTTTGCTTTGCAAAGCAAAATAGATCTGCTTTAGTGGAAAAACAACAAGCATGGACAATATTAAATATTACTATAAGCTTGTGGTGTTTATAAGTTTGAAGTATTAAACCTTTTCAAAAGGTGTGTCCGTTTTGCTAAGTGAGGCCTTATCTTCCAGGAGTAGAAATGCAGGGATTTTGATTGTGATATTTGCTGGGATTAAAACAGAAAAATCCTCCATAAACTTAAAGGTGAGGATGGAAGCATTAAACAATGGGCGGATTAAATCTGACAGTCTGGAAAACACAAGCAAAGTCAAGAATTCAGTTACCAGATGCTACAAGGGAAGATGTTCATAGTTGATCTCACAACAGCAAAGGTAACAAAAAGTCTGCAAATTTCCCTTTGAAAATATTAATTTAAAATATTGCGAGCAATGTGAAAAAGAAATGGATGTGTTCATGCTGTCTTGTTCTTCCTAAATGCTAATTTTTAAATTGAGCCTACTTGTGTTTTAAGATATTTTTTTAACAAGACTTTCTGGACTCATAGAAATAATCCATGTAATGTACACATTAGTACAGCAGAGTAATTTCTGTAAATCTAATAACTGAGAGTGGTTACTTGCATTGTAGTTGTACGTAGAGGCCTGTTCAGGATAGGAACCCCGTTATGGCAAATGCTACTGACCATCTAAGATTAGGGGATCAGGTTTTTGTTCCCCTGAGAATCGAATTGATTTAGCAGAATTTTTTATGAATTTGGCTTATGTCCTTTTCATGTCCTTAGGCTTCACTTCTGGGCTCTTTAGGTATGTGTCCCTCTAAATCAAATTTATAGTCTCCACTCTTTAAGCTCATAATCTTACATCTTTAAGATAATCTTATGTGTTCAGCTGACATATTGGAGCTAATTTAAAAAAAGATGCAAGACTGGCTGTACCAACCCCAATGGGAGCAGGCATACCTGACCGAGAGTGGAGGCATTCAGAATTAGGCACTGTTGTTCCTCACGGTGCTGGGTGCTGTGGGCACCGAAGCTCTCCAGGGGGTGAGGATCCCTGCTGAGGTTTGCTCTGCAGGGATGCTGTGCTGCCTCTTGTAGGGTGTGACACCACGCCTCGGCAGGCCGTGCCCTGTCAGGCTTTGCTCTGCAGGTACGCTAGACTCAGGAAGATTTTGTTGGTGAGGGAGGAACCCCAGCTCCCAAGGCAGGGCCCAGGCCTGGTCCCAGGAGTTGTACATCCGTGGAGGTGGTAACGGAAAATTCAGAGGACCCAGTTCCCCACACCTGAGCAGTTCAGCCATGATTCTTGTGCTCATTTGATGCAGTTCACTCAGCCAACATGTGAAAATGAATTTTTCTTTCTACTGGGTTAGTTTGCTGTTGGCTTAGCAAGCTAAAAAGACTCCTGCAGAAACTGCATAAGTCAGCATAAGGAATAAGAAAAGACATCACAGAACTGATCAGGCAAATTCTTCCAAAACCTCCAAATGTGAAAATCAAATGGAAGCAGGGTGCATCTGAAGATTTAAGTAAAAGGTTTGTCACCCAAAAGCAGTGATTGTAGAAACATTTACATTTTAATTTACTCAAGATTGTTCTGTGAAAAATAACACAGCCCACTTAAACCTTTTCTTACTTTTCTATTAGCATAAGAAAAAGTACCTCTGAAAGTACCTGGAAAGCTGATTTTATAATCCCTGTATTCATTTGCCTAGCACAGAGGCACATGTAGCCTCAGAGGTTAAAAATTCTCCAAATAGTTTCAGACCAATTGTATTTGGGCAACAATGTGAAACTTCATAGAAGTGGCTGAGAAAAACCTAATGAGACATTCCTTTGTAGTGCTTGAGAGCACAGCACAGCCAAAAAGCCTCGTGAATGCAGTGCGAGGGAAAGAAGTTTGTTAAGAGTCCAGAAATGGCCACCTCACATGCACATTACCAGAAGAGCAATCAGTGGCTCAGCTGAACAGCTAGATAACCAGTTTTGCTGCTTGCTGAACAGCTGCCCTTGCTGAACATAGCAAACCTACAGAAAGCACCAGGACAATGTTAGAGTGGCAGATTTTTCCAGCCCTTTTGTGCAAAGTATGGGTGTAACACATAAAGGTGTCATGTGCTGCACAAGGACCCACAGTAGAAAGGGACAAGGTTGAACTGTGGGCTTGTTCCTGTAATTCTCTGGGCAGGGACACTCCACAGGGTGCAGCAACAGCTGGGTGCCACTGCAGGTGAAAGCATTGTAACTCTGGTTCTCTGGGAATGGGGGGATACAGCAATAACTGGGGGGCTGGAAGCCTGAGTGCACAAATATGGAGATACCTTTCTGCATTGTTCTCTTAACTACTCGAGGTTGTCAAAAGCTGCTTTACCATATTGTGCATAGGTGGTGCACATAACACCATAGCTCGTGCTTCTGACTTTGGTTGGCATGTTTTATCTAGAATCTGTCATATTTTGTAGGGCAAAGAAAATGGAACTGCTATTCATATGCAAAGAATTAAAGACACAAAATGGGAGGGAATCTTGTGTGAAACAGTAGTTAAAGGTTCTTCCAGAAGGTTTCTTTCTTTTCAATTCACTTTGCAGTTTAAAAACATCTTTTTTTTTAAAAAAGCTTTTCTAACAATAGAAGCAAAACTATTTGGATGCAGAGTTTCCTTTGCATATAAGAACCTAAATGTGCTTTAGAGTGTATTCAAATCATATTACTGCAGTGGACTGGCATCCTTGTCTGCATCCATCTGTACCAACAAAGAGGTTACCACCTCCAGCTTTTTGCCACCTCCCACCTGCCAGAAATTACCACCCTTACTGTTCTGTTGCCAGTCCTCCAAGGTTGCCCATTTGCTGCAAGGAAAATCAGTCTAGGTTACCTCACATCACCTGTTTTAGCTCTTTACACTGGTCTAATTTATATTGCTTGGAAGAAATTCAGGCATGTTTAGGTAAACTGATCTACTACAGGAGTTGGATAAAAGTGGTAGCTGTCAGGAAATGATAGACGTGGGTGGAGTGCTACAGGCAGAGTGATCCTCGACTGAACAAGGCTGTTTGTTCATGGCCTGAGACACATACATGCAATCATTCGCTAACTTCTGGAAAACTGCCCTACTGATATTTATTCTTCATTCCTTACACTTTCAAAATAGAGATCAGGAATATTGGCTTGTATGTAATGCTCACTCAGTTCTACTGTGGACATTATAATCTTTTCACTGTAGTATAAATATACAGAAATTAGCTATAAATCGACAGAACCCATGCATTTTAGTGCCCTCTTCTAGCAAGCAGTAATATCAATTTATCAAATTTCTGTGGCCAGAAATAATTTCTAATTGTTCACTTTTATTAAACAACAGAAAGCTCTATAATTATCCCAAGGCTTTCTTTCATCTCTAAGCCATCATTTGGTTCATCTCTAGTGACCAACCTGGTAGTACAGTCAGAAGGTTACACAGATAAACAGAATTATTTGCCTCTGCATGTCATGCTTGGAACACCAAGTAGGTGAATTTATCAGCCTTGTTATTTGGCACTACATTTGAGTTCAATCTTGAATTCTCAAAGCTAAGTTTTTACATAAAAACAAAGCTATAATAGTCATAGTTTATGTGGCTAAGTCACAGAAGGTGATAATGTATTATACACTGCCAGAACATTTTGTTTTCCGTGTCTCCTCTCTCCAGTTCATTGCATAATTTCCTTTTCCCTCTGGTCCATCCCTTCAAAGCTGTGATAATATCCAGTAAACGTTCATATCAGATCCTAATTTTTAAAAAACACATTGTGTTTAATATTTGCTTTAGAAAATATAGCCTCTTATTGCATTGTGCTGTTTTGTATGGGCTGAGAAAATCCACATGCCCAGATAGGCAATTCAAATCTTCCCTGTCATATAGCAAAGCAACCAAACATAGCACAGTGACGTGTGTTTTCCCAAAAAAGCTGTGGGTAATGCTGCACATGGGACATCCATCCTGTCATCAGAGCAAGTTCTAGAGCTGGAGACTCTCCAGTCTCCCTGAATGTCCTCATGACTTGACACTGAAAAACCAAACCAAACCAAATTCATCATCACCTCTGCTAACTTGGTCAGTACAAGGCTGCATGATAAAAGAAGTGATCTCAGAGTGGATACTGCTTTTTAGGCTGGAATAATGTGGCTGGTTCAGTGCCAGCTGCCAGAACTGCCTTTGTCCACTGCAGAGTCAGCTCCAGCCAAGTTTGTTCTCGTTCATGTCTGCATCTTGGCTGAAGAATGACATTTCTGGTAAAAAATAGGAAATAAGCTGAGCATCACCAGCATACTAATGAACCCCAAATTTCCTTGCAGCTGCTGGTAGACCAATGAATCCTGCTGAATGAACCCCACAGCCCTGTGACAAGGGGGCATGTGCCACAGTTCACACCACGCAGTTGTCAAGTTCTCCTGGGAGATCTCTGTTGAAAAATGCAGAAAAGAATCTGTAGGAAAAGCCCAGTTTATTCCAACAGGGCGGTGGTTTTCTTGGGCTTATCAAAGGCTCATAAGTGTGATGAAACCAGCACAGACAGTTGGACACAGAGCTTTTAGTTAAGAAAATGTGCAACAACTGCATTGTGCCCTTTACTGACAGGGAACAATGATAGCAGAAATATATTCTGTGTCATATTCACTGTTCCTGTGCTCTTCATATGGCCACAAGGAGAGGAATAGATATAGAGTGCTTCCATACTGATATCTGGGACAATATGGGAATTAATGATAACAGAGAGGCAAAGGTCTGTGCATCCACATTTCCTGGTACAGCACATTTCCTGGTACATTGGTGTGATTGCATTTAATGATTAAATTGACGTTTCAGGCTTTGCTGTTTGTCAGGTTGGTTTGGGGTTTTGGGGGGTTTTTTTGGTTGGGTTTTCTTGTGGTTTTTTGGGATTTTTTTTTAAGTGTATGTCTGATGATAGATAATCCATATGCAACTGTGTTGATAGCTGGTGTATGTTATTGCTTCCCAGGCTCTGTATCTATCAGCTGAAGATACATCACATGTTTTCTGTGGGGGCTGGCTCGGTTGTTAGAAAGGAAAGCGAAGCTATTTGTTGCCTTTCTTATTCATTTTGTTTGGTAGCAGTGTCATGGGTTTTGTACAGATTTATGGGAGACTGCCTAGACTAAACAACTGCCATTGCAAGCAGCAAAAGTCACACTTTACTCAGTTAATTTTGAATTAGAACCATCTATTACCCCTCTACAGTGAGTTTAATAACTCCCATAATTTTCTGCTATAGATTCACATAAAGGGCATGTTATTTTTTAAAAGAGAAATACATGTTCTTCTACCTGGACCTGACAAATCTATTAGCCAAACCTTCCATTAACAGAAGAAAGAGCTTCCTTTATTTTGCACAGGTTCTTTCCTAACCTTTAAGGTAATTAGCTGTAATTATGCTTCTATGTAATGACAGTGCTGATATTCGAAGTATTCTTAATTTTAACTTTATGCAGCACTTATTCTAATCGTTGTGGTGCTGTGCAGACCTGAGGTAGTGCTCTGTGTTGTAGCCACTTTTGAGGTTACATTTGTTAAAATACGGGGAGAATTATTCCTTAAAATGGATGTTCATTTTGTCCTAAGCATAGTTCTTAGTCTTTCAGCTTTACTGCTCCTTTTATTAGCAGCTTTACAATTTACTTAATCCTGGACAAGGGCTTTTTGGGAATGGAAGTAGGGATTTTTTTGGCTTTTATTAACAAACCTAATACTCTTACACAGGTATAAGCTTATTTTTTCTGCTCCACGCATGTTTTGTAGCTGCCACACTATATGGACAGAGCTCTTCAGGACAAGTAGAATAATTGGGTAACATAAAAGGTTTGCAACTGTCTGTACAACCACTGTCATAGTGGTTCATTTTATAAAACTATTCTGGGAGATCCTCAGCCACCCTTGTCAGCTGAACTTTGCTAGGCTGCCACACTTAACTGACCTGTAATTTTTGCATCAAAATATTTTTATGTGTGTTTCCTGGTATATACTGGACTTCAGAACATGCTGGAACCATCCCAGAAATCACAAGAGAGATCACAAGGGCAGAGCAGTATTTCTCACAGTGCTTCAGTATGTTTGCAGTTCCAACTAGAATCAAGTGGAAATGAAGTAACTAATAATAAATTTGTCAAAATTCATGACTTCTTAATTTAGTTTTAATTGTTCTTTATCTGTTAGAATCTATTCAGTGATTTGCAGAATGGTCTGTTTCCTTCACATGTGTAAAATAATTTGCTTATTCCCAATAGAGTTCTCTGAGCTCAGCTTTTCTTGCCAAATTTAGATAATAAAATGTTATTTTTGTGAAATATATGCCTGAAATATATGTGGAAGAGGAAAGACATGTAATTTAAATATTTCCCTTCAAATTCTAGATAGGATTAAATTATTCCTTCTTTTTAGAGGAGAACTGGAGAATAGAAGGACTATAAACACGCCATGAGAAAATGAACTTCTATTCCACATTCACTTATCTTTTTTGTCCCTGACATAAAGCTGAAAGAAACAATCCTTATATGAGGTCAGAAGTTCTTAGCTGAGTTCTGATCGCCCATTTATATTTCTGCTCTCCTGAAGTCCAGGTGGAAACAGCATAGTCCACAGTTGGTTCAGCATCTTTTAAAGGCATATTGTTATCCACTGTAATAAAGAAGAGTCCTGAGGCCAGTCCCTACTGGGTCTGGAATGGAAGTTGAATGGGGAAAACTATGAAAAGTCTTCAGAGATTCCTCATTCTTTTTTCTCCAATAGGTTATTAATAAAACCTAAAACCTGTGTGAGTCATAATCTTGCTTTAGTTCTGTTTGGACCATATATTCCTCTGGGCACAAAGCATGTTCCATGGTGTCTCTGCAGTGCAAAACCATCCCAAAGGGCAGAGATGGCCTCAGGTTAGGTGTGGGACAGCAGCAGCCCCAGCCCAAAGGAGCTTCTACTAATTCCTTTATTCCCTCAGTCAGATAGCTGCCATGTTCTGTTGGATGCAGTTTGGCAGTAAAACATGCAAAGTTTACTGTAGCCTTTCAGCCTAGGGTAGAGAGCTTCTCCCTGGCACTGAAGTGCCCCAAACCTCCCAGGCAACAGATTACAGTTGAGTCAGCCTTCTTCATCCTGCCCTTGGCTCTGCAGGATGTGTCAGCAAACAGAGACTTTGGCCAGCGCGCAGGGAACAAGCCCGGGCAGTCGGGCACACATCCATACACAGTGGATGTGGTGTAGGTGTGCAAACCCGGATTCCATTGCAGCAGCAGTCCTGGGCCGCCTCCTTCCTTCCCACGCCTACGAGGCTTGTGACTTAACTGCTGCTGTGCTGTGCTCTGTGCAGCTTGGAAAGATAACTCTGGAGGCAGAAATTAAAAGTCAGTGTAGCTTTGAGATATGCATAAGAGCCTTTATGAGTTTAAATCCTGCTGCTGCTGTATTAGTTTGGGACTAGATGTGCCCAGGGCATGTTCTCTGAACATCATTCCTTTGAACAAGAGGCTGTAGTGGTTGTGCATGTGATACTAGAAGTGAGTATTTAAGAAAGAAGTTGCTGATTCATAGACTTGTCAGATAAAAGTAGTATTCAGAGAGGACACAATACCTGACCTTTTGCCAGCTTGAATATAAAGTTAACTTTCAGTAGGGCTGTGCAGACTGTACTGAAAAGAAAGGCAGACTATCTTATGGAGAAAGAAGTATGAAGTCTGGAGACAGAGACAAGCTTTAAGCGACTTATGGGATCTCTGATAAAACCATTGCTCAACAAATAAGGAGTTTGTTTGGAGGATTCTCTATTTGTATTGTTCTGTTTGTCCTTTAATCTAACTGCAAATTCTAAAAATTGTGAATAAAACATATTAGTACACGGGGCAATTTGACACACAGCACAGGAACTGTTAGCTGAGGCCCATCGTGTCTGCGGTGGAGGGGAAAACACCTTGGCCAAAGAAACAAGAGAGCTGGAATCTGAGTCAATGGTAGTGCAAAATGAGAGAATAAACATCTCTTCAAACACCAAACCTTATGTAGGATGTCTAAAATTTGCCTAGGTGGCCAGGCCTTCCTCTAAAAGCTATCTTGCAACACATTAAAGCAGACAAACAAATTAAACAAATATAAGCAGACAAGCTTCATAGAATCACAGAATATGCTGAGTTGGAAGAGACCCATCGGGATCATTGAGTCCAAGGATCCATGTGCCTGAGTGCATTGTCCAAATGCTTCTTGAACTCAGACAGGCTCGGTATCTTTTTTTGGTTTTTTTTTTGCTATGGAGGCAAACCAGTCTCTTTATACCAGCTTCTGATGTTTCAGACAGCCAACCATTATGACAGGCTGAAATACTTCTCTGTATTTAATTATCAAGTTTTTAATTTGAATTTATCAGGAGACTCGTTGAGTAGAGTCTGCAAAATTGTCAGGCAAAGGAATCTTCTAAAAATAAAATGTTGTTAGCGAGATACTCAGTGTGCGTAAGATGAAGGAATTCATAAACAGATTTGGGAAGAATTGAGCTAATTATAAAAGAAATCAAAGATAGATTTTTAGGGATGTGGCCATGTTTCAAAGTTATTTTAAAGGAGCCTAAATCTCCGCTGTGGAGACTTTGTCTCATTCTTTCTCTGGCACCAGGTATTCTCCAGCCCCCAATGACAGGCAAGGATAGGAGAGAACCTGTGTGGCAGGAAGCAGGCACAGAGCTGTCTGCCAGCAGCAAGCAAGTGATCTCATTATTAATGTGCAGCTTTTATCTCCTCCCATTTCCTTTTTTTCAGTTGTTGTTTTTTGGTGATGGTGGGTTTTTTTTAAATCCAAAGTGTCTTAATAGCCTCCCCAGAAAGAAAAGGGCATCCCTCAGTGGGGGTGGCTCACAGGAATCTGTTGGCTGGTTTGTGGTTCAGAGCAGGAAGGTTTTGCAATGCGTGCAATGCAAGCTGCAGTGGGAACTGTGCCTGGTGGAGGGACACTGTGGGAACAAGGGATAGCAAAGAGATGGAGTCAGTGTGAAACCATTCAATTTTGTGAGAGCTCTGCTTCTGAAGTAATGCTACATTTCCTCAAACAAAATGTTACCTTCAAGGAGATGGAGGGCATTCTTTATAAAAATTTTTCCAGACATGCCACCATGGGAAAGAAAAAAGGAAACAAACTGTACAAATTATTGTTATAGAAGAAAAAGATTTTTCTGTTAATGATAATTTCTCACAAAATCTCACAGTGCTATGCAGTTGTAAAGTATTGTATCCAATTACTTGCTGCTTGTTATATGTTTCAGCCACAGTGTAAAATTTGTTTAGATATTGTAAACAACATTGGAAAAAAGAACAAACTTACGTAGATTTGACATATCGTGCTTTTAAAAATGGAAGTCCTGCTCAGCCTGGCTGTTGGCCATTCATCTTAGTAATGAGACCTTTTGAAGTTGCTTTTGAATTAAAATGTATCTGGAAATACAATTATTATCTGTATTTAATTGTATGATTTCAATTTCCATTCCAAGACCCATGATTTACTAATTCCTCATAATTGGAAAGATAAGCCTTATTCTTATGTTCTCAAGCCAATTAGATAATAAGAGAAAGTGCCTGGGCAAACAGTTTGTCTATGCCATGAGAGGAGAACTGAGAGATTTTGCTTAAATGGAAGTACAAGTGAGGTGCAGCTACGAAAGGTTTTCGTTCAGCACCAGGATGAGCGAACTCACCAGGAGTGCAAATTTAAAGCAAACCCCTGATCTCACCATGCTTTGGTTTGTACTGGGGAGTGATCTGGCACACAAAGCAGGCTCCTTACAGTGTAATCCACACCAAAGCCTGTGCTTTTGGTATGTAGCTAATGTGCTCCAGCTTCCCATGGATCCTCATCCCCAGAACGAGAGTAGAGTCAGTCTGGAGTGATCCTCACCACTCCCCTCCCACAGAGGCCTCTGTGGGCTCACTTTGGTGTTTAACACCAAATGTCTCACTGCTACCTGCTCTTACTGCACTGTAGGACATCTTGCAGTGACATGATCTAAATGTGATGAATGATGTAATTATAATCTATAGCAAGATTAATAGCTGCTAGTGAAGAAGAAATAGTAGTTGGAGCAAATACAAAATATTTTAAAGAAGAAAAAATAGATTAAAGAAAACATACTTCTGCTGTCTTTCTTATACACCATATTCTTTTAGTATTTAAATTCATACTCTCTTGGAATCTGAGGGAGACCATGCATTAAATATGAAATTATTTGTTCTGTTTTCATATTTGGTCACAATACTACATTGGAGTGTGCACCAAAGCAGAAAGAAAATGTTCTTGTATTAACTGAATATTGAGGCCTTTTTCTTGCTTATCGTATTTGGGGAACTTATTTTCAGTCTCAAGTGAGATATTTAATAAAAATTAGTTTTAAGCCCAGTGAAGAAGTAAAAAACAAGAAGGAAATAAATCTCTTTCATTGCTTTCAAATTCCCTTGTTGGCATGCCATTTTCTATTACCTTCATTCGTATTTTGCTACCGTATTGCAAGCAGCACTGACAGCCTGCCTTTGCTTATTTTTATTTGCAGTTCTATTTGAAAACATGAATATTATATCTGACTACTTCACAAGGCAAGAAACTTCTCAGGGAATTGCATCATTTAAGAACTTGGTTGGGATGTCAAGAACGTAGCTTGTTTTCAGGAGCTTAATCTTCGTGTACTAATATGTTCAAGAATTGTCTTTCTGCTTTCTGACTTTACTATTCAAGACTAGAGATTGTGGGGAATGCCTGTATTTTACAAAACACCTAAATTTAATTTAAATCTCTTGAACAAATCTCTTTTTGTCACCTCCCTCTGATGGGATTATTTTCTTCAAGGAACGAACTTGATAGAAATGGTGAAATGACTGAAGTTTAGATTACATGTGATTTTTATGGAACGGAACAAACTGCCAAAAATCACTGGGCTTGAGCAGATCCAGAAAACCCAAGTGGTCACATAGGAATGATGAATGTAGGCTTTTATGTAAAATTTTATCTGCTGCTCTTGAGCACTTCTCTCTTGACTGTGGAAAGATACCTTGTTAAGAAATGATTGTTGTAATTTATCAAGCATTTTGTTTTTGTATAATTCCTAATAAGGAAACTGAAAGTATCAGAGAGAAACATTCTTTTTAGTTTGAAAAGTAAGGAATTGGAACATTTGGGTTTAGTAATAGTGGAAACTGCAAACAATTCTTGCCCTTTAGAATCTTGCTTACCATCTTATTCCATGATGAGTGGATCATGATCAGTGTCATTTCTTTTGTGTGGTGGCTCATATGTAACTGATGGACAGTACATTACAATGTGTGCCAATGCTGATGAAAAGGGAGAACTGATTTTTCTAACAAAAATGTCACTAAGAGCAGTTAAGAGTATATTCTTCTGATATAGGAGAGAGATTTCAAAGCATAATTTTAAACATGGCTACCTCAGCATCGTTTTCCTCAATTTTGCATAGGTGATAAAAAAGATGAGCTGGTTATATATGTTGACATTAGAGATTAAGTGTGAAAAGCAAAGTCTGAAATTCTTTAACTGTTTTTTTTCTATGTACTTCATAATCCCCTGGTTTTTCCTGTAGCCTTTACTATGCTGACCCTCCCAGTTCACCAGGAGATGTACTGGCTGCCTGCAAATGTCAGGCGAACACCAAAGTGTGCCAAAGCAGATTCTTACAGGGTCAGATTCCTCCTCTGAGATAACAGCTGCTGTTCTAAAATATATTTAACGCCTTAAACGTTTGAATTGATATATGCTAAAAGGTATGGAAAAAGTTCAAAGATACAACAGCAACACATGGCTCTCTTAATTTAGTGAAAGTGATTTAAAGTGAATAAACCTTAAGAACTGAAATTGTGAGTGAAAAACCAATGCTCATACACAACTTAGCTGAGTTTGGTTGCTTATACTTATGCATTGTAAATTTGGTTATTTTCATTTTAAAGTTCTTCAGTGAGCAGGGTGGTACACATGCCTTCTGGTTCTGAGATACCAGAATCACCATCCTTCATGTCACAACAACAAAAAGAGAGATTTTTGTTTTCAGTTCTCTAGTTTTGCATGATGTTTTTGTTGAAGCAAGCTGGAAATCATATATAATGTCTCCTAAAATAAGCACTGCCCTCATTCTTTGAATGTATCCAGCTCCTGTTTATTTGGAGAAGAGAATCTCTACATGTATATCCAAGGTATCCCAGGACCCTGTTATACTATCAGTGCCTGGCAACCTTTACTTAATTTTGTAACCTTATTAATGATTTGTCAATGAGCCATCTGGGTTAGAATCATCACAAGGTGTTAGAAAATTTTTTTCTTTTCTTTTCTGAGAGTTAATTATAAGTTAGTAATGCTTGTTTCTGTAGAGAGGTTTGTCTCTGTGAGGGAAAGTGGTCCTGATACATTTGACATTAATTCCTGTCATAGTGTTTTAAAGGCTTGATTTTGGTCAGATGTCCAGAGATTTACTTTCAGAATTCCCATTATCCTAATTAGTTAAGCAGAATGAAACAACTCAATGCACTTCCAGGCAATTATTTCACCCTTCAGCTGCTGGCATGATACTAAAAGGAAAAGATCAGGTCATTTATGCATTCCCAGAAATACACCTTGTTAGCTGTGCCCTGGAGTCAGGAAATCAAGTGTCTAAATAATGAAAATGCTACAAATGTGCATTGTTGAAAATTGTGAAAAAAGACCGAGGCTCTGTTGTCAGCAAGTGTCACGCCTCAGTTTGGGGCACTTCCTTTTCAAAAAGTGGATAACACAAATAAAAAAGCAGTGACCTTGATTCATCTTCATAATGGTACTGTCACTGAGCAAGTGCAGGGCAGAATTTTGATGCTGTTTGTATATTAGTTTTAGAGGAAATACATTGCTGTCTTCAGTGTGACAAAGAAAATGGTTCAAGAATGGAGCCAGGAGGCTAAAAAGAAGGATTCCAGTCTTCACACTGAATACTCTCATAGTATCTAGAGGCTCAGGTTTTTTGGTGTCTAATTTAAAGCAGAGGTAACAATACTGATCGTGCTAAAATTGTGACCATTGATGTTACTGGTGCTTCAGAGTTGTGGAGCTGTTTGGTAAAATACTGACTGCTGCTTTAAGGATGGTGTAAAATCCAAAGGGGCTGGCTGACCACTGCAGCCACAAAGCTGATGTCTTGTGTCATGTGGGAGGTACTGATGCATATCCTAGAGCCTTTTTCCCACCTCTGTGAGTTGACATTTGGCTGTATGAAAATGTGTGCAGTGGGAGAGTGCATTGCTGAGTGGAGCTGGTGGGGAAGCTGCAGCCTCTGTGACAGACACAAACTTGAACACAGCTCAGAGTGACACAGGCAGCCCCAATCTGGGTGACATTGTCAGCTTTCAGCTGGTGGGTTGCATGTCCAGCTAGTGAAGAGCTGCCACTGTCTATCTGCACTGAGCTGGGCCTTGGATTTTTTTAAAGCAGTGTTTGTTGTGTGTTTCTCACTCTCTGTTTTTCACTTTGAAAGGAGTGGTAGCTGGAGGCACATCTTGCCTATTGTTTTTTAAGGCTTCCAATTGTTTCCAGCTTCTTGCCATAGAGGATAGTGACTTGGTGTTGGAGGTGAATACTTTAGGTGCCTGGTTCTCACATAGCAAGTTCTGTAACAAATACTTGCTAGTTTTATTTTGGATGATATGTTATTCTTTTGACTCCTGCTACAATTTTGCTTGCTCTTTGTAGAAGATTTATCTCTGAAGGTCATACTGTCTGTTATTTCGTAGACCCAAAATAGCTGATTTTAACACATTTCTTTCTCCCCTCTTTCAAATAAATTCTTCAGCTGCTCTGAAGCAGTGCTTTTGACTAATGGGAGCTATTGCCAGGCTTCCCTGTTACACTTTGTTAGAAGTGTGCCTGACATACAAAAGTGATGGCTCACTGGGCTTTCATCACTTCTTAGCCACTGTCACAATTAGGATCAGTGTTTCATTTGGGGCTCAGTGATTCAGTTCAGATCTCTCTAATTCTCAAGGGAGGCTGCTCACAAGGGCAAAAATTCAGTTTTCATACAGACTTGTCTTCGAAGTCCTACATAAAACACTAACGTAAAAGAACATCACTGTAACTGAGGTGGGGTATGAATTGTATGTAACTTGCTAGAAAGGTAAAATATAGCAGCACTATATTAAGTAAGACCAGATGTCTTCCTTTTCTGACTAAGAGTCTGTTTAGACATTTGTAGAATTCCTTTGTTTTGGAACAGTTTCATCATATCTCTGCTTCTGTAGATCGTTTGGTACATGGATCAGATATAATTTTATCAAAGGCCTACTCACATGCAGTAGAGCAGTCCCGTGTTCCTAAAGAGGAGCGAGTTCTCTGGTTCTTCCAAAGATGTCAGCAAATTCTGCACCATATTGAGTGCCCTTTGGCTGCAGGTGAAGAATTCAACAGCTTGTGGGAGTGCTAATTAGTGCTAATAATAACTTCAGTGACCTGCCTTGGCTTTAAAATGCCTGACAGAAATTGCCCTGTCCTTGAAGGATAGAGATTTTGTTTCTGTGTACGTCTGATTAGGGACGCTCATGCCTACATGTTTCTGTGTTTAGTGATCACACACAATTACCAAGTGGGTGCTTGTGTGTGAATGAAAAAGAAGTGGGTGGTGTTGGGGAATCAAGAGGAAAAAAAAGGCAAAGAGAGGTCTCAAAAATACTATACCAGAATTCCATTATTAAAGGGATTTCTCTTGTAGGCTAAAACTAGAAATAGTAATAGGAAAGCATTAGATTAGGAATTGAATTATTCAAAATTAAAACTTGTCTCTCTAATTTTGGTACTTTTTCCATGGTTACTCTGCTGAAATATGTATGGAGGGTCTGAGGAAAATGAAAGCTGTAATTTGAGCAAGTACACAAAAAGCTCCAAAGTATGAAATTTTCATTTCATCTGGATAATAGGTTGCTGATGGTGCAGAAAACAATTGTCTTTTCGAGGGTATTGCCCTGGACCTTTGTAATATAAATTTTATTAACACTAGCCAGAAAAATGAATTACAATACTTTATGAGCTGGAATGACAAATTAGGGGTTTTTCTGACTTCCCTTTCTTTTGCTAAAGTGATTTTTGAAAATCAGTCAAAATAGAGGAGAGGAAAGGGTCTTTAAAATACTAAGAGAGTCTTAACTGGATGGTGGAAACCCTGGTAAGGTAGCAGATTTATTTATTTTTTTAAAATTGAGGATAAAAATTTAAAGTTAAAAAAAATGTGACTCAGTGTTTCATTTCTAACTAGACATTTGGCTTCAGTGCTGCCCAAGCAACTCTAAGCAAACTTGTTCCCTATATTGCTGCCACCCACTCACTCCTGACCTCCTGTAGTCCCAGTGTCCCAGCAAAACTGGGCACTTAGTTGCAGAGTGAACAAGATCAGGAAGCTTATCCAGCTAAAAAGTAGGATGACCAAGAAAAAATAGGATTGTTTTTCAACTGGATCAGTTTCCAAGCTGATTGGCTACAAGAGAAATTGTAGAATCATTGTATGACTCCAGGGAACTGTACTGGCACAGTGGAGAGCCTTATGAAGTACCTGCAGCCACGGACAGAAGCAAGGGCTGCCTCAGTTGTCAGTGTCACCAAGTGTGTCATGAACTACGATCCTTCCCTTTACATTAAGATGTCTGCCACCACTGGACACTGGTGAAGTACAAAGCACAAAAAGTCAAGTATTTGAGGGCTTGCTTTTCCCCAGAGCTGCACGTGTGCAGAATGTCTTTAGTCTCATTTTGGTTACGCTGTTAAAGAGCATTCTAGAAATCAACGAGCAAAGAATATTCACTTTCGATTGCCTTATTCCAGTCAATTAAGCTTACTCAGTATCACAGTTGTGTATTGAGAGACTAACTTGCTGCACAGCAAGAGGGAAAGTATTGATTTACTGCATTTTCCAACTACCCACACCATCCCAGGGTGTGCAATATGCAATCAATGTAGAAATACTCAAGCGGTGTCAGCTCACAGAAAGTCCATGGGGAAAGCTACGACATTTTAATGAAATGAAGGGATATCTGAAACAAAGTCTTCCATCTGGAAATTCTAGGAATCCAGAGTGTTCTGTAGTACAGCAGTTAAGCTGTGTGGCTGTGTTTTCTTTGAAAAACAGAAATACAGGTAGCCAGTAGCTGAATTGTGACTTAAAGTAGATTACAGAGAAGCTGTAAAAGATCCTTCAATCACTTGTTAAAGACCTAAGAGTCATTTGTTTGGATTGCTCTGGACTTGGTTCAGGATGTCTAAAAGGGAGATCAGAAACAATGAAGTGCTGGGTTTGCAGGGTGCTAAATGCTGCTCTGATGCCTGTGTTGTGAGATATCCTTCTCAGCTCAGAGTACCCAGGCCCTGAGCAGATGTTTGAGAATTTGGTTCCCTTCTGCACATCAGGATTATCATATTCAAAGTATCCAAAGTGATTTTCTTTTTTAAGCCAGTTTAAGAGCTAGCATTGATACATCATAGATTGAAAATAACTAATAATTTAAATATTTTTGGTAGGCCCATAAATATCAGCTCTTTTATGGTATTCAGGGGAGTAACATTTCATTTAAATGAATAGCAAGAGACATCTTAACGCCAAGCAGTTATCATCCATGGAATTAGTTGAGTAGCACTTAATGTTTTGTAAAGTTGAACATTTTTTATGAATATACACAACCTTCATAGCCTAGAATAGAAAGATAGAAAGGGGCATGGGATCATAAGAGAAATCCAAATCCAAAGTGTAAATCCTATGAATTTACTAAAATTCCAGATTTGGGTTTGGGAGAAGGGATGCACAAAGATTCCTCTTGGATGGAATAGTACATCGTAGTCCTGCTTTGATTTTTATTCTCTAAGAATCTCAGTGGTAGTTGTGCTAATTTCTGCTACCTAAAATTCCAGATAGAACACAATGTATTCAGCAGCCCTTCCCATTGCCACTTCCTGTGAGCAATGATTTAGGGAGATTAAAATAGTAAGCAGCACAAGTGTCTCCTCTGGGAGCTGGATCAAAGACTGCAAGTTTGCTCCAGTTCCAAATCTCCATTGCATTCTTTAGGGTGACACTGACACTACCAAGCCAGAAGGTGCTGAGGGACACATTTCTTGGCTGATGTTTCTTACATAAGTTAGTTCCTTTAAATTAACATATTAAAGTAAAAGATCACATTATGGTCACAGAGCATGTGGGAAGAGACTAAGGCTATTTAATGGCATGCATCAGGATCGTGCTGCACTCCTCTCTCCAGAAAACTGTGCCGATATTGCTCTTGGGATGGAGGTAGAGTTCTGGCAGAGAGGAAAGGCACATTAAGTTTTTGAAAGAGTGAATCCCAAAGGTATCTATGCCCTAAGAAATGTGTGGAAACCTCGCGATGCTCTGTGGGACACACTGTCCTGGTGTAGAATGGAGGCTGAAGCATAGTAAGCAAAATCTCACGTTTAGCACTCATTCTCTGTGTGTCTCACTGTGTTTGAAATGCTGTTACCTTATTGGCTAGAGGAATGCTTTCAGGTTTCTTTTTTCTCTGCTGACCTTGGTGTACCCCAGGGAGCAGTAAGTACAGGTCAGCTGGAACTGGTGGAATAGTCTGTGGTGAAGGCAGTGAAGGCCCAGCTGCTCTCACTGTTCCATTGCAGAGCGCTGCAGTCAGCCATGGAGCCTGGGGATAGTGAGGCACTCACTGCCCCGTTGGAGGAGGGATGGCTGAATTACGTTGTAGTGGTCAATGAAAACCAGAAGAGTAACTCCAGCACTGCACACTGAAATGTTTTCTGTGGGAACCTTTTCAGAGCTTTATTGGGTAAGCTATGGACAAGGATTTCCGATAAAAACACCTCATTAGTACCTCAGCTTTCACGGCTGTTTGATGTCATCTACTAAGAAAACAATGATTTATGATGTTCCTTACAAAAAACTGTCCCCAATTAAAAGAACAAGCTCTAATTTCTATTCCTGGGCAAGCAGAAGGTAAGCATGATGGATAGAGAGCACAGTAGATTTTCAGATGATGTGCCAGCTGGCATTCTGTGTAGTTTCTAGTTCTGCAGAGATCTACTCACTAATGCTTTATGTTGGCAGCTGAGTTTTTTATATTTGAATATTCTGAGTTTCCTTCTTTCTTTCTTTTAGGTCTAGACTCTAATTCTACAGTCCCCTCTGCTCATTTTTGTGCTTACAGAAGAGCAGGCCAGAGAATTAAGTGTAATCTAGTCACAGTTCCCTCCTTTTTCTCTGTTTCTTGAAAATATACAAAAACTGCTTTGCAATTATTTTCGAGTGTCAGAGAAAATTCCATTTGTCTCCTGGTTGCAGTTGGTCCTTTACTTGAAAAGCAGATTTGGGGAATCCTGCACAGATATAGTCTGTGAAAGTCTTGTTCTTGAGGGCAAACCTCTGCTCTGGGTCATGCCTCATCCAGTTTACTCTCATTTGCATAAACACATTAAATGCAATTAGGGCTGTCAGGTTTCCTTGTAGTTTAGCTAAGCACTGTGGTGTAGGTGGCAATTTATATGTTGTCATAGACAAGCTATTTTAGTCAGGATCAGTTATGAAATTGTTCAGATATTTGAAAGGTCATAAAGGTGCTGGCTCTAGTGAATCACAGAAGAGAGATATTGAAGCATTAATAGAGACTGGAGTCTAGGATGAGACATTAAAAAGGAGTTCAAGTAGATACTAAGGACTTGATTCAAAACCTCTAGAAGGTTTGGAGGCATTTTTACATGATGTAATCCAGTAAGAAAGATGAATAGTTTACAGTGGATGTATTTGACACAAGAAACTGGAGGTTAAGCCATTTCCATGTGTCCTAAGAGCACTGTTAATTCATATTGTTATTTCTTCCTCACAGTTCAGGCACTGAAAGTAGTATTCTGCTTCAGTAAATAGTAATCAGTTTCAGAAATGCAGTAGCTTTCATGTCTTTCTGAAAATAATGATAAGGGTTTTAAATAGTATCCAGCATTCTTACAAATAATTAAACTTTTTAAAAAAGGGTTTTTTGAAGATTGTAAGCTCTCTGGTGAAAGCATTACCTGGATAATACCATTCAAAATATATTTTTTTGTAGTGAATAAAAATTGCCCAAACATTTCCTCCTTAAAAAGAAAATCAGAGTTTCTGCCATGCCCCTTCCTTTCCTAGTGTCATATCCCAAAAAGCAAAGCTGCAAGGCATTCATACTGTCAAGTCTAAGTACATAGTACAGTACATACAGTACTTAGTACATACCTAAGTCAAAAGTACAAGTGACATAAAAATGAAAACTAGTAGTACTATTTCACCACAACTGAAGAAAAAAAATCAAATGGAAATATAACAAACCATAATACTAGCCTCTCCAATCAAACCAAAATACCTCTTCAATCATGGATATAATTTTCTAGCATCTTTTCTTGACAGAAAGTCCGTAAAATTTAATTATTTGTATTTTTATAACAACTCATAGAATTCCAGTCAAAGGTAAGTTCTGGACAAGTTTTAGTCTCAAGACATGACAATTACCTGGACAGTATATTAATTATAGAGTGATTTGCCTGGTAAATAAATCAAAAGGTATTTTGATAGTTATATATATAGAGATGGTTTTTTGGTTGGTTGGTTTGGGGTTTGTTTTTGGTTTTGGTTTTTTTTTTTATTAGTACAGTTAAGGAACATATACACACCACTGCCACTTCAATTTGACAGAACCTCTAATTTGAGTGACTTTTGGAAATGCAGATTGGCAAACATGGAGTTAAACTTTAATTTATGCCCTCCAACGCCCCTTATGACCCATTGCTGCTGAAAAGGAGAAGAGTGGTGCTTGAAAGAGTAAATAAATTCTTCAGTCTGATACTGCAGATTATTTTGAGCCTGAGATACATAAAGTAGAGCAGAAGTGATCTAATATAGATAAGATTTTAAAATGAAAATTTTCCTCCCAGTGGTGTTTCTATATAGTGGTTTACGAAGTTAGCTTTAAGATATGGGAGAACATGCCAGTGCAGCAGAATTTTAGAGCAGTTTGTCAACTCCAGACACAAAGCAAAATCAAACATATGTGTATGTTTTTATTTTTGTCCTTGGACCTGCTCTGTCATCATCTCCTCTGTGGTTCAGTGCCTCCCTGTGTAAGCAATGTACAAATTTAGAAAATGCCTTTTGGATCAAATATTTCAAAACAGCAGAAGTTTAAAGGTTTCTGTCATGAAATTTGGGTTTTCAGATTGGACGTGCTGGTTTAATTCCAGAGAGCATTATGTGTATAAACACCTTGTTTCCTTGTATTCAATATTTCTAGATCTCTTTTTTGTCATTTGTTGCACTTGGAGCAACACCAGGAACTCTGGATGCCAAACAGGAGCCCAAATATAAACAGTGTTATTGATGAAAGATTCAAATAGATTTTACTGGACTGGGCAAGCAAAACAGAGAATTTCTGTAATTTTAGCCAACTACTCCTGTTTATGCAACCATCTTGTTTTAGAAGCATTTCACCACCAGCAAAAGCTTTTGTTGGCTGATTGTGATGCATATGTGCAAGGGCATGCAGTCCCATGCAGTTAATGCTTTCTGAGAACATTAGCAACTGTAACAACTTTTTAAAAATTAAAAGGGACAAGAAAGGAAGTTTTTGTAGTAATATAACTTTAAAACCAGTATATTTCTCTATAAGAAAGGCTAAAAAGTGGGAAAGAGGTCGCTTTAACTTGGAGCATAGACATTAAACATTTTTTTTGCTAGAGTCGTAATTCACATTTGGCCTATGGCCAGAGCAGTGAACTTTATCACCCAGTCTTGGCATGTGCAGATAGATGGTCCCTTCTGTCTCTTTTGCCAGTTATTGCTCATGTTGCCAGGAAATCTTAATCATGCTGCTTGGAAGTGGCTGCTGGCCCATCCACCTGCTGCCAAGCTATTCCACTGTATGAGGAGTCCAATGCAGCTTCAGCAAATGGACTCTTAGCTCTATCTAACATATAGGAAAAAAGGTCACTGTGCTAAGGCCACCCAAGGGGACCATATGGTGTTAGGAGTTACATCACCACTATTGCACTGCTGTTGATGCAACCCTATTCATAACCCTGAAGCTTCACATGGACTTGGCATAACTAGGTTTTCTAACAGGAAATGTGTAATATAAGCCTAGAGTGAACCACAAAATAAGAAGAAAAGAAAAAATGTTCTCTTTAATAGTGAGTCATAGAATGGTTAGGGTTGGAAGGGAGCTTAAAGATCATCTAGATCCAACCTGCCTGCCATGGTCAGGGGTGGCCCTCGTAGGTCAGGCTGCTCAGGGCCCCATCCAGCCTTGCCTTGAACTCTTGCAGGGATGGGGCATCCTCAACTAGGCAACCTCTTCCAGTGCCTCACCACCCTGTGAGTAAAGAATTTATTCCTACTATCTAATGTAAAATTACCCCCTTTCAGTTTAAAACCACTGCCCCTTGTCCTCTCACTGTCTGCCCATATAAAATGTCCCTCTCCCTCAATTTTATAAGCCCTCTTAAGGTACTGGAAGGCTTCAACGAGGTTGCAATTAGCTTCTCCAGGCGAAAAACCCCCAACTCTCAGCCTGTCTTCATAGAAGAGGTGCTCCAGCTCTCTGATCATCTTTGTGGCCTCCTCTGGACCCACTCTAACAGGTCCACATCTTCCCTGTGCTGAGGATCCCAGAGCTTGATGCAGTTATGCTTTTATTGATAATTATTAAAACTATGTATATGTATTTAAAACTAACTGTAGCCTTCTCTAGTTTGGGAGAAGAAGGCAGACAATCAGTTGAGCAGTTAGATTGCAGTGCCACATTACCAAGAACAGTTCTGTATGTTCAAGTTTCTCTGGTGTCATATGCAAGCACTGTTCAGACAGGAGTAGTCAGAAGAATGTAATGCTCAAGTCGTATGAACTGCAACCCACTGGTGAATTTAAGCTCCTCATTAAGATGTTCAGTCACTTGCTTTAGTAGAAATATTGAGAGTTGTTTCATGCATGGATAGTTCCTTTGTCAGTCGGGTTCCTGTTATTGTCTCCTTTCATGGGAAAAGGAGAGGGCCTTCTGCTAGTTAAACTATGGTTGTGTTTTGGACCCTGTAGTGAAAATTTATGTCTGAAATTATATTCCTAGATTTTTCCAGGTGACAAAAGGAAAAATAACTGGTTTAACTTATAGGATTTTTTGTAGAATTCTGAGGCTCCTGAGAGCAATGCAAATCTTAAACACAGCCAGGCAGAAAATGGCAGTGAGAAATGCTAGCTCAACAGCATGCATTTTCATGTCAACCACTGTATAGCTCTGCTCTGCACAAGGAAGTGGAATAATGGAAAATATTCCCACCTAGTTTTATGTTTACAGGAGAAGAATCAAAATAAATAAGAGCTAATGTTGAAATATTTTTCACATGCTTATAGAAAGAATCATCTTGGCTCAACTTCAGGGATGTTATTTTTATGTGCTTATTTCTTTTTCTGGAATGCTACTTTTAGATAAAGAACCTTTGCCAAAAATGCCAAACTTCTTTCCTGCTGTATAAATGTACAAGAAAACCATGGCATTTCAGAAACCCTCTGTGGTTTTTAAGAATAACCCTGTGTGTGTTTTAAATTTGGTGTTGTCTTTGCTTGGTAATGCACTCCATCTTATTCTACATAATTAAATGTGAAATAAGAACCTACAATATATATTTTTGTACATAACTTGATCAAAAATACTTACACACACTTATCTAAATTGATTTACCTCCTGCAGTCTAATTCCTATAAGTTCTGATTTTGTAATGTGATTTCTTTTACTGTGTAGGTGGATACAATGATACAGAAAAAAAATTAAAGCAGTTGTTTATTTTCTGGGTACAAATGAATGAGTAGGACTTTCACACAGTGATTGTTCTTTTAGAGAATGGCTCTCTCATCTGTAATTGCTTTTGCTAGAATTATGTACCAGGCACTCATCCCTGAGGAGGCTTTGCAGTTCCTGATAGTTGTGCTGTTCTATGCTGCAGTTCCTGCTAAAGCAAGAACAAACGAGCTCCGAGGTGGAAGGATATCCAGGTAAAATAGATACAATGCTCACTGGAAGCTGTCTCCACTTGACAATATTAAAAGGCCTCTTATGTAGAGCTAAAAGCTTTGCTCCTTTCCTTAGTGTGAGGTAATGCCTTACTGTCTTTTGCATCTGCCATTGTGGCAAATGAATCTGCCTTACTGAGAAGCGAAATGAGGAAAAAGACTCCCCGAGGTTACGAGGTGCAGCCAACACACAGAGAACAAGCAGAGCTTTGCTGACAAGTCGAATGGTCACAGAAATAAGGCAAGGTTTTGAGAACTGGGAATTATGTTATCTTCTGGCCAAGGCTGGTGTGGCTACGGTTGGATTGGAGAAGGATAATAAGGGAGTGAAAGATGCAGAAATACACATTAATGCAAATGGACAGTTGGAATTAGAATTGCACCAATTTAAAACTGACAAGAGATGAGGGTCTGAGCTCAACACAATGGAATACCAGGGTCTTTAGCCTTATAACTACCCCCTGTAGCAGATCTAGCTAGGCTGTGAGTAGCCTCTGGAAGAAAATACAGTAAGATTTTTTATTTTTAGAAATAAACCTTCTCGGCTTCTTGAATCAGACTCTTGCCTCAACATACTATGAGCTGGGCATATCCGCTAGTGCCAATATGACATGTGACCTGTTATTTGTGGCCTGCAAGTAAGGTTTTAAACTGCAGAAGCAATGAGCAAACAAGTGAAGTCCATGACACAGGAGTCCTGGGTCATGAGGGGAAAGGGGGATGGAGAGAGTGAAGTGACTGACCTTGCTATAAATGGTGCCACAGGTTGTGGGGGTAGGAGAACGTGAGCTGCACAAGGCAGGACCTGTGACTGTGAAAGAACGGGGGGACAGTGACTTCCTCTCTCTGCTTTGTGTATCTATGGGGAACTAAACTTTGACCACATAGTGGGATCTGAATAGATCCAAGCAAAGATGATGTGAGAAGCCTCAAACTAAAGTTAGTGCTCTGATTTTAAGTTCTCTCAAAAAGACAGAATTTGTCAAGGTTTCTAAATAGCTTTCTAAGGTTCAGCGACTGTGAAGGATGTGCAGGCCTTATCTGGTAAACCAGGCCAAGTTATGGCATTAATTGAAATTTCTCATAGTGTTTTAATTCAAGGTTTCTATATTATTCAAAGTTAAACTCAAGGGGAAATTTAATGTGCAGAATCAAAGAAAGGTGGTCGTGCCTCCTGTAGATTGAAATCACTACGCCTATTGCTTATAAAGCGTTTTTATAGCACATGGTTTCTAAAACTGTTAATATAAATTAACATAAATACAAAACGTAGCTGCTGTAAGGGGCCATACTTCTGTGAATGTGCATATCTTGCTTTATTTCCAGCTGAGGAGAAAACCACATTTATCCCCTCCGGACTTAGAGTATTAGAAATGCAGTTAGAGAAGGAAAACGAATGCTTGCTTTGTATACATCAATCATGAAGTCAAACATGGAATTGTCTTTGTCAATTCACAACTGAGAGATTTTAAGAAATGCCATTGTTTGATTCCCTGTCTTACTCAGCAGTCACACAGATACTGACATAATGTGCAGTGTCACAAATGCATAGGAAATTGTTGTAAAACCATGCCAATGAGAAAGACCCTTCGCTGTACTGCTTGACAAAATGTACTGCAGATGTATCTCTTTCACTCAAAGATATTCTTCCACTTGAGATGAAAGGCAGTCTGCATTAGGCACCTCAGAAAATGAAAGCTTGAAACACTGTCAGATAGCTGGAAATTCTGATTTATAGTAGGAGACTGAATCTATCTCACAGAATACTTCCAGCCTAAGAAGATTATAACATTATCAATTCAGTGAATATTTTCAAATTAATACATTTTAAAATTAGCTTCATCAGAAGTTTCGTTAAAGGTCAGATTACCTTGCTTCTGTAGTCTCAACACATAGGGGTTTCCACTGGGAAATATTTGTGGTAATTATGAACAACTACATTTTCCAGTAAATACAGACAGGTATAAATGCCATATTTTAAGGAACATAGCACCCAAATCCAACATGCTGATGACCAGACAGTCAATACTACTGAATTTTTATAGCATAAACATTTTTTTAAAGTTCATGATCAGTATTTATATTTTGTAGTGTATTACCTTTTTTCTTTCCTTCATTTGTCTTTGCTGAGACGATGATACAAGAAAGCAATAAAAATGAAAGAAGTTGCAAACTTTTCATTTTTTCTTTCTTTGAATGAGAGTTCTGCCAAATTCTGCCAAGAGATGGGAAAAGGAAAGAATTAGCAGTGCTTTGCAAGAAATTCTTTGCCCATTAATCATTAACCTTGATTCCTTCTGTCCCCTGCTCCGGTTTTTCCTTTTATGGAAGTGAAATTGGAATTTGCCTGTTTCCAAACACTTCATTTTTATTTTATGCCACTTGTGGCAGAAATAATTTGGAGCTGGATCCTCCTACCTTGCTCAACAGTGCTCAGCTCTCAACACAGACTTGAGGGCATTTGTTCTCTGAAATATTGCTAAAGGCCAGGGTAACCAGCTTGAACTCAGCTGGTCAATGGCTCGGTCTGAACACACTGCAAAGTAAGGGCGAGAGGTGAAGGTTATTCTAAATATTTCATTAGCAGAGACAAATCCCAGCAAGGCGATCATCAAAATTTTATATATATTAAACACTTCTCTTATTTCAGTAGTTCAATCTGTACCGGATTTTGGATAATCATAAAGTCTTTCAAATTAGGTGAACAATTTTTAACACATAAGACATTTACTAACACAGCACAATTAACCAACATCTCTCTGCACTTCTAGTAAAAGAACCATAAGAAAGTGTAGGTAGTAAATGTAGGAGTCATTTCAGTGGAAAGGTTTCTACTTAATTGGTATGGTTTATACAGGAAATCAGAGCAGAATTTTAATTACAGCACCGTGTGTACGTGTGCAACAATGGGTAGGTACATACTGCAAAGTGTGAGAGGACAAAAAGTACTCTTGGATAGGCAGCAAGGATTACACCCAGCTGGATCTCACACGTGAGCGGGACACCATGCTGGCCTCTGTACTGTGGTAGCATCAGTCTGCAGCATCACAGTTTTCCCACATCAGTCAGTGGTGCTGAGACATGCTCTAGCTCATTTTAAAGGAGCAAAGTGCCAGCTAGGACGTAGCCATGGCAGCATAGGCCTTAGCATGGCTGCAAATCCACCTGCATTCCCACGAGTCACTGGATTGCCTGTTTATGTGGGTTAATGCTGCAAACCTCCATGGCTACCTGCACACCTGAGCTAGTGTATAATCAGCCAGATAGGTATACTATACCTCACTTACATGCTTTGACACCATTGTGGAATTTTCCTTAAAAACAGGTCTCTGGCACAGGAAACTTTTTCCCATGTTCTGAATCATTAAGAAGCCCTCATGCACAAGAATGGCTGATAGGGTAAAATCTTTGCTAAACTAAGTTTATAATGGATTTGCTATTAGTAACAGCAAATGGAGACAATTTTTTAAAAACCCTAGATCTGTGTCAAATTAAATGACTGAAACAGAGCTTGTAAACTTGGAAAAGTATATTTTGAGTATTCAGTGAACCCTAGATTCTTTATGAAGCCTCTTAATTACTAGATCTAGAATACGTGAAATGGTAGCCATACCATCTCAGCCTGAGGAATTTTTCATTTTTCTTTTGTTTTTATAATCAAGAACTATTTTTAACTGTCCCAGATAAAAGAGTTTTCTCTTTTTTAAAGACTAAGTCTCATATGACCAATATGCTATAGAAGGACTGATATATTAGGAAAAAAAAAAAGTATTTTTAGCAGGGAAATTCTGCTGTCTCACTTGATGCTTTGTTTAGGCACGTGAGAGCATTCTTTGTGGAGTGGGGTCCATACTGCTGGATGCTGCATAAAGGTGGGAGAAAAGTGTAGATCACTTTCTTTGCTTGCTCATTCCAAGGAGCTGTGAGTCTAGGATACAGTGGACAGCTGGAAAACCCTCGAGCAATCTCTAAGGTCATACCAGTCACCACAGCTGGCAGTGACCTTGGCACACTAACATCTGAAGCATTGTCAGGACTGATTGATTAGTGTGTGTGTGTGTGTGTAAGTATATTGAAAAAGAGGAAATACAGAAAATGAGGTGATAGGATCAAAATTACTCTTGATAAATGACAAGTACTGTTCACAGCAGTATTTTCAGTGAGCAAGAAAAGGAGACAGAAGATAGAACTTGGACAAGAATTTAGGCTTTGATGCTGGGCAGGAAATGCTGTATTTTAGTGAAGTTCCCACTGGTGGAAATTAGTGGTGTGATTTAGCACAGCCTTGTAGTGAACTTAGAATAATGTTGGCTGAAGATTCAGTGAAGATGACAGGTTGAATGGTGAGACTAGCCACAGTAATCAAGAAAGTAGAGAGCATTTAGAGGAGAAAGACTGCATGCTTCACTTCCTGCAGACAGGAAGTGTTCTGGAACGAGGTGGTAGATCTGTCAGCGACAGAACTGGCTGTTGGACCTTTGCAAAGAAATTGCCTGAAAATAAAGTCTTTAGGGATCAGTGTTTGGATTTACTTCTCACTATAGAACCTATGTAGGAACCAGGATGACATTATGAGCATCTTATGAAGGGTTGCTTAAAGTGGTAAGAGGAAAACTGGGAAAAAAAGGTGGAGGAACCTGCCTTCCTTTGGCAAGGTTTTACTTCATTTGGCAATTCTGCATCAGTTATTGCTGATATTTATTTATCTTTCCAGTGTTCACGGAATATCAGCAATAATGGTGAGAGCACTAAGCAGTGCTGTGGGAATAATTGTACAGCATTTGAATGAGAGGTTTCACAGTGCGTGTTGAGGATGAGTTTATGTAGCACAAAATTGCCTGCTATGGCACATTAGTCTGCAGAGAGCAGATGTGATTGTGTTCCAGAGGAAGGAGCTGCTCCCAATGGCCTCTACTGCATTGTCACACAATGTGTTTTCAGAGTGTGGGCTTGGGTTTTCTTTTCTTCTCGATTTGATTTACATGAGTAATTCCAATTACCTTTATTATCTGCTCATAAAGGAAAGAATGGGTCTTCTGCAAATGTAATGATCATTAGAGGTAGGAAACTCCTGGTAAATAATTTTCTTGTGAATCCAAATATTGAAATTATAATCTTTGCCATTTTCAACATGTTTATCTGGTCACTTGATAACTACTTGGCTTGATCTGCTCTCTCTTAGATGGGTTAATTGCTGTTTTGATTTTTATTGCATATATAATATTCTATGAATATATAACCTAAATTATTTTAGGAATTAGTTACCCTGATGCAAAAAGCATAACAAGAAAGAATCTTTGGCACATTATGAGAATAGAAAAAGTGGAGGCAGGTATTTACCAGAAGCGACTATGCAATAGATGCTCAGAGTTACTGGCAGCATGTTGCATCACTTACTAAAATGGCTTTTTTGGAATCTACATGAGGTGTAGTGAGTGGGGGCTGCAACATTCTGAGTGAAAATCATTGCAGAATAAAGAGAATCCTCTGGAAAAATGAGGGTGCTCTGGGTTTTCATATTCCACTGGTTGATCATAATAATGGTGCCTGAGCGAAGCTCGATACCCCTGAGACACTCCCAGTGTTCTGCCAGAGCCATATGAACTGTAAGGCTGCTCTGCTGCAGTCCTGCACCACTGGCAGTGGCAAAATGTACAACACAGGTGCTAGAAGATCAGGGAACAGACATCTCAGGGACTGTAAAGATGTAGGAAAATGACCCTTGGAATATGCAAGCTACACTGTGTCCTGGTGTTGCTTTCAGGAGTGAGTGGATTTATTCTTTAGAATTGTATATGTTTGTTACTCGTGCTCTGGGTAAGGAAAGTGGATAATTTGGCATTCGCAAAAATCTTGATTCTTAAAAAATGTCTGAAATGAAGTTGTATAAATTTAAGGTTTAAATATGGTTGTGGTTAAATATGTTCATCTTAAAATTTAAAGGATCCATTTTTTAGAAAAATGTGTTTCTGTAGATATGATCTCTCTTTTCCATAACACCCAGCATTTGCAATTACTTCATTTTCCGCATTGGAATCACTCATACCTACTGTAGTGATCTGGATTCTAAATTTAGAAATAGATATTCCAAACTGCTCTGTGTGAAACAGACAGAACACATGTTTTGTATTGCATGGAGGCTACTGCTTTGCCAGCTTTACATGAAATAGAATCTTTTCTTAAACACACAGTGGCCACCCCAAATTTGTCGCTTATGTCCATGTGTTTCTATCTAGTTTGCATATATGGTAAGGGGGCTTGATAACCTTCTCTCTTCTGCTGAGCTGCTGCTTGTACAACATACACCCAGGAGGGAGACTCTCAATCACGATCCCCATCTGCTTCTTGGCTAATGTTCCAGTTACAGTTAGACCTCTTGCACATATTCACATCTAAAATAAAATTGATGGTTTCACTATTGGGAAGCAGCATGTGACTAATGATGCATTGTACCACGCAAGCTTTTGCTTGAATGTATCTTTGTAATCAAGTTAAAGAAAGGAACACAGAGCAGAAATTTGTCAGGCATACAGTCCTGCTTTTTTTCCTGAAACCACGCCGTTCGTCAAGATGCTTTTCAATCACCTGAAAACCAGTAATATTGTAGTACAAGATGTTCTTTCAGGTTTAGAAGAGATTTTATGGGCCAGAACTTCAGCGAGCATAAATTGGCTTCTGTGCAGCTCTAATGATTTTCACCAGCTGAGGATCCGCCCTGTGTTCCTATAATAACCCACTAGCATCTGAA
Organism: Oreocharis arfaki; assembly: GCA_013398015.1. Classification (NCBI taxonomy): domain Eukaryota; kingdom Metazoa; phylum Chordata; class Aves; order Passeriformes; family Paramythiidae; genus Oreocharis; species Oreocharis arfaki. Next base: position 1,107,639 of record VZRR01010238.1, on the reverse strand, counting down.
AAAAGATTCATGTGATGGTTATGCTAATATATCTGAGGTTATAGAGCAAGAAAATTTTTATGTGGTTGAATTTTTAATGCAGTTTTTAAATCCAGAATTTATTCTGCCTGTTTTATCTTGTCTAGGATTTTTTAATATCAAATAACTCTGAAGAGACATTTTTAGATGGACTTTTGTGTGTAGATTCATGGTCTATGTCAAACATACAGCAGCTGCACATGATTTGTCTTCATGATGAGTCTGAAACTTCCTTTACAGCAATAGCTATTGAGTCACCAGACTTTTCAGTATTAAATTCAAAATTAAATAATTGATCAGCAAACTTTGTTTCCTGACATGAAAGAAAACCACTAATTTGCATGAGCGTAGTGTTGGGAAATACAAATTTCTCCTGCAAGATGCGTTTTATACTCTGTAGCCCCTGATAAGGTAGTCTACTGCCATGACTCATCACCAAAAATATTATCTGACTTTTCTTGGAAGCACATTTGGTACTAGGAATGGCATTCTTGAAATTTCAAGTTTTCCCACAAGTTTAGCAGATTTTGTATATTTGTGCCTTTTAATAATTTTTGAAATGTGCTGCACTGAGTAATTCTTATTATAAACAGCTGTAAACAAAGAAGAGAACCCAAATACAACTGCCAAGCATAAATATAGTTGTACAGTAAGTGAGTCATCTGTTTCTACTTCAAACTTTTAAAGAAGGCATTTTTTAGTTTGTTTACTTCGATACTTGTTTGTGGAGTGCTTTTTCTAACAATGCATTACTTGTTTAATTGCCTTAGAAGAATGCTGTTTCTTGGCTTCTGGGTTTGTCTTTCTCATGGGTACACTGTGTTCACATGGGGTATGTCTTGACAAATCAGAAAAGCATGGAACTGATGAACCAAATAAACAGAACAAATCCCAGTACATCTGGACTGCCCATGCCCTTCTATTATGTGTAGAATATTGGGTGTTTGTATATTACCCCTGCCTTAAAACAGGTGAGGAGCTGGCCTGCTCCCTGCCTCCCATTACAATTAGTTCTGTTCTTCTGCACACAGGACTAAATTTCTGCATGATTATGCACTGCTGGAAAGGGTAGTGCAGCTGCAGACGTTTTACCCACCTTCATTCTGTCTTATTTTGGATATTCGTTGTTGTCAGTGTCCTATTTCAGGGATGACCTGTAAGAATTTGCATTGAATTTATTGTTGTTAAAGCAGCTTTCACACAGAGCTGTAACGTGTAGGAAACCTTCCACGAATCAGCTCTGGGGTGTCAATAGACGTAACTGTGAAGAACAGATGTGCTTTTGAAAACCTCAGTGTGCCTGCTGAGGGCATGTCCCTTCACTGGTCTGTGTAAGAAACGGCCAAACACGTGCAACAAAGCTCATTGGAAGACTGAGATCCAGCCCAGCCTCCTTCCCTCCTGAGGACTGAGATTTATGGTTTTAAGCAAAACCAACACAAGGGAAATGCCTTTTGAAGCTGCCTTGCTTGTTCACCTCCCTCACATCAAACAGAAGCATATCTGAAACAGATGAATACAGAGGAAAACCAGAAGTGCTCTCTCCCTTGCTTTTGAGCTACTGTACTTAGGAGGGAGAATTTGTAACAACAAATAGAAAGCAGACTTGTTTCAGATATTGATTGATGGCTCTTATGGATAAAGTAGGCAGCAAGAACAAGACAGCTAGGGCTTCTTGTAGGTAACATATTTGAAGAGGATACACATGAAAGCACTTAAACAAAAGGCAGAGAACCATGCCAAAGTCAAGAAACTTGAAAGACACTAAACATTCAAGGGCTGATTGATGATGTCTCTTAGAACTTAACACCCTCACAGGAGCAAAACCTGGATCTCTGTGGAGCTGCTGTCATTAAAATTGAGTTTTCATGAAAAGGGAAGAACAAACAGACAAGAAGACCAAAGGGAGAAAAATAGGATTAATATATACAGAGTAGATGTGGGGGGAGCACACTGAGGTGGTTGATTATCTACCCTAAATGTTTTGTTTGTTCCAGGGCCTGACACAGCTTTTGCTAGTCCTAGGAGAACTTAGATACCAGGGTGGATAGACCCTTGGATCTGATGTATTGTGGCAGTTCCTACATTACTACAAGATTAGAGGAGATTATAAGAGAGAAAATTGGCTTAGTTGAGGGATGAAGAAGCCTTAAATACTTTAAGCATCAGTTAGGATAAACATGTATTTAAAATCTTCTCCAAACTTTCTAAAAAATCTGGTTGAAAAACTGCCTGAAAATGTTACAGATTGGTAAAAGAATTGTTGACTTTGTTCACATAAATAGAAATGAATGTAGCCGACTAGAAAGAATTGAAATAGTTGCTTATCTATTAGTTCTAGAGCTGCAAATCTTTGATGTCTGGATAAACCATAGGATAATTGACTAAGTACCCTGGTATTCCAAAATCCATAGCTGTTGCAGGGATTCACAGCAACAAATCAGTCAGTATTGGGTTTGAAGAGACCATGAGTTCAAACAATGTCTTGGTAGTGTCCTGTAAATACTGATGTTCCACAACTGAAATGGGAAGAGCTACTAAACACTGCATTTAGCACAGATGTTTCCTGTTATCACAGATTAGTAAAATTTCAGTATTCAGTGGGCCTTTAACACCCACCTTCCATCTGTGCTATTCATTTTTAGCATTGTGGAATAGGCAAAAAAAACAGGCATATAATTAAAAAGAAACCCCATCAGGGTGTTTTCTCTCACTCCACTTTCTTTTTTTTTTTCCTAGCTGTGTTCCTTCATTTGTGTGTGGAAACATTTCATGGGTGGCAACATGGATAAGACAAAGCTAGCTCTCCATCTGGGAGTCATGCTTATTGCAGCCAAGTGCACTGCAAACAAGCCCTTGAGCATATGCTGCATCCATAAGTGCTAATTGAGAAAGGCTGATTACGTCACTTGTGTAAGAATAATATTCTTTGCCAAATGACCAGTTTGTGCTTGTGGCTTTTAAGTAGCTGTGGCTCACCAAAGTGCTTGAGAAGTGCCTTTACTTTGAAGAGGAAGCTGAGCAAAGGGCTGGATGCAGGCAGTGCTGAGGGACCGGATGAGCGCTGTGGGAGTAACAAAGTCAATGACCCAGAGAGCTGCCACAGATCCACTCAAATGAAATGATGGTAAAGCTCATCTTTGAATAACTTGCTTGGGAGACATAAGAGAAGAAGGAAGCAAGCATAAAAGTGACTCTGACCATAACATGCATTGCAAACACATTCAAAATTTACTGTGTAAACCAGCTTCTCAAGTTTCTTTCAAGCATGTTTATTCCAGGTTGAATGTTCCAAACCCTTAACATGTGGTGTGTTATTTGTTGAATAACCTGTGGGGCAGAGCACAGGTGTCAGTCTTGTGAATTTTCAAGTTAACTCATAGGTTTGTGGTGACTGGGGAATAGGTAAGGAGTCTAAAATGCATTTACTATGGAGAAGAGCAGTGCCATTGCAAGGGCCTCATCCATGGGATGCAAACCTTGCTAAGGCCATACTGGCTGTGGCACATGGACCTGTACCTCTTTATCCATGTGTGTTCCTTCACTCTACACTGTGGCATGAAATCCAGGGCAGCCACCACTGGCCTGCAGTGCTCTCACACCACCCTTAGGAAAAGCACAGAGGCAGGCAGCTGGCCTTTCCATGGAGACTTAATAGCTGCATGTCCTACTCTGTATTCCTTGCTTTTCTGTGTTCCAATTATAGCTTCAAAATTATTATTACTTTCTTTTTAATTTCCAAATTCCATTTGGCATCTTGTACTGAAATTTCCTGCAAAGAATTCAGACTATTGGATAGAAATCTTTTTTATCATATTCCCTCACAGATGGTCCAATCTGCTCTGCAGTCCATGCCTGACAGCTAGTTAATCTGACAGCACAGGAACACACATTTCAAAATGCAGGTTCTGGGATCAGCCTCAGGCAAGCACCTCAACTATGTTCTGCACCCTGAAATTGAGGAATTCAGTCTCTGTTCTGCTTAAAAATGTCAAGAGTAGTGTTTTCTAGATATAAGGTATATTGTAGAAGATAACGCTGCAATTGAGATGTAACTAGAAATGTTTGTGTTGTTGCAATACACTAACAATGTCTTCATACTTACACCACTGGCTTAGGGCAATTTCCTAAAGGTGACTGAGGAAAGCAAACCCTTTCATGGTAGGTCTGAGTTTGTTACCCATGGACTTTCATCTCCTCAAGAAAACAAGAGAAGGAAGTCAAAAGATTGAAAAATGTTGCACTAAACAAAATGTGTTCAAAACTTGGGCAAAGCATTGGATAAATGCTTTATGCGATACATTTGTTAGGTCAGATTTTGCACTCCATCTGGTTAAACCATCTTTGTACAAAATTTATAAAATATTACTGAATTGCAAATATATGTTCTTGTCATGGACTCTGGGAAGTCTTATAAAAAATGGAATAAGAAAGCAGAATATATTGTGGGGGGTTTTGTGTTAGTGGCACATTATAGAAATACACAATTTATTATAAATATAGTAATTTCCCTTTGATACAGAAAATCCAGCAAAGATGCACCTTTGCTCAGGACCATAAATCTTAGGTCAGAAACATATTTAGAAATTAATTTGTAACTAAAAAATTTAGGATTTTTTCCTTTATTTAACTAAAGGACCATTTTAATCCTCTTAATTTTTTTAGATGAAGTTATTGTGTTTCTGGCAACAAAAAATGTGTCTTCCAGTCTGTTTGTTCCAGATTAGTGAAATTACCATGTGAAATTCTACAGAAGTTATTGCACTTTAAATACCTCAGTTTTTATTAATGGAAAAGAGATAAAACTGATTTTTCCATTTGCTCTGAAATTACAGTCTGCAAGTGGCAGCAAACAAAATTTTAAAAATGCTACCTCTGTTTTTGCCTATCCATTCTATATGGTATTTGTCAAGAGATAATGCAAAAATTCAAATGAGTCATTTACTCAAACTTTAAGGCTGAGTAGTACATTTAATATCACATTTTCCATTCCTTTTTGCTGCAGAAATAAGAAAGTAAGAAATGAGGATGAGATTGTATTTTTATAGTCATATATAATGTAAATTCTGAAATGGGTGCAGAAGTTTTCCATAATTCTTTTTAGCAAAAAAAAAAAAAGTCTGCTTCAAAGCTTTTACAACTGTCCCTAGGGATCCCAGTGAGGTGATGATAATTTTTGTTATGAATTATTCTTAGAAAATTTTACAGTAGCAAAAATTGTGTACATTTAAAGAAATAATGCAACTTTAAGAACAGTTCTGAAATATTTCAACTAGCATAACCTAAAGTCTGGCGTTCAAAGAAACTGCATATTCCTGATTTTAATTGTCTTCAAGTTCATCTCCTTTGAATATAATCAATTTCAAATGAAGTAGAGGTTCAGCACGTGGTTTTTCCAAGAATCACTCATTAAGATGATGTTTAAGGTTATGCATAAACATAGACCACGGAATCATAATAAGGTCTGCATTGGAAGGGCCCTTAAAGCCCATCTCGTTCCACCCCCTGACATGGGCAGGGACACCTTCCACCAGACCAGGTTGCTCAGAGCCCCATCTCACCTGGCCTCGAGCACTTCCAGGGATGGGGCAGTGACAGCTTCTCTGGGCAACCTGTGCCAAGGCCTCACCACCCTCATGGCAATGAGTTTCTCTCTAATGTCTAATTTAAATATTCCCTCTTTCAGTTTGAAGCTATTCCCCTTTGCCCTGTTACTCCAGGCCCTTGCCCATGCTAAGTCCCTCTCTAGCTCTTTAGGAGCCCCTTTAAGCACTGGAAGGTGCTCTAGGGTCTCCCTGAAGCCTTTTCTTCTCCAGGCTGAACAGCCTCAGCTCCCCCAGCCTGTCCTCATAGCAGAGGTGCTCCAGCCCTCTGATCATATTTGAGACCATCCTCTGGACTTGCTCCAGCAGGTCCATGTCCTTGTTATGCTGGGGGCCCCAGAGCTGGGTGCAGCATTCGAGGTCCCTCACAAGGGCAGAGTAGAGAGGGAGAATCCCCTCCCTTGACCTGCTGGTCCCACTTCTTTTGGCACAGCCCAGGATATGATTGACTTTCTGGGCTGCAAACACATTGCCAGCTCATGTCCAGAATCTCATCCACCAACACCCCCAAGTCCTTCTCCCCAGAGCTGCTCTCACTTCTGTCTCCTCCCAGCCTGTATTTGTGCTTGGGATTGCCCCAGCCCAGGTACAGGACCTTGCACTTGGCCTTGCTGAACGTTCTGAGGTGCACACAGGCCCAGCTCTCAGGCCTGTTAAGGTCCCTCTGGATGCCAGTCCTTTCCTTCATTTCTTTCTATTTAGACTTAGGCAGGTTGGCTAAGTCAAAGAAGTGGTGTATTTTCAAGATTATTTTTGCTTTAGCTTCTTGATATTCTTTTTCCCTTTCTCAAGGCTTTGTTTCATGCATTGTAATACCTGTTCCCTTTGAGAAGAGCAAAATACATAATGAAATTAAGTTCTTAGTTGGAATTACAAGGTAAGTGTATAATTTTTCAGATTTCATGGTAAGGGCTATCTGGACTGTATCGCTGGCAAATCACTGCTGCTGTAGTCCTTAGAGAGCCATTAGTATGGACTTATAACAGCCCAGGGAAGGCAGGTTTGGACATCCCATATTTTGCTTGTATTATATTTTGAGCCATGTATCCCTGTATTTTGATGACAGATTGTCAGGGAAATGATTAGTCTGGATTACACGGTGATTATTTAATTTTATAAAACAAATAAAGCAAAAGCAAGCAAAAGGAATTGCTTTTGGCAGAAGATGATCCCATTACTTAGAAGAAAAAATTACTTGATGTTAAATTAAATGCTTATCAAAATACAACAGAATATGACAACAAATAATAGATAATAACTAGTTAATAACTTTGAAATAAGGATTTAGACAATAATTTTTCTTCATTCAGTGTTAAATCAAAGCCATGTAAGCAATGTTACGTTGAACACTTGGCTTCATAGTCATAGCTACTGGTAATGAACTGCAGGGCCCAGCTACTACAGATGTGACAACAGCTGGCATTGTATAGTGTTGGCAGTATCCTAATGTGTAAAATATCCATGTGTACCATGATTTTTAGAAGGAAGTGCTTCCCTGCAAGGCTGCTTGTTTTCACTGAGGCCTTTGAATAGGAGTGGTGCTGTTCCATTAAGGAAGTTGGTTTTGGATTTTGTCCAGGGGAATTGGGTGCATTGAGACTAGTGGGTGCAGAGAGGGAAACCCCCTGAAAACCTGACTTTTAAAGAGTTGACCGTGTGTCCCAAGGACTAAAGCCAATATACAGGAGGATAATTGTGCTGGAATGCCGTAGGTGCAGCAGTGCTCCAATGCTCATTCCTCCTGGGGTGGCAGCTCACAGCACAGCTGGTCCCTGACTGCCCCTCAGCACTGCGGAGCTCTGCTCACCTTCTTTCCAGGCAGCAGCAAAATGCCATTATGATCATCTTCTGCAACAGGCTGGTTTGTGAGGAGAAAAACTTTCAGTCCCAGAAGTAAGTAAATAAAATTTCTTAAAAACGTGGGCTGCCGGAAGAGGAACTACTACAATACATATAAACCATAAATCTATTAAAAGTGCATGTGCTGCAGTGATTGGTCTGGTACCTTCTGGGAAATAGGTTTCAATTATCCATTTCTTTCAAGGCTCGTGCTGTTTTGACTGACAGAAGCTCAGATCTATGGAAAAGGTAACATTTCAGAAGTATGTTCTTTTCCCTGGGCAGGCACTCTGGTCACCTGAAGGAATACTGATCCTCCTCCTTTGGTGATGACAAATCAGATGGCCTTTAAAAGTATTCCCAATTAATATTTTTATTGCAGACCTACTAGGGAGTTGTTATGGTGTGCTTTCTAAGTTACTGTGCTGCAATATTTTTAAGTAAAGGCAATATATACATCACATCTTTTAATTTCAACTGCTAACTTGAAACCAAAAAGCATTCTTTGACTACAGTTCTTGGACTTTGTTCAGTCAACCTTTGAAGAGAGAGAATGTGCCTTTTGTATAAATCAGGACGAGACTTAAACACATGGGGAAATTTGCTCACTGCATTTGAAGTTAAAATTTGACATAACAAAGGATATTACAAGAAACTGTGGTGAAGTTTAAAAAGATCACTACTGAGCTGAAGTTTATTGCCAGTACTGTTCTTGCAGATCAAGGCTATGCTAATGTGGTTAGGGTTACTTTAATATTTTGCAGCCTCTCATTCCCTCGGTGCATGTTTTAAGCATGAATATCACTCACTTTTATAATAAAATAACTTGGTAAAACCTGCTTTGTGCCAGTCTCCTGAGGTAAAAAGTCACAGATATGTTAAGTCTCACATTGTTTGTTCCAGCTTTATTATGTTTGATGAAAAAAATATATATCTTGGTAATATCTCATAATGTGCAGTACTTCCTCAGTGACTGGATTGCTGTAAGGAAGGACATTTTTTACCTGAATAATGAAACTGTATCCTAGTTACTTCTCTGGTATTCTTTGTAAGACATATAGGAGATTGACACCATTAAGAACTATTGCACAGCATGATGGAAAACTTTGAAAAGGACTTTTGTCTTTAGAGATGGATGAGTGGAATCGTTACAATCTTCATGAAAGATGTACTGTGCAGCTTTTTATTCTCTGTGCAGGAAGAGGTGTGTGTATGTTCTAAATATAATTATGGGTCAGAGTGTATATGTTAGGTTGTGTGAAGTCCATGACTGAAAGCAGACCTATCAATTATGTCAGTGGGAGGTTACTGCCAAGATCAAAAGTAGATTATAGGCCTGGCTAAGGCTGCGCTCACACAGCTCTGCTGGTGCATCAATGCTGATGTGCTGCCCTAGCAAAGAGCATGGTACTCCTGTGGATGCAGTGTATTCTGGTTTGCTGTGAGTGAAAGATGCTCCCTGGAAAAGAAGTGCTGTCCATATAACTGTCTCTCTGCACTCAGCTTTTCCTTATGTAAATAGCCATGTGTCAGGTTTGTCCATGTTCATGTCCGGAGCACTCAGAGCTCTGATTCATGATCAGAGAAGCCTGGCCTTCAGCACATGAGCCAAAAGGGACAAGCCAAGCCCTTGCCCTGGTCCATGGTGAATGGGTTGACCAATCATAAGATTTTCTGTGTAACACAGGACAGGGATAGAAACACTCATTCAGCTGGGACAACCACTTGTAATTCTAGGGCATCCAAATTCCCAGTGAGTCATCAAGTTAAAATTAAAAAGGACACTTTTCTTTCCAATCTTTGTTTTGGTAAGGAAGCAGAAGAAGCAGAGAAATCAACTCCTAGAAGAAACCTAATTTGGTCTAAAACCATTAGATGGAAAGTTCTTGGTTTTCCTCATAGATACAAGACAAAATTACTAGTTTTTAAAAATCAAGGCTTTTCAGTGTACAAACTACGCTAAAATTATTCCTGTTTCTTCACTTTGGCCTTACTAAATCATGGGGTTTATAACTAAGGGATTGCAAAGCATTGAATGTAAAAATATTGAGACATGATGAATGCAGAATCTTTGTTACATAAAGAAGTAGAAGGTATTGATCAAAAAAATGCTCTGAGGCAAACCAATTAGAGACCCATTGACAGCAAAATGACCTGCTCATCCATCTTTCAAATGACATTTAAAACCTAGGTCCACATTATTTGTGGTCATTTTAAACTCTTGAACATTTCTACTGAAGTCTGAATGCTGTTAATTTTGGTCTCCTGGCCAAACTCCAAACTGAATAATTATTCTGCTTCTTTCCTAAATTACAGCAGCAGCTTCATTAGGAACAAATGCATTCATAGTTTGCTGACCTAAACTGCTCTTATATTGCTATGCACTATTAACTGTTGCTGCATTTCCAACCAAGGCTGGCTGCATTTCCATGATTAAATGACCTCTGGACAAAGCTTGTATATCTTTAGCTTGTTTCAAAGGCTGTGGGACAAAAGGTGCTGTACGTATAAATGCTATCACAGAAATAATTTTAGGCCCAGAACATGCAGGTGTTGAAGTGTGTTCACTGAACAGGGGGAACTATTGGCATTCATATAGCTGGATGAAAGACAGAGACTATTTGGGAACAGAGGGTGTTTGCTTATGGGTTGGAAAGCTTGTGGCCACTGATTGTCATGAAAAAGGCAGTTTCATTGAGAAGCATTGCAAAACTACAGAACAAAATGGGAAGCAAAGAGAGAGTGGAGATTTACTGAAAACAGAGGCTCAGTGCTCTCTGGATATGTGTTTTTGGATAATGAGGTTAGCTAGCAAGATGCCTGCTGATTTTTTTTGAGAAGTAAAAGAGATTAAATTGTTGAGAAGTCCGATAAAATATTCCAGAAATTCTGTGCATGGTTTCTTAAGGCTCTATATTTTGTTATTTATGTTATAGCTTCTTTTAAAAAGGTCCACATTCTGCCTGAAAGGTGAGGGAAACCCTGAAACAGTGTAAAATATGAGCAGGAGGTTTTACAGTCTTTATCTTTCTACTGTGCTGTTTAGCTCTGGCATCATCCTTGCTTTCCAGTGCTATTATTATTGTACAGCACCTGAATTAGTTGTCCAAAGTGGTTTTAACTACCAATTTAGTGGTAGATGCTCAACTGCACAGCTGTTCCTAAAAAAACCCAGAATAGTCTAAACACAAACAGCTAACTGAAAAAGTGGTTTGTGGGAAACTATTCCAGTTGTGGGAGAGCCACATGGCCAGAAAGCTCTCTAATCCACAGAATGGTTACAGTGGCAGCAAGGAACAGATTTGAAGCCCAAGGTCTCGGCTTTCATTAACCTTTGTCTCTGTGCTGTGAAGTAGAAGCACTGTCTGATCTTCTCATATAACCTGTAAGCAGACTACACTGTCAGGCTGGGCAATTTTCCTTCTGTAGATGAGTTCAACAAGTACAAAGCAGAACTGTGCTCCCAGTCTCCTATGTGTAAGCAGGTTCTTTCACTAGTTAGCAGATTCAAAGTCAGGAAAAACCACGAATTTATTTCCAGCACAAAAGGTATTACTAAAAGATACATGTATTGTCTTGGAAGTCAGAGCCTTGGAATAAAGGTGCTGTATTTGATATGCTATATTCAGGTGCTCATGGTAAACTTGAGTATTACTATTCAGTATCTCTTAGTTGTTGTGTGGCTGGTACCAGAACTCTGAATCCCCACACTTATTCTTTCCTAACAGTGAAATGTTTGTACCAGAAGTGTTCAGTTCATTAGTTAACTGAAATTATTGTGGTCATGCGTCAATACTTTACTAGGATTTATTCTTAGAGCTGTTGGGATGTATTAGTGCTCTTTCTTTTATATTTTCTCTCTTATGAACTGTACTGAAAGTACAGTGTTCTTTACAAACAGGAAAGTGTCTATTCCCTCCAAAATGTCAACATTCGTCATCAAGGAAAAGAACAAAACCCAATTTCTATCATGCACATCACCAATCAAAGCAACTGCTGACTATTGTGGATGGTCTCCTAATCTCTCCCAAATGAAGAAAAAGTGCAGTTGGAGAAACTGAAGCATCTTTGAACAGTCTGCTATGAGTCAAATGGGTTTGTTTTGCAACAGATTTTATTTGCTATGAGTAATTTGATGAGGTTTATTTAATTGGCAGACACAACAATAACCACTCATATCACATTTCCCATAGGCTCCAAATCATGTTTGAGCCCTTTTGCACAGTTAAATGGTTACTAGTTTTCTTCTTTCAGCATCTGTTTTAGTCAACCTTGCCAAGTGTCTATTCATCGCTCTTATAACAAGATGTTAAATATTTAAAATTATAAACCAGCTTTACAATTGTGCCTGAACATCTTTTAACTCTCATTTTGGATTTTGAAACTTTGTATATAATTTACAGAACCTTAGGAGAAAACACAGAAATCTATTAATAAAAGAAAAATGGAAACACAGCAACTACATCATTAACAGTTTCAGCAGAATTACAGATTCTCACTTAGATTTCAGTAGGATATAGACAACTAAAGCACTTAAGAAAATCAGCATTTTTAAAAATCTAAACAGAAACAAGACACAGATTCCTCCTGCCTTGCAATAATAGTCCAGTCCACTGATGTTAAATTATATTGGAAAACCTAGTAAAACCCAAGTAAAATTTACATGTCCGCATGTCATTGTTCTGATGTGGTGGACAATGGAAACCAACACTGCAATATTTGAGTCACAGGATGAGTCATTTCTTTATAACTTGAAGGACCAGCACTGGATATTACGAATAACAGTAGATTTCTAAACTTCTCATACAAACCAATTAGTCTTTTCACTAATATTCTCATTCGTAAGCAACAAGAGATCTTATGTTAATTCTAAGCCTTCATTCTAACCTCTGTACAAAAGCAGCTTAGTAAAAGACTTCAGTCTGAACAGAATTCAGACCACAATGTACATTGTATACAAAAAACATGTGCTTACCCAACTTGGCCTTACTTGATGATATATCCCAGTTTGGCATAAACTATTTTATAAAATGGAAATTGAAAATAGACATTAATGAAGATTCCCTCCTTAGAAACAGTGGATAGGCTATGTCTCAAGCCAAGAATTCTCAATTTTATATCCTCTTCCACAGAAGACACAGCTCTGTCACATATTTGAATGGCTGTTTTTTTCAAAATTGGCATGTTCTTCAAAATACCACTAAATAAGATCATTGTGTACCACATTCTTGTGCCAAAATATACAAAATGCGCTATGTAAGTCACATATGTAGTTAGGCATCCAGGACAGGACTCAGAATTGGCTTTTTTTAACTGTAAATAACAAGCTTCTATAATGACCTAAATGCTATTCTCTGTGGGAGACATCCATAACAGTTATTTACCCAAACTCAGGAGAACGGCTTCCCTCAAATTATAGCAAACTGTCAGAGACAGAAGAGAAAGACAGAGAACATTTAGGCCCAGATCATGGGCATTTTTAAATGAAAGGCTGATCTGTCATTCCCTAAGAGAGACCAGTATTTTGCCGGTAATGAGCAGTTACTCTGAAGCTGCCTTTATGGCCAAATGAAAGAATAAGGAATTTTGTATGAAGGAGATCAGATTTCTCGCTATGACCAAGGATACATAAGCTGGTTTGTAAATAAAAATATGCAAAATAGTCTTTTACATGCTGGATCTTGTACTAGAAAACAGGTCCATGTAAGTTGAGAAGAACTCTGAAGGAAGTGGGAGTCAAAATGAAGCACTAATATGGGATTTAATTGATCCAATACACAGTAAAATACAAAAACCACTGTTCAAGGAAAAGGTTTGTGTGACACCCAGAAGCAGTCACTGGGCTTGTTATCTTACCATTAGTTGTGATTGAGAATATGATACGTTTATTTAGCAGGATTTCATGAAGGAATACCCTGAAAAGCAGAATTTTTGTGGAAGGAAATAATCCTGGGTTTCAGACAGAAAGGTTTTACCTCATTAGTTTGCTTGCTTTCTTTAAGGGTACAGTGTCGCAGCTGTGGCTGGTGTGGATGATACAAGGGATAATGTCGTGCATGTGGAAACAGAAGTTGGATGTTATTATGCTTTAGTAATAATTGCACAGCAGTAGAAGTAGCATGTAATAGATAAAAATCCATCTTTGAACAGGATACTGAGTGGGCTTATTAAAAAAATTGGATGTTTCCTCAAGGATATGGGAACGAGCTCTTGTTTATGACTGTATCTAACTACACAGGTTTGCAATATCAATTTTAAAGTAATAGTATCAATTTTCAAAGAAACAATTGTTTATGAAGCCAAAATTGAAGGTAAAGAAATTGTAGAATAATACAACTATGTTGTGGGAGATGTATCAATTTAAGATTATAGAGGAGCTGAAGGATTGGTCAAGCACAATGCAGCCAAATTTAATAATCTCAAGTTTACATAAGTATATATTGCATGTGTTAAGAGCATGTTCACAGTAAAACTGAGTTAGAGGATGTTAAGAATTCTGGTTGCCTTCGTGTTGAAAAAAATCACTTGAGCAGCTGTGTCAGTGAATTAGAGAGCTGAACCCTGCAGAGGGTTTAAGGGGAAAAGAGGCTTAGCTAAGAGTTTCTGAAGAATATATTTCCTAGCCTAGTGAAATAATATGAAAATTATACTTGTCAAAAGTCAAGGACATTGGTCTTGTCTGCTTTCCCAAGGGAATTTGCCTTTTGGATTAGATGAGGGAATCCAGGGGTGTTTAACCACAGTTTTGGAGGCTCCAGTACAAAATGCTCACCACACTGAACTGCAGGCCTGATTTTCCATGTCTCCTACAATTTCCCTTCTGTTAGGAGCCCAATTTTCATATGTTTGCAGGGCAGGCTGTACTAAAGTCTCAACCTCTGAGACACTTCAGACCCACAACTCTAGCAAAGAGAATATTCACAGCAGTGGTGAAGGAAATAAAGGAGGGAGAAAATACAGTGATAAGAAGAGGCTGAACAGAAGTGTTAAACTTTCTTCAGTAGTTTGTGGGGTACGTGCAGGCCACCCCACTCTCTAGACACAGCTCTGCCTCTCCAGATTTCATGAAGAGGCAGGAAAATCAGGTTTAGAGTTTGATTTGAATTCCTGGATTTTACTCCCCCCTTACACTGCCCTCGTGTGGTCTAAGTTCCAGCACAAAAACTGTTCTGGAAGCACAAAAGAGTTACACTTGGCGTTTTGGAGAAGTGTGAAGCCAGTCGCAACATAATTTGGACCTGATTCAGGATTTTTTGACCAATCATACTGTTGGGGGCTAAAATCTCACGGTGCAGATGTGAATCTGTTGTTATTTCATTCGAACAATAGTTCTTAATCCAGTTGTCAGCCCCTGTGCTCTAAGAGCACTATGGTCTAAATGCCAGTCTCTTACCCTATTTTATTCTCTCTGTTTATGTCTCCTGGTTGCTGTTGGGTGGCTTATGGGAAATGAGTGGGTGGTTTCAGACCTGTGCACAGGAAGATAGGTGGTTATATAATGAAAATCAGTATCTCCAAGCAAATGGCATGATTAGCACTATCAGATCTCTGGAACAGAGAGGGGAAGGCTTTGGGGGTAGTGGAATTGCACCACTTTCTTTCAGGCGTGACTCCTGCACCCGAGTCACCAGTTAATGAAGTTAAAACTCCCCCTAACTATAGAATGAGCTGAATGTGTTTCCCTGATCTCTGGAAGAGTTTTGTCTCTAATGCACGAGTCCTTTCACAGCTCTGAACTGTCTAGAAGCTTAAAGGAAATGTAGCAGAAGGTGACTGTTCATGGTGGCAGTGCCATCCCAGGGGCATCCTGTGCTCCCCCTCACTCCAGCAGTGTCTGAGCAAGATCTGACTGGAGCTCACTGGAGCCAGCTGGTTGTGGCTCTCTGTAGGATTGCAGGCTGTTTTCCTCTCTCAAAAAGACAGGACTGCCTGGCTCTCACAGTCCCCTCTTCTTTCTGCCTTGTGCTCTGGGCTGGGTTGCACCCAAGTGCTGCTGAAGTAAGAACCGTGTTTTCCAGGGACTGAGTGCTCACACTGCCTGCGGTATAGGCAAATGTAACTCTAATAAAGTCAGTGGCAATGTGCTGTCTCATGCTGAATTGTGGCCTAGATACTTCTACACCAGTGATTTGCTGGGCAGAGTTTTACTTTAGCTGCTGCCTTAACTAATACTAAAATGCAGCATGGAGAGGGCACTCAGCCAGAGCTCTGCATTCTCCTCCTGGCTCGGCCATGCTCATGTTCCTTCTGATTTGTGGTCTGTCACATAGGAATAGTAATACTGAAATTCCCTTGTAAAGTGCTTATATAGCTACAACCACTAGGTAAGAATTAATTATTATTATTACTGTAGACTTTGGGAGCTGAATTTTCACCTTTCCTTGCACTCATATGTCATCAAATTGCCATAAGCCTGTCTGAAGAAATAATTTAACCAGCAGGCTGTAGTAGTGCAAGGCTTGCAAAAAAATGCTCACATCACAGATCCAATTGAAGGCTGTTGTCCTGCTATCAAAATGGAACAAGAGAGAAGAGATCTAACAACTCCAGGTCTTAGCAACCGTTTCACACAACCCATTCTAGGAGAGGTGAAGTGATGGAAGTTCATTTGTGTGTGATTTGAAGAAAAAATCTCAAGAAAAGCAGCAGATAAAAGAAACAAGAGTTGTGAAACTGAATATGATGAGGCCTGTTGGCCACGTGACCCTGGCTGTCTCTTCGAATCCTTGTTTGCTTGTTAGTGACTGCCCCTTTCCTTCAGTTCAGGCACTCTTCTGTTCAGGCAAACACAAATAACAGCTATGTACTTTTGTCTAAGATAGACAACAAAGAGAGCAGAAAGAACAAAAGTAACTTTTCCATGAGAAACCACAGTCTGATCTTGAACAGGCTGTAGGAATTGTGAGAACAAAGCAGCTAATCCTCTGCTACCAGGCAGAGTTCCTACAGCTTTACAAGAGGGAAATGGCATGGGGACTTTTTGGCAACCTACCTCATGCTCTGACTTCCACATTTTAGAAAAGGCAAAAGGTGCTGGTAGAATATATGAGAGCAATTAGTAACAGTTTATAACAGCAATTACCCTTAGAAATTAGTAACAGAATGTAGAAAAAATCAGTTTCAGTTGTGACTCATGATTTCTCAACAGTGCATCCATTACACAATAAAATACTACTCAACATATCCTGATGGGCCTAATTAATCACTGAGGAAACATTTTAGCAGTCACAAAAAATGAAGGTACAATTATTTGGAGATGATCTGATAATGACTGGTTTGTGGAAAGAAGGTTGGATATTGGCAACTCTTTCCAAAGAGAATTCCAGCCGGAAAAAATACGATTTGCAAATAGCCATGATCTATACATTCCAATTGTATCAGAAAAGAAAGCATCTGAAATACATGGCTGTGAAAACAGATTTTACAGCTCTTCTAATTGTTCTCCCTAATTTTCTGCAAATTTCACGTTATAACCAGTGCTCCTCATTGCCAGGCCCAGGCCCATTTCCCACTAGCATGCTTAGGTGTTCCTTGTTGTTTCCTTCATGCTAAATTATATGCCGGTTGCCACAGGTTCTTCTAGCATCCTTGATCACCGTGGTTATCAATAAATAGGAAAGTGGATTAGCAGTGGTTAATGATTAACTGGGCACAGAAAGACATGAGGAGTGCAGGTAACAGGGTCACTTCCCTGCTCGGGGAATCTGTGTGGACACACGCATGAGATTTTGCAGCTAAACTATGCAGTGAATTGTTGTAGAAGGTACATTTCATTCACTGGCTGTGGAAATAAACTAGTGGCAAAAAGATCAAGAGTCTGCCATGCATTTTGGTGTGGCCTAGAATTTGTTGATATTTGTGGGTTGGTTTTGCTTCATATTATAGTTTCTTAGGTGATGCATGTAAATGTGTATGTACCTTTACTCTTTAGACATGGACTTTTTTTTGTTTCTCTCCTCCTTCCCACTAACCACTGTCAGTGAAAATGATCAATTCTAATGAAAGAACTCAACTACCATGTATTAATTTCAGACAGCACCGCTATGCCACATCGTGCTAAAGCCTGTCTTCATTGTATCTGGACACTGTTTTTTCCTCTAAGACCCCTGACAGCAAAGCTTTTGACTAAATCCACAACAAAGCTCTGTTTAACACTCAGCAATCTGTTCTCCATTATCCAGTTGGACTATTCCTTTGGGTTGTGCCTGGAAGTTTCATTGCAACTATTTGGACCTAAACTAGAGACCAGAGTGCAGACTTTGAGAAGGAAGAAGGAGCAAAGAAAGATAACTACTTCTATTTATAACAGAAGTGTTTTTGTGTCTGCTCAGAAAGGAAAGGGAGCAATTTTAAATCCAGCTTTTCAAGGTGAAACTTTTCACATTCTTCCAAATTTGGATCATACTTCAGTGTATTTCTAAGGCAGTCCATCCCCCACTTTTAACAGAACAGTAAATCACTGCACCCCGTGACTGTGCAGGGTAGGTACTTTTGTGATGCTTTGTCCCAGTCCTACAACAAATCAACACGGCAGGTCACAAACTGACTTTTAGCTTCAGACTTGTCATGGTCCCTTTTCCTATTCCCCAAAGCAGACCCTGTTGTGAGGTGGAGCTTCATGCTCCCCAGCATGGGCTTGCAGTGACCTGTTCTCCACCAGTGAGATGATGAACTTGCAGGACAGAAATTGCCCCAGTACATTTTGCCATTTGGAGATGCATCAAATTTGCCTTGACTTCCCTGGTGTGAGTCAGAAATGGCTCAGTTACATCATGGTAAATTGGATAAGCCTTACTGGCCTCAGTGGAATGGCTAAATTTGGCCCATTGCTTTACAACTGTACTATTAAAACAGTCAATCTTCTGGCTGCAAGGAATAATATTAAAAAAATTAAGTTTACATATGTTGGGATGTGCTCTGGATAGCAGTGTAACAAGACAGAGTATCAGACTTAATCATGTTTTGTGCTACAGTGCTGACAGCGTATGTGTGGCAGCACTGCAGAAAAAAGCAGCCTCCTCATTATTCTCAGTGTGTTTCGCAGCACACCAAGGCATCTGGGCAAGGAGACTCTCAGAACCATGTCAGGGCTGGAAAAAATTGCCTGAAATAATGTGTAAAGATGAATAAAAAATTATTTCCTTGTTTTAGCTTGAAGAAAAAGTTCTTGGGGTTTTTTTTTTCAAAAAAGCAGGAAGACAATTTTTTAAAATTTGCATCTAATGTGAACAGTTCCATGTATCTTCAATTAACATAAAAAATACATCAAAATTTATGGTGAATGATGTGTCTCCTTGGTCCTGTTCTCATTATATGTACATCTGAAGTGGAACCAATGCCATTTATGAATAATTTAATTAAAATAATGACAAGTATTATTTTTGTAGCATGGAAAACTGTAAACATTAAATGAATAAGGCTGAGAATCATGAAAGCCAATCTTAATTACTAGAAAATAGAATAATCAACTGAACTAAGGCAAACAGAACCATGAACATTTTAGAAAGGAGTTTACAGCTGCTAGGGTGGAACTAACATCTTAGAAGAGTTAGTGTAGTCAGTACTTTGAAGTGCACAATGTTTTGGAATAAACCATTAAAGCAATATAGGATCTCTTCATTTTCCACATCTTTTGAATATCCTACAGCGCTCAGAACTTCTCCCCATATTTTGTTTCTGTTGTCTGCCAGCCCCAGGGCTTAGCAGTAAATCTCCAAGCCAGCCCTTCTTCGTAGTGGTGGCTAAGCAGCCATCGAGTGAAAGTATGGAATAGATGCTGCCCCTGGATCAGCACAGGCATTTCTGTCCTGTTATCCCTCTCCTAGCTATACCTGTCAAGGTCTGCTTAAAAATGAATAAAGATTCCTGCATCGTCCACTCTCCTGGGAGGAACTTCTCTGGCTTGCCACATAGAAACCTTCTTCTGGTTTCCCAGCTGTCCCCTACTTTAAGCTGGGGACATTTTTTTTCCAACTTCTTCTCTGCTCAGGTTTTTACCCCTGACCCTGATGTGTTTAAAGAAAAAAAGCATATTCTTTGTACTATCAGAATAAGCAAAGAAGGTGTTAGAGCTTCCTCTTGTAAGATGGACTCAGCTTTCCCTTGACTATTATTTCTAGTTTGATTTCAGCTTTCTTTAATATTGGTACCAAAGTTATGCCGAAGCTTTCAGTCTGGCTGTGGAGAAGAACACTTTTCAAACTGGGTCATCCTCTGCAAGGGTGAACTTTTACTCCAAGTTCAAAGTCAAAAGCATCAGAAAGCTGAAAGTTATCACCCTGAGGATAAAATACACAGAGCTTTTAAACCATAAATGCTGTGCATCACAGCATCTCTGTTACTACAGCAGGCCAAAATGACACTGTCTGCTTTGCAAGTGACACTGCCTTTTTCTCTCAGTGTGTTCGTTTCTCTGCTTTTCATATTCTGGTTCCTCATTTCTGACTCATCGTATGAACTGAGTCAAAGAATGGGAAGAGAGAGCTCAGGCTTCGTGTTTTCCTCCCATGCTGCTCCTGCATGCTGGGAGACAAGTGTTTCCCAGTTCACTAAGTCCATAAATTGCAGCAGACTTACAAAACAAGCAAAAATGTGAATTTGGGGAGCTACAATTCTGATCCCAAATTACAAATGTGATAGACAAATTTTAACTAATTTACACTCTCTGAATAAAGGGGGTGTTTCAATCACGTTTTTTTAAGAGTTCGGATTTCTGTATATGGAATAATCATTAAATTGGGTAAAATATTCGCCAGCAGCACCAGGTTTTTATTTTAAACTGTTGGAAATAAGAACGAAATGAAGAAGTATTTGATAAAAGCAACAAAACTCACGGAGCAGCAAAAAAAAAATCTTAGTGAGGTGCCACCTTGTGCCTGCGGAGCGACATGGCCGAGCCTGTGCGCAGGGCGGGGCCGGGCCGGGGCCCCAATAACAGCAAATGCCGTGGAATTTGGGGGCGGGGGGAGGGGGAATACCGGAACAGGGCTTTTAAAATCTCTGCTGTTACCTGGCGCCTGTCTCTCAGAGCAGTGGATCCCTGAACAGTGCATCCCTGAAAGTGAAGACAACGATTGTTAAAACAGTTAAATTTGGTCTTTCTCCCTCAGACGTGGGGCATTTGAAAAGCCTTTGGAGGGGACAGTTCTGATTTCACAACTGTCCCACGTGCCCAAATGGCATTTGTTAGCCAGCGAGTTCCACCTTCGAATAGCTGACACGCTGACGCTGCGCAGCCTTTTCACTACCTGGGCGCTCCGGGACATCTTTCAGCGAGGCTCCCCGCAGCCCCCCAGCGCGCAGGAGTGCGAGCAGCGGGAGTGGCTGCACAGAGCTGTCCCTGCTCACACAGGCACGGTGCCCGAGGGCACTTTAACGAGTGAGCTGCAGGGGCAGCGGCCAGCACCTCTGGTCACTCAGGGGCACATCGAGTGATCAGCTCTTCTGACAGGCACCTGCGACGATTGTGCTGCTTCTCTCATCAGCGCACAGAGCAGTCGGATGCTGCCGGGAATGCGAATGCTTCCCATCTCTGTATTCTGCCGAAAAACATTTTCTTCTAGGTTTATTAAAAATTCATTTTTATGGTTTTTGTTTTTAAAACGTTAGCACAAATTTTGCTGCTCTTGGCATTTTCTGCGTGTATCAAAGTTTCCACTCTCTTTTTATTTTGTGATTTGTATTTTCTTGAAAATTAGTAGTTTTTATAATGCAATTCCAGCCTCAGGGAATATAAGGAGAGTAGAATTTGGTGACATGAAGTGCTGAATTAGTACAAATTTCAGCAATATCTGAAATATCTGTACTCTTTAATCTGAATATACAGGATCTTCATTAGGTTTTATTTCATTCTGTATACATTCATCAGCTCAGTCACTTCAGTAATGGCAGCTTACTATTACTAAGTCACATTTGCCAGGAGCACTGATGTTTGTATGTTGCCGAGAGCAGTTTTAGACAGAAGATGGATATACCAGGACTGTTAAACAACTAAAAATATGGCTATCACTTACAAAATTTGCTGTTCATGTGTAGCATAACTATGTTTGTGATAGTTTCCATAAGCAAACGTGCACTTTTTCCTGCAAAGCAAAATATTATTGAACAACCTTACATACTAAGGATTGCGTAACAATTTATGGTGGTTTACATGGTACATCTCTTCTTTTAAAATAAGTATTGTTCCCATAGTGAATTTCAATGTTAGTAAGATCTGACAGTAAATTTTAAGGACAGGAAATAGAGTTGTGCCTTTATATGGAGAGAGAGCTGATTTCCTCATAAGGACTGATGGGCTTGTGTTTGTACAGAATTAATCAGTAATTAAATTCAGACTTTGGCTCAGTTTGAAGTGTTTTATGCAACTGTGAATCCATGGCGTTTTAGAGGTAAGAATGTAGCAGTCATAGAAAGCCCCCACTTTGCATAAATGATAATCCAAATTGTGTGAACTTCTGTTTGCAAGTGTGAGTCCGAGAGGGATGTTGGTTTTCCACATCCCCATCCTTCCCCACCTCCTTCTCTTTCTCTCCCACGGGTACTCACCCACTGTCAGATTATAAATGGAAACAAAGGCTTCATGCCGAGTCTAAGCAAATGCCCCAACCCCAGTTCTTCAAGGAGTCTGGGTCAGGACTCTAATTCTTGCCTCTGGCCCATGGTTTGATATGCTGGGGTGTGAGGTGAATCATTCACTTTTAAAGCAGTGCTATGAACGCACAGCAAGGGGATCAGTTTGTAAAGACTACCTACAGAATATGTTATAGTGGGGGCCAGAGAATAATCTAATGCTGGAAAACACAGAGAAATCACTTTCTAGTTTACCATAAGTCTTTTAAATGTTGCTATAAAGCAGAAATCCAATGACTACTGCGTTAAGGACTCAAAGCATGCTGGCAAATTGCCTGATAGGGCAAATAAGGACATCTTACAATCGAGTCTTCACAATCCTTCTTAAACAAGAGGGAGCAGCAATTTCTTGCATTCTGTCATTAAGCAAATATGCAGTTCTCAGATGTAACAGTACTGAGCATTTTACTGAAACTTTTAGACGTCAGCCTGCACTCTCCGTATGTTCAGGGTTTTACAAGCTGTTTCCATGACAAAACGAGATTGATTCTGGAGCCAGATAGTTAATTGGTGAAATCCATGTTATTTACCAAAAAACGTAGGCAAAACACTGTTCTCTTCAATACAGTAGACAGATTCCTTTTTTATGTTTCCAAACCTTCTTTTCCAGAAACTACTCTGTTTATAAAGCTTTCTCTGAGGAAGATGGTTCCTTCACTATCTTTTTGATGTTGTTGTTGTTTCTGGGTTTTTTCTTAATTACATTTCATTCATTAGGACAAGAAGATTGGTTTTTTGCCATATAGAATTTCTAAATCCAACCTTTTAAAAGGCCTCTTCGTTTTTGCCATCTTCTGTAAGTCTGAAATTCCTAGGTAGGCTATATTTTGCATGAGATACTAATCATGGATCAATAGAAAGAATAACGTCCACTGTCAGTATCATTAATGCACACGTTGGAAAGTTGCTATAATCAGGAGAATGTGCTCCTGTTTTTCTTGTTTGGTTGGTTTCTTCCTTTTTTCTTTCAGAATGAGTAAGACAGGAAAAAGATACTTATCCATCCACTGACCAAGAGGTATACTAGAATATGCTTCACAAAGGGATAAGTATCATCCAGGAGTTTTATGGAGGGAAAAGCTGTCTGTAATGAAAGGATCAGGACACTACCTGGCCAAGCTGCAGTTACTCTTCAAAAGCCGAAATTGCTCCATATATTATTTAGATTGTCATATCTTCATAGATCCACTAAAATAGATCATATTTCAGATATGCGGATAAAGTCCACACATTTTAAATTATGTTAACTGATGCTGAGAGTCAACATTTGAGTTGTTCCCTTAGGCTGTGGTGTCATCAGCTCACAGGACAGCAGAGCCAGTGGAAGAGATCAATGCAGGGGCTCCCAGGGCCCTCCCACACTCTCACTGCCCCTGGGCGAAGGTAACGTGCAGCTCTCTCAGGGGTCACCCTGCACACCGGGGCTCTGCGGGCACACACAGCCTTTCTGTGTGACGGGTGCTGCACAGGGGCCTCACTTGGCTGCCAGAAGGCCTAGGTGGGCTGTGACCCTGCTGCTATTGGTATCTGAAACAGCTGAGAGAAAACCTGGATTGCAGCTGCTACAGTCACACTTCTTGTGGGCACTGTGGAAGAACCGAGGTGGAGCAGCTGCCGCTTCCCTGCCCTCCCCAAGCACCAGTGCTGCATCACAACCTGCTTTTTAGCAACTGCTGGGAGACAGGGACAGCAGGTCCAGCAAATTACCATAACTTTAAAGAGCAGAGTTACGTGTGAAAAGCCGTCTCATTTCCCATACAAAACCAGAAAGAAATGAGAATTTCTTAATTGCTGAATATTTCTTGTGAGGCAAATCCAAACATAAACCACCTCATTACTGATCACAGTGATGTAATTGCTATTGCGAATAAGTTAATTTTGGATTTTTAAAAACTGAAATAGTCTGCTCTCTTTGACTTCCCAAGGCTTTATAACCAGCGGGTGCTGAAGTGGATTTCAGGGAGGTAATTTTTCACTCGTGCTTTTTTCTGTGAAGCCCAGATCAAAGCCTGCTCTGGAAGGTGGAGTAGGCCAAAGCCACAGTGCCAGCTAAGGTTTTTCTCAACCTCTTGTTACAAAGTGCTCTTTGAACACTCTTTTACCTCATCTTTTCAGCCTGTGAGGCACTGGAACAGCTTTTCCAGAGAAGCTGAGGTTGCTCCATCCCTGGAAGTGTTCAAGGGCAGGTTGGATGGAGCTCTGAGCAACCTGGTCTAGTGGAAGGTGCCCCTGCTCATGGCAGGGTGTTGGAACTAGGAGATCTTTGAGGCTCCTTCCAACCCAAACCATTCTGTGATTCTATGAAGTACAGAGCATTACTTCTGTCGAAATATATTCTGACGAGCAGTGTTGTCTCTAGGACCCTGCCCCTTAAGAGTGTCTCTACGAGTTCTGGAGCTATAACTCTGCCCCACAAAATTTGAAAAAAATAAGTACTGTGGTGTTTTTAGTTTTTAAATCAGTACCTGATGCTCCAGATAATCTAAGTTCTGAGTAAGTTACTTTTTTTCACTAATTAATAGTGGACTGTGACATCTAACTGGCTGTTAGAAATCCATTAATTGAAGTAAAATGGTTATACAGTTGTCTTAAAATTTGGGGAAAAAAGAGTGTATTTCAGTTTGCAGAATTTAAAATAATTAATTCTGTAAAAGAAAAAAGGGAAGCCAGAGAGTATAGTCATTCCTTTAAACTAGCCTCTCCTGGAAAGATCTTTGCATCATCATTCAGCTGATTGGAACTGAGTGGGAAGAAAGTTTTTATTTAGAAAGGTGCAGCTGAAGGCTCAGTTCATGTGCTGATAGGTGTGTGCAGTTTTGTTGAAGTGAAGGCAGCAACCTCTTTAGACTGCTGTGGCTCACGTTATTTCCCAGTGCCTACAGAAACCCCTCCATCTTCCATCCACTGTGTGCATTGCAGAACAAACAGGGAAAGCAAACAAAAGGAGCCTTTGACTGTTCAAATCCTGGTAGTACTTGTTTGCAGTAGATGGCCAGCTCCATGTCTCCTAGGGCCATGCAAGGAGCACCCAGTTCTTCACAGATCTGCCACTGGCTGCACTGATAATCTGCAGAAGGCCACACCATATGAGGTTTTCTTGCTCTGTCTTTCTAATTCAAATGGAAAAAAAAAATTTGTAATGAATATGAACGTTTCTATGGATTTCAATGGTCTTTAAATTAGGAGCTTGTTGTGTAATCAAATTCAGTGAGGATGAGAAGACACATGGTAAACAGAATGGTTTTGTCTATAGCACAAAGACTGAATTAGGTTTAAAATGAAAATCTGGCTGGCAGTTATGTAAGACTCTTTTATGATGTTTGTTTGTGAAAGGAGGAGAGTTTGGCAAGGAAATGTTTTGTCCTAAATCCTGGCAAGCATATTCATATGCCAAAAATGCTGTTTTGTCTACTCTTCATTTTTCTGAATTCTGTAGACAGCAAAAAATTCTCATATGTGTTTGTGGACATTTATTTGGTTGTGACAATGTACATTCATCATGCAAATATGAATTCAGAGGATTACAAATGAGGTATTGCAGCTATTTCACATGTACATGTTGGAAACTCAAAGTATTCTCAGTATGGATTTTGAAGAGAAAAATACACAATTCAGTAGAAATGCTGCCTTGATTTTCCATTAGGTAATGTGAGTTTTGCATTAGTGCAAACTTAAAGCTTTCTTTGGACTTACTCCTGATTTATCACATTGCAAATGAAGACAGCACAAAGTCTATACACTTTTGCAGACTTTCACTGATTTTTGGTAGGTTGCTGACCTAGCTGCAGAGCCATGATCTTAGGAAAATACAAATAAAATGATCATTATCAAAACTGCCTCAATTCCTTGAAGACACTTTGCATAACTTATTTGGCACCTTGGCTAGTTGGTGCTGTGGGTTACAGTCTGCTGTAGGCTAATACAGATGGTCTGCAAAGAGGAGGTAATTGGGTTTTATTAGAAACTTGAAATTGTGTTTACTAAAGATAATTTTCTTAACTGCCTTTGCAAATACATCAAGAGCCTGATAATGATAAGACTAAGCCATGCCATGGTTTTCTAGGGGGCCATAAGCAGAAGGTGAATCGAAGCCGTTTTACCTCTCCTAGAGCACCTGTAGTAAAAGCTCAGTGAGAACAAATCAGGAGCCAGATCTACATAAACGGTTTTAAACACCTTCCCATACACTCTATGAACAACTGTCTCCAAGAATATAGCAAAGTTACTAGGACAGGTATTTTTAAACTATCCCTACATGTATTACATTTGTGGTTCATGTTCTTATGACATACTTGAAAGTCCAAATTCTTATTATAATGGGGGTTGAAAGAAATACCAGGTCCTTCGCAATCAGTGTAAAACTTCATTAGAACATTTATGCCTCACATCTTAACAGCATTTTTGGGACATCAGATGTAGGTTAGATAGTTCACAGAGTCTGAGGTCTAAAGAAGCTGACAAGTATCCTTTGAAGATGGTTTTATTGCATAACACAACTCACCAGGCTGAGTAGCACAGTAAGTTTATGGAGTCCTGGTTTCTGTGTTACCATTTGAGTTGCAAGAGCATTTGCAGTGTATTTCAAACCAATGGGCAGTGAATAATTCTGTCCTCTGCTGTAGAATTCTGTGTCTAGTAGTGATTTTGTAGTGAGGAATGTCCAACCTTTAGTATCCAACACAAGGCAATGAAAATTATATGCGCAAGAATTTCAACAGCTTGTGTAGCAGCTGGCAAATTATGTGTAGGAAGGCTTGTTCTCTTGTCTGTGTATGTGCTAAATACTTACTGGTCTCCACCTTTTAAATATGAAATACTAAATAATGAAATTTAAAGAAATAGAAGGTCTTAGGAAAAATGTGGTTTTGTGTAATATATGCTTCATATTTCATTATGCAATGAGGATACACCTAAAATGTCAAGACAGGACTTAAAAATCATTCTTCACTCCCACACTAGACATGAACTTGGACTCCGTGTGAATCCAAGGGCATTCAAACGTATTTTGAAAAACATTGACTGGCCAGCTGTCTATAAATAGCAAAGGAACTGAATAACACATCAGTAGTAATGAAACTCCTATCAAATATTTGTATTAATCGACTTTAAACTTCAGCAAGTATAGTAGTGGAACGTCTAACAATTATTTTCTACCACATGGACAGGAATTATGAACATAGGTTATAGTGTATGGTTTAAATACTGTAGTACCAGTAAATTAGTAATGTAGCAAACAGAAGAAAATAGAACTCAAGAAGCCATACCCTTAAATTGAGTTTACGTTGAAATAATTTTATATCAGAGTACATTCTTATGAATTTCAAGAGGGGGAAAGAAACAGTATTGCCCGCATCCCAGTTCTGTAATGGATTATAAGTGGAAAATTCTGGAATTAACATTTAAAATGTAAAGCAGTTCATCATTTTATAAACAATACAGAGTTGCTAATTGGATTGTTTTACTAAACACTGAATGCAGAAATTATTCAACAAGAGTGGTTGCTAATCCCCCAAATGTGCCTGTGTGAGCTGTACCATGTAGGTGTGCCTGTTTCAAAGCCTGTTTCCCACTGTTCCTGAACACTCATTTGGATGTCCTAGACTGGCTTGGGACAAGACTTGCTCCTTGTCTTTGTCTGGCAGTGTCTGGGGTATCGCTGGAGCAGCCGCCGTCCCAGCTCTGCTCTGCTGGCCCCAAGGAGCTGCCATGGGGCCCGGCCCTGCCTGCACTGTGGTTGCTCACAGCTTCCTTCACCAAGCATCCCTTCTCTTACTGCCGACAGGAGATTCTCAGAGAAGACTTGGGGAATTTCTAGAAAGCTGCAAAAAAAAAATAATAGAAAGTGGGGAGAGAAGTACTAGAAAGCATCAAGAACATCCCCAGAAAGCAGCATGTGAACTCCTAGAACACTGTGAAAATTGTGTAGGAAAAATTCCCAGAAAACAGACAAGACATTCCTAGAAAGTATCAGGATTTCTAAAATGTAAGGGAAGCCCTAGAAAGTAGTGGGAAAATTCCTAGGAAGCAGTAAATGAATTGTTAGAAAGGAGAAGGTAAATTCCAGGAAAGCATCAGGAATACTGATAAAATGGACTGGTGTAATTACCAGAAAGCACTAGGAGAAATCAAGACAGTTCTTCCAGTGTTAAGGGTTTTCCAGAAAGCTGCAGGAGAAGTGCCAGAAAATACCAGCATTGTTTAAAGATCCAGTTATCCTTATAAATCTTCAGAAAATATATTTTTTTATACCTTTAAGCATCATATCTTGTTTGTTTTGAAAACCTGATGCTTCATTCTGGCCTTAAACAGTCTTGCTTTTTATTGTCTTATCGCAAATGTTTTCTCTTTCATCATGGGGAATTGCAATTTCACAGTCAGCAGCTTGTGGTTTTAGATGAAGGAGAAGAAATTGAACTTCAAGAAAAAATAACCTTGCTGTTATCCAAATCTCCTTGATAAATGAAGAACAGGGAAGAAGGGAAAAATATAGGCTCTCAGCAGACTCAGTGAGAGTGTTTTCCATGAGAAGTTACTGGTCCTTAGTGAATTACATGGCTCTATTAAAATAGACTCTCCCTTTTTCAGGGTAAATACCCTGGCTTGCATGCAGAGTACATGACTAGTCTGATTTAGGAGGGTGCCAGAAAAGTAGTTGTGTATAGATACATCTGAAGGGGAAGATGCATCTCCAAAGTAGTGCCTGCCAAGACCTGAATATTTGTATCGATTTCTATGAAAGTTCATCCCTACCTTTGCTCTCCAAACTGCTGTAGACTGAAATGTTTTTCCCTTTGTTCCTGGGGGATAGCATGACCCAGCAGATTGGGCTCCCTACACCATCTCTGCCAGGCCCTGCTCTTGCTTGTGCTCTTCCAAGCATGAGTTTCACTGGCTCAGTTTACCCCTGTGTCTGCTTTCCCTTTTTACCCAGAGCTCCCCAACCACTGAGGAACACTGGGAGATTTGGGAGCAAAAGGCACCGAGTCCCCGGAGAGTAACTAAATAGAAGGATACCTCCTTCAGGGAGAAATCCATTTCAATAGATTCTGTACCTGAGCAGACCCTGCAGGTTATGCTAATATTAACATTTCATAAATACATATTTCTTGGGGGAACCCGATAACCCTCTTTTTGTACCAATGATGGATGAATGCACCATAGGGCTTGACCTGGCTATAAGCTTTTAAAATATTGGCCATATTGAATAGTTACAAGCAGGCATGTGAATCTCTTGGGGCATGTTCCTTCTAGATAGGAAGTTCTCGATTGTAGATGGTTTAAATGCTTTAAGGCACCAGACTTTGAATTCAGCCTTTATTGCAAATGCGTCTGGTTAATGTTAAATTAAAACACCCCAGGAAATCTGTACTTTTCACTATATTTGTTATTTATGTAAATTTTTGGACAGCATCCATTGCTCCAAAATCAAGTTAATTGGAAACAGAGTAACAGGCATGAACACAGTCCCAGCAGAACATTCTCTGTCTGATGCCGAACTGTTAATTTTTATTATTTTTCTAAGACATTGTCCAGATTTCGATCCTGTGAAATCTTCAGATGCCAGATGAAGGCACCATCTTTTATACTGAATCTCATCTTTTTTTCTGAAGACTATTCCTATTCAGCAAATACTATGTAAACATTTTAAGTCAGGTGGACATAAAGCTGTGCTCTGCTGACTTGGGGCTTTGGCCTGCATTTGTGAGGTTTTGGGGAGATTCAGACTTCATCTAAGGCCACTGTGTTGATTCACTCATCTATGGCCCATGGGATGTGTTTCTCTAAAAGAATGACAACACACCATGCAGGTCTGTGGCCTCCCTGTGATGTTTCAGTGATGCTGAATTCTGACAGGCTTTTTAGACTGCTCCCAAGTTTAATAATAGGACAGTTTGCTGTTACATGAGACCATTTTCCCTGCTGCAGATTTGTGTAGCTTTGATAAAACATTTTCCTGCTTGGCTGAAATTTGGCTGAACTTCCTTCAGCAGAACGCAGCCCAACATGTTGGCCAAGAAAACAGCACAGCAGCATCAACAGCAAGCAACCATGGCTAAGGATACAGAGAATTTAGGAACTATCTCTTGGCTATTTATTTTTTTCTCCTTTGGGTGAAATGGCTTTTTCTACACTGAAATGTTTTGCCAGCCTAGTTATATTGATTTTAAGTTCAACCAATACAGGTTACCTGCCAGCACAGTGAGGCCAGTTAAGGCTCTAATGTGTGCACACCATGAGCACAAAGGCAACCAGCTCCGTGAGCTCGAACTCTGACAGGTGCTGGGATACTTTTTCTCAAGGCAAATTCAGGCAGAAGAACAGACAACTGCCGGGAGCTTTTGGGGACTAGGCTCCCCAGTGTAACATGCCACTCAACTGCAGAATTGCTTAAGAATCTCAAGATTCACTGAGACAACCAAAAATGAGATCTGAAGTTGTTATTTGCATCATAAAGTTTCCATTTAGTAGGCCATGGTGGCAGCAAGGGAGGAAGTTTGTTCTTTGGCTGCAGGTCTCTGGTGGCAGTTTGCAGATGGTACTTTGCAGGAAAAGCAGCTTCCGTGGCAATGAGATGTATTTGCAGAGAAGGGCTTTTAGTCTGTGATACTGGTTTTGAAATCCTTGTGGGCCTGAGACCTTCCACATGCTGGAGTCACGTAATTATTCAGCCCTCAGTTGCTTGATAGATAATTACAAATAGTAGCAACAAGTAACAGGCTTTGTACTTTGTGATGGGAACAGAAGAGTTACCTCAGGATAGCCCAGCCCCCCAGCAGGGGCAAAAACGTTGGTGTGGGCAGGGTGCCAGCAGGTGTTCCTTGGCCAATTAACTCCAGAACAGGTGAGGCTTGTTAGCCCCAACTGAAGCCTTGTTAGTAAGTCTGTGTAACAGCTGAGAGCTGAGTGAGTATCTTCAGCCAGGCATGTGAGAAGGGTGGTGCTGTCTCCGGAGAACTGCAGCTTTTTATAGCCTGCAAATCCTGCTCGGCTGCCTGAGGACACAGGTATGTGCATTCAGCCAAAGGCTTTAGCACTTTCAATTTTAAGAATTTTTGCTCTAAGTTTTCTTCCCTCCCTTTTGGCCATGGCTGCATCTTGTTTCCTTTGCCTTTTGGCAAGTATGGCTGGTCAGGCTAAAAAAGTGGAGGAGGTCTCCTGATTTCACAAAACAACTGCCGTGTCTGATGGGGGGTATCTGCCTTGTGTGTCCCTGGCTTTGTGTGGTCTCACAGCTCTTCCAAAATGTGTGACAGCCTTTGGACTTTTTCTTCAGTAGTGATCATAGCTTTAGGGATCCCTCTTTTCCCCTCTAGGTCCTGTGGACTTTACCAGGCACCTGCCTCCTTTTTGTGACTTGCCTTCTGCCATATGGGCAGTCAAACATTGAAGAGACATCTCTGTTTTCTTCTTGGCCTTGCCCTTGGATAACAGGTAGGCCTTTTAAAAAGTACCTGGTGTCCACATTACTTCATTTTTAGTCACAGCTTGTGATGAAACTTTTCATTTGACATAGAACAGACAGTACTTGATTTATGGTCTTGACTTTGGAAGAATTCAAGAGTAAATATATGCTAGTCTTTAGAAATCAAATTCAAACTAGGAAATGAGATACAAATTTTATCACTTTTATTTCAAAACTGAATTGATTAGATCTTTTGGATTTGGACTTGAAAAGACCTGAAAACTATAATCAATTTATAATCCTGAAAGTACTGTTGGTTGGGTATTTTCCCCAATGAGAAAGTGAATGTGGTATTTGAAAGTGTCTTGGAGGAGGTCATGTACAGTTTACGTATATAAGAGGGGTTAAGTAAACTGTGTCAAGACTTTCTGCAACATGTTTCAATGAGACTAAAACATGTCATCATGTCTTTATGGGCTAATGTTTATAAAAGGTACAAATTACTTTCAAGTGAGGGCTATCTGCTGAAGGCTAGCTGTTAAAAATGTTTCTCTCTCTGTTTATAGTTTCCAAAATCTGCATTGTCAATGGAAATGCTGGTAGCTACTTTAAGTATTGCACATTTCCAAAGAGTTTGACTGAAGCACACTGTTCTGATGGATTCTTTGCTGCTGACAGTGTTGGCTATTACCATGAGATGAACGGATTAAATATTGACTCCATAATTTTAGTTGCCATGATTATGAGCAGTCAACTACTGAAGCATGCAAGTAATTCATGTAGGTCTAGATCAAAACAATCTAGTATGAAAGGAATGATCAATTATCCTTGAAATGTGCAAATACCTAAGAAAATGCAGTTACATCCTGGGAAGTATGGAGATGAAGCAGGTGGATGTTTTATGTGTGCCTATGGAGAACCTGATTCAAAACTTGCTAAAATCAGTGAGCTTGCTTTCAGTGGTAATAAAGTCCTAGATTATGGCACTGCATCAATTCCTGTAGCAAATGTGGGCCTAGTCAATAAACTGTGACTGCAGTTCAAAATCATGGCCCCACAGTCAGCCCCAAATAGTTGGACGGGTTTTAGAGAACCTAAATATTCTAATGCATGTCTTCAACTTAGAGAGATACTCAGTCGATTTGATATGACTCAAGTTCTAGAGCACTGTTTTTATTTTCCTATGTGAACTTCAAACCATGGATAAGTGTATTTTTTGATAATTTGCAGAATTTCAAGCATTTTGGAGTATGTTTTTATATTCTTATATGTATTTCAAACTATGAGGGTTTGCTTTTAATCACTGTTATTAAAGCTAAGGCACAGTTGTGAGAACAAATGTGACTTGATTTGAGTTTTAAGCCTTTCTCTGAACATTAGGCAAGCCAAAACAAATTTTTGGATCACGAATATGCAGTTTGCATTGCACCATTATTTTCAGCCATCCTGGGAACTCATTAGTTTCTCATTATACCTTTTGTCTAAACATAATTTTCTATCAAGTAATTAAGAGATGAGCTTGCTATCCTGTTTCTCATAAGCATATGCTTAAGTGTATATATAATTCTCTATTGGTAAAGGGGGCTATGGAAACATTGCTCTGATTAAAAAACATGAGCTGATAGAAAAGGAATTAGAGTGACAAGAAACTTGTGGTCCCACAAGATCAAATACCCCTTTGTAGCAACATTGGGCAATGTGCTAAGGCTATACATTTATGTACAGCTTTTGGTATTAGTCTGCACAATTAGGCTATCTTTTCCCATAGTATAATCAAGTATTTTGATAATATTTTATTTTCATAGTGCTCCTATGATGTCAAGGATACACAACACATGTCTCAAGTGATCTCTTTTTATTGCCTGGTTTATGTAATTTTTCTTCTGTTTGGTCTCTGGAAGTTATTTTCTGGCCATGTGTTATTGTTTAATTCAGTGACTTTTGTTTGCACTAGCTTTGCAATTCCTGAGCTCCTGAATTTGCTTATTGTTACACCTATATATAAACTGCCTGGAAACCAGGAAATGTCAATACATTGACATATTTTAAACACTTTGTCCTCCATGATGCAGCATTCATGTTTCCTCTACTGTTTTAAGGCATCTTCTCCAATACTGAGAAGGTAGAGTTTGCAAGGCTGGTGGTGAGGGAATTAATAGGGAAAAAGTGTAAAATATCACGTGGTGTGCTTTAATTCTATTATCAGAGACTCAAAAGAGGAAAATTTGATCTCATTACAGTTATAGTATTCTCTTTTGGAAGAATTGAACAGGAAGATATCTTGGTTTATTGTGGAGCTTTCTAGTGAATAAAAGAAATATAATTCTGGATGAAGACCCAGTTTTAAGTCATGTTTAGTAGATCCCATAATTCTGGCCTAGCTGCCATTTAAACAGTCATGCTTCCATGTACTTCATTCATGCCAGCAGCCTGCTTTGTACCTGTTGCTTTGTATTTAGTCTATTCTGAATGCGGGTATACAGAAAAACAGCACTCAGGGTTCATAGAAAAGTGCTTTTTTTCCAGAACAAATCTTGAGGAAAACAGTTGTGTATAGGCTTCCATAATTTGGCGACCAAATTTGAAATGTCATTGCAATTTGTCTGTGCCCATTAGAAATCCGTGTCACAGCTCGGCCGTCTCCACCATTTTATAGGGTACTCTTGCAGCATTCTGGATGTGTAAATAATTTTAAGGGGCTGTTCTGTTTTTCATGGGCAAATCTGTCTCTCTATCTTTTTGGCCCTTCAACACTGCAATAGGAAAAAGTAGTTATCCCTTAGGAAAATCTCAGATATTGACTAAGGAGTAAACTATTAGATCAGGTCCTTGCTGATATGAGATGTTCTGATGTGCTCTTTCAATAACGAGCATTTGCTTTGCTGTAAAGGCTTTATTAGGGTTCCCAGGAGGACAAAACAACGAATCAGTTTAACATGGAGTTCCCCATCTCACTCTGGAGCATTTAGCTCACATTCCAGCATGGGTCACTTTGCCATGTTCTGGCTCCTTCCCTGCAGCTCCATTAGCTGGCAGCTGGTGGGATAGTTGAAGCAGCCTCTTCCCCCACAGCCTCTTGCATAGAAAAGAACAGCTACCTTTGTATGTTTAAAAATGCTTCAAAACTGGTGGTACTTCTTTATATAAGTACAACAAATAACCTAAAAATAGAACTATAGCTGGAATGTGAGCTATTCAACATGAATTAATGTGTTTGTTAATAGTCTAGGGATTTTTGATGGTCTTGTGAGATACACATGACCTTTTCATGATGCTCCCTAGAGATCCTAGTCATACTGTCCAAAAGCAGCATAAAATTTTTCAGTCTTACACAAACAATGTAATTAAGGCACTTTGAGCCTGGTAGTGGGGTATGAACATTGTAGTCCTGCTCAAATGGTCTTTCCACTTATACCATGATTTTCAAATATTGTGATTATTGGTGCAGTTAGTGCAAGGGTCTTATATCTCTGGATATAACTAAGTTTTGTGCTTTCATTGTAAAACATAAAGAATAATTTTCTTCTTTTGGTAAGCTTATGCTGCATGCTTCTCCAGGTAACAAGGAACTGAAACTGTGTGCCTGGAGTATGGTGATCTCAGTTTACTGGAAATCCATCCAGTCACCAAAACTAGCCTTCACTCTCGGCATTAGTTACAGACTCTATTATATTGGCATGCTCAGAGAGATCGGGGACTGCACAAATGGTGCAGGTCAATACATCTCCCCTACAACAGAGGGCTGAGTGCACGGTCAAGGATTATGATGGGGTAGCACAAGAAAGTTGTGGTCATCATCATCCCACTATTGTGGGGCCTCATCATTGTGCTTAGCATCACACAAACACGTGGGGAAAAAAGTCATCACTCAGTCCTTGTGTTCTAATCATTGTCCAAACCCCGGGGCACAGAGGACCTGAGTGACCCAAGTGTGGCATTTCCTGTGTGCATTGCATTTGCTCACTCCATTTCACACCTACTCTGCTGCTGGCTACAGAAGCCACATTTCTGTGAAAACACTGGGATCAACAGACTTTGTTCTTACAAATTACTTTTTAAAAAGCTGTTAAGATTTTCAAAATGTCCTAATTAAGACACTCAAGCAAGCAGATTGATGAGTACATAGTCCATGTATTTCAAGACTGGTACAGATAAACAAAATGTTCAGAATTAATGTTATCTTGCCATATTCATCATACTTACAATGTTTATTTTATGTCAAAATAATGTTTCTCTAGCATTTATAGCACTGTGTCACAGTCTTGAAAAAAATACAGTAAGTAATGGTGATAAACAACATCCTATCCAAATGAAACTTAAAAAACAGGCTTTGATTAAAAAAATTCTGCTAGTGAGTATGGGGCTATTATCAATACTTACAAGTGCTCTGGCTTTTGATATATAACTGACACAGTGATCTAGATGGTGGTGCAGTGTTGATACTCTGAAAAAAAGTGTTCTTTAAAGTGTTGCCTTCCACCAGGAACTTCTCTTTGCCAGGTAAACACTTTTAGCAACAGCCTCAACAGCTTATATTCACCTCATTTGTGTGTGTCTAATATCTATTGGCCAGAGATGCCCAGCAGACAAGGTACGTGCTTGAGGTATCTCCTTATGCTTAAATGCTATGATAGATTTCTTTTTTTGTTTTCTGCCTAAGCTTTTATCTGGCTCTCAGAGCAGCTGGACTCCTTTAGTCAGCACTGAACCCCCCTAGGTAGGCTGGTGGTCCTCTTCCTTCGTAACAGTGAAGCTGAGGTAGCACTAGGGCCTTTGTGCTAGCCACTGCTTTTGATAAAACTGCCCTGCAGAATGAAAGATTGTTCTGACAGTGAAACACTTCCCAAAGTCACTGCAGGAGGAAGGTTTGTGGGATGAAGCCCTCCAGAGCTTACTCAGCTGCAATTTTTTTAGAAGCCTGGTGTGTAACAGTTTGCTCTCCCACAGCCTAACACACCACATGCCTGTGGGGAGCATCCCTGTGTATACAGGGCAGAGGAGGGAGATAATCATGAAGGAGGATGTGTTTATTGTCAGACCAAATAAAAGCAGACAGAAAACGACCTCCCTTGTGTTTATTAAAAAATAAATATTGAAGAGTTGGAACAGAGGAGAACACCTTCAGGAGTGTGAGTGAAAATGATGAAAATAGCAAAGTTCATAGCCAGAGAGTGTGATGTTACAAATCTATTAAGGAAAAATAAGTTTGAAAGTAAAATGAGCTAGTTATTTTTGAATATGATTATCTCAGTCAAGGTAACATTAAAACACCATCAGAGAGACTCAGATCATAGTTCTTTTACAACTGTTCACTTTTCTAAGCTGTACACATTTGCTATTTGGGCATGAATTTAAGTTTCTACATGTGAAGAGAGCTTCTGACACCCTTGTCCTCCCTGCATAGCTGTACTCTGAAGTTTACTTAGTATCATTTAGGAATATGTTTGCTTCTGGCTTTCTGATTTCTAATGAAATTACCTGAAGCCAGATGTACAAAGAAGAACTCTGTTAAGCCTAAACACTTTCTGTCCTGAATCTGGAAGGCAAGCTGATTGTTACTGATTTATGTATCATATCCTGTAATAGTGTTTCTAAGGGTCAATCTTGTACAACAAATAAATCCCCCCCAATACCTGAACTATGTCTCTTGTTCTAGGATTTCCCTAGGAGGAAATCCAACTCCAATGTTCTGTAGATCTGCCCTAGTGAGATAATTATTGTTCTGCCAGGTTGCTGTAAGCAACACATCTGATTAAAGGCAAGGGAAAAGAGTGTAATTGCCATGTGAATTGTTGGAACTCCAGTTTACTAGCAGTGTGGGTTTTGAAATTCCATGGAATCATGGGCATTTTGAAATCTCCCTCAAAATGAATTTTGTCTTCATGTAAATGGAATATTTTGTGTGGGATCTGATGCTCAGTGGATGTGGAAGATGTATGCAAGACGGAAGCCCAAGAGAGAACCAGAGGCTGGCTGCCAGTTGTATCAGAAAAGCAGGTGAAAAACTTGAAAGAGGAGAAGATTATAGGTCTGCTTTCAGGCAGAGTAAATATTTTAGGTAGATTTTATTTGTTTTGAAGCTGTATGGTTTGACTTCCTGTGTTGAATTTCAAAGAACCACTTGTGATAGCAAATGGGTCTTAAAATGGCTTCCACGTCAAGAAAAGATTTTATCTTTGTGTCAGAACAGATTGGAATGTGTGTGTTCATACCCATATTTTGTTCAGCCATCGTATTTTCTTGGATTTGAAGCCTCTGAGGTGCTAATGGTATTTGCATATATGTTACATTTGCAAATGGCCTGTGACTTTGAAGCATTCATAGCTGTGAAGACAATGTGGTTCTCAATCAAAGTTTTTCTGTTTTGCTTTCTTCCTCCAAGGCTTGCTGGAGCAGCCTTTGCCTTTGCTTTGTCCCCTGAGATTCTGTGGAAATCTGGCAGCTGGATTCAAGTCTCTTTTTATTTGTGTTTGTGATAGCTGTTCTACAATGCATGCATCTTCAAAAACGTATTGCTTCTGATATATATCCCCTGAAAAGCATGAACCCCCAGGGGAATACACATGTATGAGATGAAATTCTCTCAGCACTGAAGCTGAACAGGCTTCCTGCCCTAGGTGGCAGAATGGTTGTATAGCAGAAGTCTTCTGCAGTGTGTAGCCATCGGCTGCTGATGTCTTGAACATCTGAGATGGAGACGAAGATGGAACAGTTCTTGTCTTTATACTGTGCAGTTTTAATGAAGAGGTCCATACTGCCTCTTTTGAGCAAGTACAGCAGGGTTCACGGGACTGGAAATTGGGTAAGTTATTACTGTGCTTTCCCTTTTCCCCACTGAGATTTCCATTCTTCCTCCCCTGTCCCGCCCTCTCCCCTCCTTGTTTCAGTAATTTGAAGATGTGTTCAAATCATCAGATTTTGTTCCTTTGCTATGGAAAACACCACCACCACAATTTAGTCCTTTTATTCCAAAATATGATTTATTTTGTAAGTCTATTTAAAAGGCATTAACAAAACACCTGACTCTTTAGTTTAGCAATGCTTGTTGCCAAGCATGTGCTGCTGCTTGGGCTTCATGTTTGTTATCTGATGCCTCGGTCATGCTACAGAAAGTGTTGCATCTGTTCAGTTCTGGCTGAGATTGTTCATTTCCGTCTATTCAGATGCTGACTTTTCAAGTCTGAACATATTGTTTACTTTGCTGCTTTTTCATTCACAGCCGTGTTTATAATGGGAAGGCAGGCAGGTTTCCTGAGAAGACTTGTGCAGTGAAACAAAGTACTGTTATTTCTGAGGGTGTGGAAAGTATTCTTCACCTAGTAGACTATTATGTGCCTAATGCTGAGGAAATAATAGTATTGATGTGCCCAAACTGGTCCTCTTAATGGTACTGAGAATGTCAGAATTTGCATCCAAAACATACATGTGTTTTCTGATAGGTGTTTAGAAATCATTGCTGATTTAAGCTGCTGGTTAGGAAGGAAGGAAGTTGTGGTCAGCAAAGAGAGAAAAAATATATAAATGTGTCATGTCCAGCTTAGTAGTATATGGATTTCTCTAATATTCGATTCAAATATACAAAGAATCAGCATATTTAAGATATTTACCTACTACTTCCTCCTCTGAGACTATGCTATTAGACTGTGCAAACAAGCAGAGGCACTAACACTCACAGAACAATAATTAAAAATATTTAACAAGTTGTAAGTGCAAAATAGAAGACAAAAATCTAAAATACTGATGGGCAGTGCATTTTTTTCCCTGGATTATCTCGTGCTATTTTTAATAGTGCTTTGAAAAAGAAGGCTTTTGAACTGTTGCATGTTTTAAAGAAGCAATCTCTTATGCAAAAACAATTGTACTAAGCAGAAGAGGAGCAGCTGTTACTGGAAGTTACAGTTAATTGTTGTATTTTTCAGCACAAGGTTGTTTGGTGGGAACAGTGGGGGAAAAAATGCAAGCAACTGCCAAAAAAACAAGCATGTGAGGTGAAACTTCAATTTGCTCTCGTGAGAACTTTCTAAGATTCATAAGTAACTGAGAAAAGCATGCTGTATTTAAATCTCTGGAGATGTATTGTGCTGTATAGAGACAGAGCACAGCACACAGTGCTGGCAGGAGAAGGAAAGGAGAACAGTCACAAAGAGTGATAGGAGGGCAAGGCTCATCAGGATGGATAGAGGATGAAATGCCTGCTGCCACTACATAGTTTTGTTGGGTGGGGTGGGGTTTTTTTTTTTTTGTTTTTTGGGGTTTGTTTGTTTGTTTTGGATTTTTTTTCTTTTTTTGGCCTCGGTAAATTTGAAGCACCTTTTCTTTCTCTTGCTCCCACGGAACAGGTTTTCATGTGCTTTTTAAATGAAACGAGCAGAGCATGTCCCTGTTACAAATCTGTAGAGGAGAAGATGGATGAATTATCTAGGGGCATTTTGTAAACCCTGCAGGCGAAATCTGATGTGATACATATATGCCTAAAAGCAATCTCTGAAGGACTTCAGCAAAATATCCTGCCTGGGCTCTGGCTATTGTTAGAGCAGTGGGAAAGCTGTGGCAGAAAGTGCCCCTGGGCAGGCTGCAGGCAGCAAGGCGAGAAGGGCCAGGGCAGGAGGCCTGGCCCTCTGGTTGTGTGGGTGCCTCCTGGCCTGGCACTGCCCATTGCTCTGCTCTGGCACTGCTGCTGAGCCATGGAATCTGCCACAGGGGCTGTGCTCTGGGAATCCAGCTTGTTAGTCCATCTGTTCTTCCAGCACAAGGCTGTAAAACATTGTAGGTCATAACAGGCAGCTATTTATTTCTTAAGTCCTTAGGTGCCAGAGGGGAGATTTCTTTTATATATATATAAAAATAGCACTGGAATGCACTTATCAGTAATTGACTAATATTTATTTTGAACCACAATATTTAAACATCCAGAACCACAGACAAAACTCCAAGAAAGTACAATGTCCACCATACTCTGAGCTCCATTCTCTAATCACTTATCCTTGCCTGCATTGCCACCCATTGTGAATAATTTCACTGACTTCAGTGAAACAACATGCAATAGCCAGTCTTTAACTCAGTGCTATTTGCAGCTTTCCAGACTACTCCAGTACTAAGTTTAGCTCTAAAGAACAAACACATTGCTCCCAAAAAGAACAAACCCAAAATGAAAGTTGAGCAATGCCCTGAAGTTAGTTTCTTTCAGCATTAAAATCATCAAGGCTGATTACTATTAACTCATTAACCAAAGCATCTTTCAGCTAGAAAAACTTGTTGCCAACTCTATTATATTAGCTTAATGTAAGTGTGACTGCTGAATATCAGTTGATATTAGAAAATTGCATATTTCATGCAAAGTCAAAACTTGTTTTCTATAAAGCAGATAATGTCTGTGTAAGTTTATGGAATGAGGTGATTGTTATTGTTCCCATTACATTATGGAGATATTGGTCATGGTTTTATAGTAAAGATTCAGCTGAGGTTTGTCCCAAAAGCAGGAAGTCATTCCTTGAAATTTAAGTTGTCAGATCTGAGACAGGTCTGTAACACCTTGTTACTGAATGAAATTCTGGCTTTTGTGAATCCAGGATGAATCATGGTATTAATTCCATGTGTCTCCAAAGAATTTACAAAAACATTGAATGATTAATTAAAGTTTAAAAATAAATTCATAAGGCAAACACAGAACTGACAACAACTTTTGAGAGCATATTTAAGTTACTGTTATGCTATCACACTAGTGTGTCACTGCTTAAGATTTGCATGTTAATTGCTCCAGATAAGTAAATGTCACTCATACAGAAATTCTGTGCATAGGACTGGCATAAGTAGGAGAAACAAGGTTTCATGTTGATGTACAGGCAGAACATGTTGTGATCAGAAGGATTTTGAGAAAATGAACAGCTTTATGTACCTTGGC
Source organism: Oreocharis arfaki (assembly GCA_013398015.1). Taxonomy (NCBI): domain Eukaryota; kingdom Metazoa; phylum Chordata; class Aves; order Passeriformes; family Paramythiidae; genus Oreocharis; species Oreocharis arfaki. The sequence continues at coordinate 1,066,247 of VZRR01010238.1, read as the reverse complement.
CAATGCACCGGCACAGAGCGAGTGTGGGCTAGTCACTGAGTAGGCTGTATAAATAAACTGTCCCTTTCTCATTCCTGACCTGTATTCTCCTTTTCCCCATGTTTTCCATGGTGGATTAAAGGAAGCAATATTGTGATGCATATAGAGCCTACTGACTATGCAAAATTCTAACACAAGTGATAACTTTCCCCTACCATTTTGGATAAAATTGGTTATTTCTGGTTAATTAGATGGGGTTTTTTTCTGCATGGATATTTCATATTAGATGTTGGAATCAGTGGAAGAGTAAGTGCCTTTCAGACCTGAGGGCAGCCCTCAGACTGTTTCTACCTCTGTAATCCCTTTCCAGACATAGAAGGCTGGCAGCCTCCTGGGAGTGCTCCCACCCCAGGAATCGGCAAGGGGTGAGAGACAGCACTCACTGACAAGGGTGGGGGCAAATGAAGGGTCAGTCTGCAATTGCATTTACACCCCATCTTGGTTTACATAGTGCAGTTTATCAATATGCAGGACAGATGATCTAGCTTATCTCTGCTGTCAACAAAAGATCTAGAATTAGGACTAATATTCACATTTTAATCTTGACTCTTCTTTGCTCAGATTGAGAACTGTTTCTGTAAGCTCTCCTGAGACTCTCCAGGCAGTGATATATGGATGCAGTCAAATGTGCATGAATATAGCAGAATTTAACCCATAGCAGAGACACAGTGAATCAAATGAATATTTTGCACAGGGCTGATATGTCTCTGGGTAGCCTGAGTTCATTACAGTTATGTAAGTTTTCTTAAAAACATAATTAAAATTGGAATTATACTCCCTCAAGTACGCTGCAATATCTGACTTTGAGCTGCAGCAAGCAAAGCTTTGCTTGACCTGCTATTTCTGTCCCTTTGCTGCCATGAATTTGGCATGGCATCCCAGGGAGTGTGATCAAAGCAAGCAGTGACAAAGGCCTGATCTGCCCAAATACTGAGGCATGTTCTGACCACAGTATTTTATAAATCTCTTCTGTTGATACCGCATGGAAGTGCACAGGCTGTTAGTGGCAACACAAAGGGTTCCTCACTTCAGGAGTGAAATCAGGAATGTAGTGTGGAATTTGAGAGAGCAGAGTTATAGGAATCCAAAGGGAAGAGCACCCTGAAACGAGTAAATTGAACTGGTACTCTGAAGTTTAGCCCTGAAAGTAGCTCAGGAGCATTGCTGAATTGGATGTCTGTTTACTCATGATCACCACCACCAACCATGGATAGATGTATACATAATAGAAATAAACTTTGATTTAACTGAATACATTCAATTCACAATGATTAAGCAGGAATGATTTCATTTTCAAGGCTGGATATTTAGGAAGTGGTATATGTCCAACCATTTCTCTTTAGTGAGAGAGAACCCACACATCAGAGCTCTGATGTGGATGTGGCCTTCCTTGGGGAATTCAGATCTAGGACTAAGTATGAGACCAGTTTCTAATTTTAATTACTGCTACCAAATTAAAAATTGCTCCCACAATGCAGATGAAATCCACCTATGTAAATCAGAAGCAGCAGGACTCTAAAGCTTATACAGACATAGGCTTTGTGCTGACCTCTGCACAGCATAAGCCTCTTGCTGGGCCATCTCCACAGGAATGAATTGTATCCAGAAAGCACAGCGGAAGAGATTCAGATTAGTATTCTACATAAGGCTTTTAGTATTGGGTAGCATAAAGGTCAAGTAAATAGTCTAAAAATAACTAAGTATTAATGCTATGAAGACCCTGTGCAGAAGTTGTCTCTTTGGTGCTGATCTTACAACAAACAGTTTTTACCTGTTGGGTTCATGTTCTGAGTTATGAAACCTGATCATTGAGGAGTTGATTTATTGCTGTTCAATAGTGGCTGCATAAAATTTAGTAAGTTATTTTAAACTGTTTCAATTGGCATTTAGCCAGTTTGAGTATTGTTTTAAATGTTTAGACAAGCCATTCTTAAGAAGTGAGTGATGCTCTTGCATATTAATTCAGCACTGAACCATGAATTAGCTATGCATGCTCTTTTGTATCAATATCCTAACTATGTTCAGTTAATTAGGCAACATGATTAAGATCATATGACTTGAATTAACAGATCAGTGCCTCCATCTCACTACAACAGCATCTAGGAGATAACTTGACCCAAAAGCTATATGAAAATAACAATTTAGCCTTCCCATACTCAAGATAGCAATTTTGAATGTGATCAGCCCAATGTTTCATGGAAAGACTTCAATTTTGAACTTCTATACAGAATTTCTTCTTTGAAAGGTGAATTTCTAAACGAGGCATATGGGTTTCATACTCTTGCTGGTCCAAACAACCATTTGCATAAAAACTGCAGAACAAAATGGAAGAGCAAGTTCTTCACTTCTTACGCCATATTGGTCAATTCATATTTAGCATGCGCTTCATGTTCTTCTCCTGACTGAGGATCCGAGTGATGAATTTCAATAAAAATGACATAGATCATGGCTCCAAGTACACCTCCCAGCAGAGGTGCAACTATGGGAACCCACCACCAGTTATTACCAGCCCTGTAAGACAAAAAGAACAAGAATTGGTGTTATTTGTTACTGTAGTGAACACCTTCCTGTGTATTTGTCAATGAACAGATAGAGTCTTGCTATGGTGTAGACCCTTCTGTTTTGTCTCTCATTTCTGTAAATGGGTGATACCCCTGTCTGCCCTACCCAGGCTGGTTCTGATTTAAATGCTGCATAACAAGCACCAGGCATGTTGGTCTGTGTGCTGTACTTTCATTTTAGAAAATAAGGCCTTTTTACTGCATGTTTAATTGGGTGACAGAGGATGATTTCTGTCCTGTGAAAAGCAGGTTTCACTGACTTAGTGACATGAACAGGGACATATTTATTGCCCAGCAATCTTGACTTGCGCTGTCCCCAGATGCTTGTGAATAGATGTTCAGGATGTTACAAAAGTGGATTATTTCATCTGCATGGAAACTTGCAAGTTCACACCTGCAATAGTATATACCATCTTCCTCTTGACAAATGTAATAAATTAAACTGGATTTTGAGTATATTTACGTTAAGCAGTGTAATAAAACAGTGATTGTAAAGTTGATTATCCTTGACTAGAATGGTCAAGATTCAAATTTCATGATGTAGTATCTTATCTCTGCGTTTAAAAAATGGTGTCTTTCAGTAAGAGGCAAACAAATGCTTAGATGTTTTATACACCTAAAACTTGATCTTAGAGGTTTTGTATTCACTAAGAAAGTCCAGCGTGCTGACTCTGCTGAAATGTTTACATTTGCACAATTGCTAGAATTTAATTTTAAATATATAGATTTACAGGCATATTTAAAGTAAGAAGTCTGCCATTGAACTGTATAAAATGATAAATAACAACCTCTTTATGCAGGAAAACTGGGCTGGTAGAATTGCTCTCCTTTTCCTGGAGGTCCACATTCAGACTGTAAATAACTGAGTATTCATTTCAGAGCAGAGTCTCTTAACTGTACTGATGCATTAAGGTGTTTTGATTTGATAACATGCTGTATTAATTGAATATGTGAGTCTCCAGTGAAAATCCAGCTACCTCAATTTCATGCATATTGAAAATGAGGAATTTTTTTTTTCTCCCAGAAATACAAAGGGACAAATTAATCTGTGAGGAACTTTACAGGAAGCTGCAGGGGAATTTTTAAACTGCAAGGATAATTATTCAGCATTCAGTTGTATAGATTTGTGCAGAAGTGAAGTTGTGTTTGTCATGATGCAAGAATGGAACTGGGAAAATACTGGTGCCCTGTTGATGATACTTCTACTGCTTGTTCAGAAATGTCTTGGGTATGTATGTTTTACCTTTGGAATTATTTATATTTTGCCCTGAGGATATAAAATAACTCCTGATACTATTTTACTGGGTTTATAAATCTGTTTGTTGTTGAATCATGGATGGCTGTTGAGCACTTGAATTTCTGGAACAAGCATGGGACTAAGGTTTTATTCAATGAATCAACAGAGCAAAAGCTATATCAAGTACTTGCATGTATTCTTCTGTGTGATGTGTGTATACATGGGTGTGTAAGGAAGTTGTTTCTTGGCAGGTTTCTCTCAGCTTGTTCCAGGAACTGTCATGTGCCTTGTTAGCTCCTGCATTACCTTCTCCCAATCATGGCCTGTATTTGCAGCAGCTGCTGTTAGCTTTGCTTTGGACCCCCTATGCTGAGATGTTGGGTGTAAAGCCTTTGTAGAGGATGCTGCCAAAACTGCAATGAGATCAGGACACAGCCGAGTTGGGAGTTTCCATGACACTCGGTGCTCTGTCACTGGCTCTCTGACTCTGGAGCAAGAACTCTGTGACAAGCACAGATGACCAAAGGACCTTTAGCGCCCTCAGCCCCCGGCTGTAACCCAGGGCAGCTTTGCTGCCAGCTCAGAACACCCAGCCCCGCCTCTGCCATCACCAGGGTGCTTGTGCGGGCAGGAGGCAGCGCACGGCCCTGGCCAGCAGAACTGTGCCTAGCTGCGGAAGTTCCCAGGGAACGGTGTCTAAGGTACATGGACTGGGAACTTCGACACATTTAAACTTGCAGATACACCTTCCACTAGCTAGCTGCTGCGGGAAAGAGATACCGCTGTTCGTGAGGTAATCCGGGCTGCAGGGCTGCACTCCAGGAAGAATGCTAAATACTTCTGAGGCCGCTTTGCCATCCGAATCCCTGTGTAGACAATCTCCTGACCTTTCCCGAAGTGCAGTTTAGTTTAGCGCTGCCGGCTTGTCCCCGGTGCCGGCGGCGGAGCCGGCGGCCACGAGGTGTCAGCGTTACCGCGCTGAGCCCGCTCCGCTGCCGCTCGCTCCGCGCCGAGGGGAGAGAGGGCCCGTGACGGACCGGGGTGAGGTATCCCGGGGCTGCCTTCAAATGCTGGCACCGAACACTGCTCTGGAGAGCCCTACCTCTCTGTCTCTCTTGTTGTTGCTCCATGCTCGGTTTTGCTTGTCAAAATCCAGTCTGGTATTCGGACTCAATGCTCTGGCTGTTTTCTCACTACAGACAAAACTTTGCTCCCCAGACTTTTCTTAAGCTTATCAGAATATTAAGCATGTTCTTAAGAAAGATTCCCGGGTTTCTGATGGGAGCCTTTAACCAAAACAAACCATTTGCATGGGCTAGGGAAACCACACCATAGCTTGTGTCTTCTGGCTTGGTTTTGGGGAAAGTGCTCCTTCAGGCATCTTTGTGCAAAATGTTGTAACAGCGACATTTAGAATACTCCTGCTCAAATGCATTCCTGTCCTCTGGACAATTCCCAGCAGAAGGGCTCCCCTCCAGTCTACCTGCAGTTCCCCGCCTGAGAACATGATAAAACCAGTGTTTACTGGACCTGCAAGCACAAAGAAGGGTAGAGGGGATTTCTCCGCAGTGAACTGATTATCTCAACGTTTAGAGCCTTTGCTTGGTAACAGTGTAGGAAGTCTTGCTATTGTGTATCTGATCTACTCCAATGTGAGACTTTCCCAGTGGTCCCTGGCTGTTCTGCAGACAACACTTGAACAGTCACTGACATGGACAGAGAGTGATTCAGTTCCTTGGGAGATGCTTCCATCCTCCCACCAAAGAATGTTCAGGATTTCCTACTGCTCGGTTTGTGCAGCACTCCACTCATGTCACTGTGGAGGTTTCATGCTCAGGTCCCAGTTCCTGGACATGCCTTTACTGGAGAGCTTAAGCAGCTGTCTGAAGGTTGTGAATTCTATTAAATTAAGATATCCAAGGATTATCTGTAAACTGTTTCTGTACCACTTTAAGTTGCTCAGGCACAGCAGAGCATCAGGCAATTTAGGATCTTAACTACAATCATTCAGGCTTTCCCCGTGGCTCTTCCAGCTACCTAACAAGGCTCAAATTCTTCCTAAGTCTCACCTGGATTTGCACAGTAAATAAATAAGAACATATTCCTGTTGTATCATTCCCTTGAACTTGGTTATAGCTGTAGCCTTTTAACTGAAGGCAGGGAGGAAGACTTCTTCCTCAGTTTTTCACATCTCTAAGATTGGTTTGAGTTTATTCTGGCAAGGATTAGAGATCTTGTATCTTATTTTGTATGTTCACATTTTTAAATTTCATAGCAAGGTCTTTATAGTGGGACTGCATTCCCTCTCATATAAATCCTTAAACCACACTAGGAAAGAGTCCATACTGGTATAGATGTGGAGTTTTCTTGTAGTTTTTTTAATGTAAATGAGTATGACCATACTTTTGGAGAGCAAGGGAATTCACAGGTATTCTGTGACTAGATCACAGTACAATCAGGCTTCCAAACTCTTTCAGTAATGTAATAACCAACTTCATAATGTATTACCCATTATATATACCATGGCTAATCCCACAGTCAACAACTACTTGCAATTACAAAGGTATGAGAGAGGAGAATCTTGAGTGTGGGATGTCACTCTGTTTTTTAAAAAAGTGCAGTCCCAAGGTGCAGTGGTGAGAGCCACTGAGGAGGAAAGCTTTGGAGGTAACCAGAGCAGTGTCCTGAGCTCCCACCAGCAGCTCACCACAGCTGGGTTACACTGAGCCTTGGCTCTGGCCTATGCTGTGGCTGTGTGCCTGTTTCAGCTACGCCATGCCTGACTTTTTTTGTATGAGAAAAGCTTTGCTACTGCTTTCCTCAAATAAGGTGCATGATTTGTGTAAATAGAAATCATACTGAATAAATAGAGATTATTTGTGCTTCTTGGAGTATCTAAAATAAAATCTTTATTAACCAGAGCTCTCCAGTGGCCTACAGTACTACTGGGGATTCCTACTTGTAAATAACTGGGAAAACAAACAATACAAAAATAAACCAAAAGATCTGCTTCCCGATGACATATTACTCTTACTTTGATATCCCAGAGTGCCTCTTACCCTGGATACGTGTAAGTTGTGGATTTGATGTGCAACTAATTGTCAGTGCATTGGGCAAGCCAAGAGTGTGTGCACACGGGCATTTGAGAGGCCTCTGAAATGTGGGAAAATGAAGGGAGCTTTTTCATTCACTCCTTCACTCCCAGCCAGGAAGTCAGGCTTTTAGGTTGTTGTATATTTCTGCAATAACTCAGAAGCAATAATAGGCTAAATCAATCTGATATGTCTCTTGTTTTTTACAGCACCCAATAAATATTTCCACCTAATTCTCTCCTGATTTAATTTTTTTTCCCTGAAAGCTGCAGGACACAAGAAGAAAGCACTCATATTTTCAGTGACCTCTAAGAATCTCTAATATTTTGGGAAAGGTCTGCTTGAAACAATGATTGATATTAGAGATTATGCATGTTTGATTTGCCCTAGGAGCAGGAAATCCTTTTTAAAGCCTAGTTCCTAGAGGATATCTGGCTTAAAGTGCATGAATAGCTGCTTCTGGTATGCAAAGAATTACCTGTATGTATATAAAGTATGACTTGGTACCATGTTGAATTAGGATCTTACTTTCCTAGAAACAATTTTAGGCAGGAGCATTTGACTTCATCTCCAGGCATACTTACGTGAATACTTCCATCCCCCAGCCTGCAACGGCTGTGAAGAGCCTTGGGCCAAGATCCCTGGCTGGGTTCATGGCACAGCCACTGTTCATTCCCAAGGAGTTAGTAAGAACAATTATAAGAAGTCCTACTACAATTGGCTCCAGGCCCTTGGGTACGCTGTTATTTTTGGTGTCAAAAATAGCAAATATAGCCAGAAGAAGAAGAGCTGTTGACATCACCTGGCCAAGGCAAAGAAAAGAATATTGAATAAATAAGTATAGATTCTTTCCAATAACGAAAAGAGGGGCTAAGGCAGCTCTGTGGATTGGAGTGGCTTAGAGCTGGTATTTAGTTTTATCCCACTATACAGAATAGCAAATTTTGGAACTCAGTGCTTCTCTACCTCACAGTAATGACAAGTTTTGATATCTGTGCTGAAAGACAAAGACAAGAAATGTGCTTGAGACCATTTGAAAAAAAAAATCTGCAACAACAGTGTTGGAAAGAACAGAGGATTTAAAAGGCATCTCCTATGTGAGATCTAATGTTTTGTTTCCACATTTTTTTTCCCCTTACAATTTTACACTTCTATTCACTCAGTTTTTGGTAGTTCTGCTGCTATATAGCAATGCAATCAGTTTCATTGATATGGAAGTGTTTTATGTGACGGTAGTTTATGCTGATAAATTAGACTAGATATGCATCTCTTTATCCAGGTATTGCATAACATCAGAAGAAAAAGTGAAATCTGCAAAGTCAAAACTGAGCAGCTAAAATTAGGAAGTACCCAAATTAGGGTTGCACGTATAACTGCACCATGAACTCTGTATTGCAGATGCTAATTGAGCTGATGAAGGAAATTTTCTTGGAATTACTTCAATGCAAGTACAGATCTGCTTAAATCAAATACTTTGTCAATGTTGATTTTGCTAATAATTAACTTGATGGGAAAACAGACAAAAGCTTCAGTGATGGCAAAACATTCAATTTTTATACTGATTTGAAGAAGCTTAAGTTTGAGGGGTTAAAAAATTATTTGGCTTTTGTCTGCTATTAAGTTTGTTTTAAAACATACATGTGTAAAATATGTATTGGGGAAAAATCTGTTGACTGATCCAAAGATCAGAACTGTCTTTCTTACAAAACTTCAAAATAATGTTCAGGCTTCTTTGAAGCCAGGTTGCACAATCTTTTACATAACGAATTCCTGTGTTCAGGCCATTTCTTGTTTTTCATACCTTACTTATGCAGTATTTATTTCAGGTATTCCTGAAGAAGATGGTTAAGTTGATTAGAAGTAGAGAAAAGATACAAGACTTCTTTTTTTTCGCTGTTGCATAAGTGGAATTAAAGGATACAGATTAGAAATGGAGATGTTTTCATATTCAGTCATTTGAAAAATAAATACTATGAATCTATCTGCAAAAAAAAGGCTAGAGAGGAGGCTTGTGGAAGCAGAAAACTCAGTTGTTCAGGGTGTGTTAAACTGTCTGTTTAAGCATTATTTAAGGAATAATAGGTCCACAAAATGGGCTGGATTTTGATGTAAATGGACATGACTCTGCTGAGATTTATGGAGAAACATTGATTTATGCTGAGGAAAACCTCTTACATGTATTGCTTTAAAGACATGTTGAGTGCAACAATTAAGATGATGTATGTGAAAAGAACAGCTTGAAATTATTTTGCTTGTAAAATATAACTAAAATGTAACCCCCTGCAAACAGCATTGCATTCTCATTGTATTGTACAAGGGGACATCTGGCTGAAATGGTGAGATTTGGCACACTTATTAGATCTATGTGGTTTTTTACTGCTTAGTTTTACAGGGTTTTTTATGTTTAATTTGTAGAATTAAGACAGCAAGTGCACTTACCTGATCTGCAAATCCATTTACAAGGGACAGATAGGGAGCTGGATATGTTGCAAAGATTTGTGCTGTTGCATTAGGTCCTGTGACTTCAAGTTTTCCATCGCTATACTCCATAAAGGCATCTATAGAAAACAGCCAGTAACTGCTTGCACCTCTCCATAAGCTTTTCTAAGTTTTCTAGGACTAGAACATGTGTGATGGGTGTGTGCACTTCATGTTCTCAACTGATACTGATCTTTAAGGTCCCTTCCAACCCAAAACATTCTGTGATTCTCTGATGTTTTTTCTTGGAGTGCAGAGAATTTTAGTTGTTTACTTCGATCAGGCTCTCATTTGGACTGTCAGATAATTTTAACTATTGAGGGGGGAAAAAAGGATGCGCCCCTGTGTCTGTTTTTCTACTAGTGAGTTTTCAGTGAACAACAAAGAGTACATGACAGTCCTGCAAGTTACAGGAGGTAAAAACTACAGAAGAGGTTTGGAAATTAATTAGAGCAAGAGGAGGACTTGAGCAGAGATAGGGATATGAGAAAATCCTGCACTCCTGAGTATGAGGAAGATGTCCCTAACCTAGACCTAAGCTTCCTACTTTGGCTCCCTACCCTACTGCTGCCCTTTTGGCAGAGTGATGCCTCTCTCAACTCCGTGTATGCCTTGACACACTGCTACATCCTGGCCACAGCCCTAATTCTGGCTGTCAGGCTTGAGCAGGACTTAAATTCAGGCAGAAATCCTGTTCCAGAATTCCAGTTTCCAAATTCTAACACTAACCTTAAAAAAGCAAACAACCACCCCCCTAAACAAACAAACAAACAAAAAAAATACACCAAGCCCAAAACAGTTATCACGGTTCCTGAATATTTTCCTCTTCAGGATTACTGTGGGTACTGAGCACTGAGCTGACCTATGAGGGGCATTTCCATCTTTGTTCTTCCTCTGCTGCACCTAGACCCAGCACTGTCTGCAGACATAAGGCCAAAGGAGAGAGACATTGGAGGAGATGGGCTGGGCCAGTAGAAGCAGAGTTTTGGAGCAGGGGTTTGAGGCAACTGATCTGACTGATGGATTAAGTCAGTCTGTTACTGTTTTTTTCCTTTTGTGCACACTGGGTAAAAAACCCTGTGCATCGAGGATAGGCATAATTTTTATTCTTTTTCCCTGTTGAATATGTGACCCCTTTATCACTGTACCTGGAGTTCATTGCCTTGGATTGCCACCTCCCTAGGGTGGTCTGAAGTTTGGTCAGGAGGGACTTGATCTCATATCCTGTACCCTCAGTGAACGATGTTGGTGATTCTTGCCTACAGGCACTTGTAGCAGGTCTTTAATGTTTCTAATTTGCTTGGAAGATGGATAGCCCTATATCCTGGCTATTAAGTAATTTAAAATCCTTACTGAGAAATACATGATCTCAGAGTATCTGATTTCCCATGAATAATTCTTCTAAATATCAGAACATTTCCTGGAGTTTTAAGTGTTTCAGTAAATTTGTAGGGTACCTGGAATGTTCAAGCCATTGTTTTTCCCTTCAAACTCGTTATGCTTCTTCCTTTCTTCTTTTATGGCTTTAGCTTCATTCCTGCCATTAGCCCTGTGTGAACAAGAGTCCTCTGCCTGCTTGACATTCATTGAAAAATTGGGGCCTTAGAGACTGCCTGACCTCTAGTTTGTCCTGTGAACATGTCTAAGGTGTACTCACTGTAATAAATCCCAAAGACAGCCGCTGCTCCAACGAATGCTCCCAGGAATTGTGCTAATATGTAAATTGGTAATTTGGTCCATTTTAATCTTCCAGTCACGCACATGGCTAATGAAACAGCTGGGTTTATGTGACCACCTGAAAAATAAATCACAAATTAAGTCATATGGGTGACTCAGATACATGAGAATAGGTGAAGGATTTGTAAAAATGTGGGCACTTTTGAACACAATAGTACATGCTCTTCTGGATGTTATTTTGCAGTTAAATGCTGACTGCAATTAAACCAAAACAAGTTGGATGAAATCAGAGGAGGGAGGGTGAAAGCCACCAAGATCCATCTTTACTCCTGATGTTCGTGGACTGTGCTATTTATCAGACTGCTGTCCTGCAGTATGTAACTTACAGACAACTTTTCCAGAAAAACAGTAAGTCTGCCCCATTGGTTGTGATGGGAGGGTCCCTTATTCTGCACATATTCTCTCTCCTCGAGGCCTTTGGCTTTTTATTTTTTTGGAGAGGACTGGGGCAGAAGATCATTCCTTCAGTCTCCCAAGCACGTGTTATGACTAAGGACTGTTGCTGTTTTGAGCATATATACTGAGACAGTTCTGGAGTGCCCTGGATTTAACTCATGTTTGTGTCCCTGTCTTTAACCTGGGGTTACTTAGGAACTCAATTTTCATGGAGATAAAATAATGTTAGGGCTGTCCAGCTTCGTGTTGGCTATTGGTGAGCTATGCCTAGATAGGATCTGGGGGCAGCAGTGCATAGTCTTTCACCATGTTTTTATCTGGTTCTTGTGCTTCCCAGAAAGGTCCGTGATAAGGAAACCGATCAAGTAGCTGTGCTGAGACAAAGTTCAGTTTCCTGTGAAACTTCCTTCCTTTTTATTCAGGAGTAGCTACACCTGAACTCGTGCATGAAAGATTTCAGCAACATTAGAATTCTTTGTGACAGTTTTAGTTTCTAAAATACATCTATTATGTCACATGGTAGTCTCTTCCCTCAACATCTTTCATGAACAAAAAGGTGTTGTATGCTCTTGGAAAATTTCATTGTTTACGGCTGCACGGTTGCTACTTAAGAAATACAAATTGCCAAATAAATGAAGAGATGAAAAGGTACTTCTTTGTAATAAATACCACAACCCCCAAATTTTGCAAGGACATGGGATCCTTTGTTTATCTTCCAGATAAGGTCTCATTTCAGTCTGTATGAATACCAGAAAAAAATAGCCTTTGTCTCTGGTAAAATAACTGAAAGAGCATGTCCTTTATCTGTCAAAGATTAGTGATGGAGAAAGGACCTTTATGTACAGTTTCTGTGTTTGTTTGCACTTCAGGTCAGTGAGTCATTATCTTATGAAATCCAGGCACCTTTGATACATAATGAACTGACAAACACAGATAACAAGCTGGATAAAACCTTCTTTGTATCATTTCCAAAACTCTGACCTAGTAGCACCAGTCTTGAATTAAATTTTGAATTCCTCGCTGTGTTTCAAATTCCTCAGCACAGAGCAAATAGATAGATGACACCTAATTTAACAGCCCTTCATGTGAATTTTGATTAATTGTTGTCTTGTCTTTTGTTCCTTACGCTGGCTGGAATTAATAATTTTCCTTTCTTTCAACACCTGATTTTGTTCCCCACCTGTATATAATACAGGGTGACTATGATGGCCAGGACAAGTCATAATAATATTACAGATGGCTGATTAACACTAAATTTGGAAAGGAAAAGTCTAATTGAAGGCTCTCCTGCTGACATAGGGGAGTTACAAGATTCTTGGTTCTTGTGCCACTGGTTGAAAAAAAACAAAAGTCCACTTTGGACAGCGTATTCCCCATTCTTTTGTAGTTGCAGTGATCATAGTCATGAGTTTGAAATGCTGAGTTGGATAAAATAGTGGGAAATTATCTAGATATTGAGGAAAACTAGATGGTGGAAAATTAAAAAGGGGCATTTTCCTAAATAAAAAAAGCTCAAATTCACCAAGCATGCAGACTATATATTTTGTTACCATGAATTTGGAATTTCATAAAGAACTGATGCAAAATACAAAATATTTTAGCAGTACTTAAGCATGAAACTTTGGCCCAAGAGCCACAGAAATTGCTAACAAATTCTACATAGGAACTTGTATTCTGAAGTGTCCACTAGTAATCATGTGTTGGATAATAACAGCCTGTTGAAATATCTGTTCCTATTCCTTCACAGAGAAAATGCACTGCATGCAGAATCCCTTGTCATGGGACAAACACAGGAAGCACAATACTGCAACATCTGCAACTGCTCTGCCCTGCTGGGACTGAACTCTAATTTTCTGAATAAATTAGAATTTAATTAAGCATCCCTTAAAGGTGCAAATGTAGGACAGGTCTTCACAGGTTTGTTTTCATGATACGGCATTAGAAGAGTTTACCTGCCTATGTGTAAACCAAGAGCTGTAGCTTAAAGTTGTTGAGATAAGAGGAGTGTGCTGCTGAATTAACTTTGTTTGATATTAAGGAGCAGTTCTGGACTGTGTCAATGACAGTGACAAGACCACCTGTTTGTAGAAGCTGGAGCACTTCCTAATGTGAAACTGTCTAATGGAAACCTTCTAGTGCATGGTGCCTCTGTAAAAGAATTTGTAAATACCAGAGAAATGGCCACAGTAATTTCTGCTACAGCAACTACTTATAATGCCCTAATTATACCTAAAGCAATTTCTCCAAACCAACTTTACTCTCTTTATGAAGGGTAAGAAATGTTTCTGTGAGACTTGGAGTACAAGGGCACCATTTCCTCTAAAGGCCCATATAAACTCTGCATACAACACGAAGTATTGTGTATTTTCATGCACTACATTGTTACAACCCATCATTTTCTATTTTAAAGGAAGACTTTAAATGTTAAAAGCAGTTATGCTAATGTTCTTAATCTTAGTTTGGCCAAATTGAATGGTGGCACTAGGAGACAAAGCAGCATCCAGCATGGCACTTCTGGACTCTGGTTAGTTAGCCCAGCTACCTTAGCCCTGGGACTAAAGAGATTCCTGACCAATACATGTTGAGGAAGTGTTACAGCAGAAATGAAGGGGAAAGGACAATACACTGAAAGTATCATTGAATGCATCTCTTGTACTGAATCTTTCTGCTGTTTCTGCTTTCTATGATCTGCTGTTTCTGTGAATAATCAGACAGACAGGAGCAGACTTGCTATTGCCTGTCATAGGACATGAAGAAATAAATTGCACTGTGTAAGGTGAATCCTGTTCATTATACCCATCAGTGGGTCATTCTACTTTCTATGTAGCTGGCCACCATTTTACCTGGTGACTGCTAAATTGCTCTTTATGGTTATTTCTTTAAACATGGTGCCTGTTCTGCCCAGGATCATCTCTACTGACAGAATTTTCAAAGCCACACCAAGTAGATTTCTGGTTTGCACAGAACAATTTCCATAGAAGTCAGAGGTGTGCCAAGGTTTGCACACAGTAGTTGAGATCAGAATTGGTTGGGAGATTTTGTCAAACACAGAGAATAGAAGGAAATAAGAACACACAAGATTTACTAGCAAAACTCTGGTGCGGAATCTGCTGTAATGGTGCTTACTGTTGCTAGATTCATGATTGTTTATACCATGAAGTGAAGGCCCTTTAATAAAGGCGCCTTAACACAGTAGCAATAAATACTATATAAGAAAAAAGTCACTTACCAGAAACCCCCCCGGACACGTACACTGCTATGGTGACTGCCATGGCAAAGCCCACCGACGCTGTCATGGGCCCTCCATGCACTCCCCGGCTGAGGACAGCCTGTCCCACACACCCACAGCCAAGAGTCTGCATTTTGAAAGAGAAGTGTAAAATCATGAGGGTGTCTGTCAAATGTTGCTGGTTGCGACTTCAGCTGCTGTCTTGGTATAGCTGAAAATGTAGTTGAATAGTGAAACAGTGTGTCAATTTGTCATGTGTGCCATTGTTGCTTTTGCTGCAATGCACGTTTGCTTTTTGTTTTCCTCGTCTCTGTCATGAGCCAGAATGTCTGCTAATGAGGACCTCTCTCCACACAGAAAGCAGTTCTCAGGCACAATGATGGGACACAGATCAGAACTTGGAGCCGGAACAAGATCTCACAGCCTCTACAACAAAACTCTGCATCTGAAAGTGAAATTAATTCTGTGTGGTAAGTTTTTAGTTCCAGACTGATGTTATAAGCAATGAAAAATTTACTGTAAAAGTTATGAAAGATAGTTCAAAAAGCTTTTAATGTTGGAACTCTGGATTGAGACAACTTTCTGGCATTTATAGTGTGTGTTATTGTTACACTGAATTTATATCGCATATTTGTCTTAACAAAATATTTCACTGGCTCTGCAGCCTGAACAAATAACTGAAGTGGAGATATCTAAATAATACTGAAGAATTCTAAATGGATTTAAACTAGTTTTGGTTTTTTGTTGGTTCCCCTCAGAATAAAGTTCAGCAACACATTTAAATATTTGCTTAAGATGATGTTTATTCAGTCCTAAAGCCTCTGCTTAGCTTCAAGTATATGTTTAGGTCTTATTAAAGATGATAGGAAAGATATTCAAAGGGACAAAACTCTTTTATTTTGAGATAGACTAGCTGATCCATTTATGTGTCTTTGAAAATCTGCTTTTTAAATATATGCCTATGTGCTCTGCTGAACACGGACCCAACACTCTGTGGAAGCTCTCAAATAATATCTGTAGTCTGAAAACTTTTGCTTCTCTGCAGCTGTAAGTGATGTGAATCATACTGTTTCTGGGATGTGACTAGATTTATCTTGAGCAACCTTAATTACTTACTTTCAGTTGCAAGGCAGTTGAATTCAGAAACTGCAAAGTAATGGGGAAATATCTCTTGCCTTAGAAATAGACTGTACCAAAAAGATTTGGTGCTTGCAGTTTAACAAGCAAGTCCTACTAGAATAGGTGCAATTTAAACAGGCAAAATCATACTTTTGTTTCCATTATTTCCCCATGGGTTTTAGCCAATACCAAAATGTGACAGAAAAGCTCTCAATGAAATTGCACTCTCAACCAGCTTTGTAATGCAGACAGCGTTTCTAAGTGCCCCGAGACTGTGTTGTATACCCAGGTGCAGTCCTTGCCTGGAGGTCACAATCATGTAAGCAAACAAAACACTCTCTGGTGCCAGAGTGTTACGGCTCTGGTTACGTAAGGGTAGGGTGGTGTTAGATAGCCGCAGTTTATTGGCCTGTGTAATTAAAAGCTCCAGGACACAGTGCAAGCTGCAGTCAGCAATGCAGTCAGCAATGGATGACACACGCTTGTGTTAGCCATGCTCTCACCTAGCTGTGCTTGTGGTAAGCACAAATGCACATACAGCAAACCAAAATAAAACACACTGGGGCTGTTCACAGCTGAAGTTACATTGGTTTTTTTTTAACTTCATATGAGACAATTCATAATGTGTTTACATGTTTAATTTGGAAAGAATGGGTACGCTGCAATTCATTAAGAATCATGGGGAGGTGGAATTAGCATACTCTAGTCATCACTTTCCAGACATCTCAAAGAGAGTATTCCAGAAACTGCACCAAGCAAGATTTTGTGAGAGATATGTCTCAGATGAGGAGCAAGCTCAGTAGGCTGCTCTGGGCCCCTGCACACTGGAGTGGGTGCAGGTTAAATTCAGGCAATCAGCTCAGTCTACAAGTATAGTGTGCACTTGTGTTCTGAAATGGCATAGGCAAAGTTTTGCAGATTCAAAGAAAAGGCCATTCTTTTGAAAACATTACCTCTTTCTGTAAGGATGGTGAAAAAAGAGAACAGGATTAGAGGAGACAGTTCTAGAAAAGGATAGAGGATAACATCTGTGTATACCAACTACAAATTCACAAGGGAAGGAAATAGAGGGGGGCTGTGGCCTCCCTTCCTTCATTACCAGAGCTGAGGAGAGGCATACAGAAACAGCTGTGTAGTCCTTTTGCATAGCAGCTCCTGCTCTGCATGTCTTAGGGAAATACACAACTACAGATGCTCCATTTCTGTGCTAACCAGTCTCAGAAAACTCTACAGAGAAGAAGACATGCAAGCCAGCTGGAACACAGCTGCACTCGGTGGACCTGCTCACGTCCAATGACTGAACACTACTGCAGGCACAGTCAGTGTGTGCCCATCCAGGGATGGAAAAACTGGGAACTGAGCCTGCAAATCTGAGCCATGACACTGTAATACTTTCTCCATTTGCTGACCTTTTCAGAAAGAGAGAAAAAAGTTGCCTCATACCTACTGCAGCTAGGTTGGCACAACTGGAAGCTATCACCTAATCATGTAGTTACATGAACAGCAATTTAATACCTTGTAAGTCTTTGCTTGACAGAGCTAAGAGCAACTAGATCATCAAGTTGTGGCTAAATATTCTAGGATTTTAGGCTGAGCTCAGCCATCAGTTGTGCTCACAAAACTTATTGACTGAAGCACATGGAGTTACTGGGAGTTTAATTTACAGTAGAATATAGCCAGATCTCTTAATCTTATCTTGTCTATCTTATGTTGCCAGGTTTTCCTCTTAGCAGTTGTCTGTAGCCTGATCAACTTAAAATTACTAGAGTAGTCTCAGCACTGACTTTTTTTGTTCATAAAGTCATTAGATTACTGTCCTAAAGAACATGTTTGGGTGTGGAATAGCTGTCTGAACCTTCTCTGCCAAAAGAACTTGATTCATAGCCCATTAAATCCTTCTCTTTGTCTTGGACAACATGGCTAATGTTAGGAAAGGAAAACACTGGCCTTCAATGAGCATAAGGTCCTACTACTGCCTGGAAGTTTGCAGGACTTTCTGTATCCCACTCATCAGAGAGACTAAACAACATTTTGCCTCCATCTTATCTATTTTCAGGATTTTTCCAAATGCTTGTAATAGCATTCTCCAGTGTAAATAGGATTTCTGCACGAGATCTGAAACCACAATTTTAGGGAATCTATTTTTCTACATGGCCAGTAAAGCTTTAGACATCTTAAAGCAGAATGCTTATATAAAAAAGCCCCCTTCTTATCACACAGTCCTAGAAGTGGTGTGCATTTATAGGCAGACACTCTGACTGTCATATTAAAGAGGCAGCCAAGCTTTTCAGCAGCGTGGAGACAACGAGCTGTGCCGTGTTTCACCCTGTACATGGCCAGCTCCAGCTGTGGTGAGTGGCACACCTGCAGTGGGGTTCCTCAGGTGTCCCTGCAGGCAGAGTGTGGCCTCAATGGCTGCACAGCTGATGATGCTGTCCATGAGTACAGGAACTCAATGTGCTGCAAGGAATACAGTTAGCAGTTGCAAAAAAAAAAAAATTAAGATATTAATGATTTAAAATAAATATTAAAATATTGTTTTAATCATAAACTGTTGACTTTCAATCACAAAATGCTAGAAAAGTAGTGGTTGCATTTGCCCTTCCCTGCAGGTAGGGATCTTTGCCCATGGAAACTTTTACAGCATTGTTCATGGTATACTGTAGTCTTGTGCAGTTCCCCTACCCAACATTAATATTTCCAAATAGGATTAGCTACTTATAAAAGTAGTAAATAAACTTTTCAGTTTGAGGCATGCTAAATTGGTGGTGTCTAAGGGAGTGTGTTTTAGAACTCACTTTTGTTTCCACCCCGTTCATTTAAAAGCAAGTCTGAACTCTGCTTAAGAATTTACCTACTGAATTTCATGATAAGATGTTTTATAATATTGGAAACTCTTTCAACACTTTCAACACAGAGATGTATTTTTGCTGTGTTTTACATAGGATCTTAATTCAGACAGGGTTCCTAAGCATTCTTTCAACTGGGACAGTAATGCTAAAAGCAACAAAAACAGAGACATGTGAGATCTTCTAAAATTCAGGGCATTAGCTCTGCAAAAATTCAAGTTACAGGAAACTCCTTTCAGGAAAGACCAATCCTCATCCAGTTTAATATTTGCTATATTTTGTTAAATCAGAGAGTACTTAAACTTTTAAAGGTGAGATAAAAATACAGCTTACCAGTCAAGTAATTTTTAAATACTTTAAAAGCACATGGCTCTTATTTTATCATTAATGAAATGTTTTGGTGGGGTGGGGAGGATTTCTGTACGTTACGATTTAATCAAGCTTAGAGCAATAAAAATTTGCTATATCCGTTCTCCAGATGATCTCCTGGGAAACAACCAATATCCTCTTGGGTTCAAATGGATTTTTATTTTTTTTTCAGGCTTGGTATCTAATAAATAAGGAGTGGAAAAAAAAAAAAACCCAAATCTTTATCATTTAGTTAATTAAATAGTATAGACATAAGCCTTAAAATTATTGCCATTTTGAAACCATTTTCTAGTGTCAGAAAGCAATACTACTTGGAAACATGAATGTAAATTTAATAAAACTTTGGATGAATTGTGTATATAAAGCTTTTAAAACATATAAATATCAAGTTCAAATTGGTTTGTGGGAAAAATAGTGAAAATATTGAGGGACAGACTATGCTGTGTTATATAAACTAATGCTTTTAAATTTTTATTATTGCTTTTTGCGTATGCAATAGGAGACAAATAAAAGTTTGAAATCACCTAGAGAGAATGCAGAAGTCTGCATTTTCTCATATTTTATTATGATTAATATTGCACTCTTCATCCTGTAATGCTAAATGCTTCTCTTTCCTGAATTATAGAGGGCAACTGGCTCGAGTCAGTTTCTTCAGTGAAGATTGTTCTTATTTTCTTACTAATTTTTTGAAATTCAGGAAAAGAAATGAAATGTGATATTCAGACACAAACTTTGAGGAGTGAAACATTGCCTGTTCTATCAGAGGTAGAAAGAAAAGGCCAGGCAAAGGAACAAAATCTTCCCTAGCAGTCTTGAAGAGACAAAGATTTGGGTGCTGCTTCTGGTCCCACCTTACCCATTTACTCTTGAGCTGAGATATGCTGCTTTGCTTCCTACCCCAACTGAAAAGCTTTAAATCTTTCTAAACTCCTAAAATATGTTTAGTCTCTGTAGCAGCTCTCGGGGAATTGTGGCATTGAGAAAGTGTGCAAGAGTGGAAATTGCAGATTCTGAGAAAGGAGGTTTTGTGTCCTCTCCTTGGAGTGTAAGGGTAATGTGCCTTTTCTTTTACTCATTCCTTTGGGTGCAGAAACAGGGGGCTGGATCTTTGCTGTGCCCTAGCAGTTAGAAGTACATGGTTAGGAGTAATTAAAGCCTAAGCTGTTTTCTGTTGGGAAAAAAATAGAAAGCTGAATGCTTTTAATAGTAAAGAAACCTGTGAGGAATGGGTTGGAGGAACTGAGTCCCATTTGCCTTTAAACCAGACCATGGATTGGAGAGCTCCCTAGAATTCACTTTCAGCCAGAACATTTTATTGAACTGTTGAGATCGCAAAGATATAAACTCACTGCATAGCACAAACTACATTTATTGTCTTTTATTCTGTTCTCCAACTGTTTATGACAGTTTAAAAAAGTTATTACTTTTAGTACCTTTCTTTTATTTGGTGCAACTTTTGAAAAAACACCTTGTAAATTTGTGTCTGTAAAACATGAATTCAAGTTTCACACTCACAGTTGAATGCTGGAAAGATGCAAGTCTTCTGAAAGGCTCAGGCAGAGGTGCCTACACTTCAGTCCTATAGATATAAAAAAAAGGGTATCTACAGAAAGAGGTTCTGGAAAATTAAGTTCAAGTTACTGGAACCTCTTGGTTAAACAATGAGAGCCGAGTTACGTGCCGGGGCTGACGCTGCAGAAATGAAGATAATTTTCTTCAAAGCTTTCATGTAACACAAAATCTGAGTCACCTAAAAGTTTGAAACGTTGTATACTGGGAAACCTAAGTCTGGATGGAAAACAAAAGATTTCCATGATTTTTCAGAATTATTTGCTGTAATAAATATTTTGGGGTAAAAGAACAACTAGGTAACCTTCCTTTCAAATTTTCCCCACTACTAAATATTCAGCTGAATATAAGAATGGCTTCTAAGACAGAAGGGCTGTCTAGAAAAAACTGATTTTGATAATAGTAAAATTATAGAAATAACATCAGTATGCAAGAGCACCTCCTTAACCTCAGCACAACTAAGGGTCTTCGTTACCACTTTGTCTTCTGTTTGTAATGCTGATTTAATACAGTTCAAAAAGAGGAAGAGTTTGCATATCTTTGCCAGAATCATTAGCAAAATTTAATGCCATCAAAATATATGCAACTCTAGCATTAGATTGAGTGACATCTGTTATATATGGGTTGTACTATATTATTGCTGCTAGAGACCCAAATGTATGGATCTCTGACATAAGAGCCACTTTTCAAAGTGCAAACACTGCTAATGCTCGTGGTATTTGTAGCATTATGTAATATTTAAAAAGCTGAGTGACATATCAAAATACCAATTGTAAATAAATTTCAATAACCTCTTATCTAGCTTTGACAAACTTAGGTTTACTAAGAGCTAATTATACAAGATTCTGTACTCCAGGAAATTAATAGCTGATAGCAAACAAGGCTATCTATTAGAAGGTACTGATATTTAATTTTATACCTTAAACAAAACTTGCTGTAAAAGTCTTCCTTTCACAAAAATTTAGAGCCTGGAATTTATCTTTGTTTAAAAGTTCTAAGCAGTGGTTCTGTGTTAAATGTTCAACACTTATTTGAGGAGCAAAAGCTATGTTTGCTTTCATGTAATAACATCATGTAATGAGAATTCTAATGCATATTTAGAATAAGGGATATATTTTACCCTACAGTATTGTAATTAACATGCACTGGAATGTAGGGCCACAAAAAATACATATAGAAAAGTTGTTTAAATTTTAATCTTCTGGACTAAGCAAATCCATGTAATGTCAATCTTAAAGATTTTTCTGATGAGACTCAACTCTGCAACAGAGCAAGAGTGGTAACTTGCATAATGAAGTGGTCAGAATATGAAAACAAGACTAAAATATTTTGATGGTAAATAGCCTTCCTCACTAGCTGGACTACTTCAAGGGTGTTGTGTATTCAGTTCATGCTTGTGCCATGCATCCTCTATACTCACACAAACATTTGCTTCAATGGGAGTTGCAACAGGCTTCCCAACTCCAGCTGGAGACCAGGCTTACAGGGATATGTACATAGGAATATATATATTTATATATTAGGAGCATATATACTCCCTACTTGTATTATATGCTAAATGGAAGCCTGTGTTTTGTCTCAGTGAGGAAGTGTATGCTGCTCTGGCCTCGGGAGATTCTGGCTCCTGTGCAGCTCCTTTCTGGGAAACTCTTTTCAGTAAGATGCTCTTGAGAGTGAAAATGAAATATTAACTGTGTTAGGTGAGCAGTAGCTATTAAAGGAAGCCACATGGCCTATTTGGCATCTCTTTTTGGAACTGTTTCAATTCAGATATACTTAATGGCATAAGTCAGAGTAAATCCCATTTTGGTTGAGAACAATGCAGTCAAGTTCCAAAGAGGAAATCTGGAAAGAAGCATGATTAAAAGCAGAGAGGCAGTTGGATAGGTAAGTTCCAGCCAGACTCACTAAAAAGCCACATAAACCATCTATCTGATGCAGCACGGCTTCCTGACTCTTTTGTGCTGGCATACAGGTGTTGTTCCCTAGAGTAACTCACAGAAGTCCCAGGAGGAAATGTACTGAACCAGGAAACATGATGGAGAAGAAAAAGCTCCCTAGAGAGCTCTCCCTCAAGGGAGACCTTGGGGACAGTCCCAGCTGCAGAAGGTTGAGACTGTCTGAGGCTGGGAAATGTGTGTGTGCTGGCTCTCAGCCACCATGGTGCAAATGGGCAGGTGTTCTCCCACCTCAGAATGCTTCCAGGCTCCTAGAGTTTAGTGTTTCTTACTGAAATTGGGTGCTTTGCCAAGCAGAGAGTGCAGCTCACGTGGGCTGTGTCTGTATTATCAAGTTGTGTAATGTAAGCACCTGAGAACCTGACTGTGGACTCTCAGGAGGAATTACTTATCTGGAGCATGTCCAGTCTGATCCACTGGACTGAGCATCCATTAATGGTCAGCACATTTCCTGTGATTCTGGAGCTCGCCTTCTTACTTTATTTTCACCTGGAAAGAATTTTGTTTACGTGCTCTGAGACCATGCTGCAAGGCAAACTGCAGCATGTTAAGCAGGGCTGACTAGGGGATATTATCCAAACTGTGAGTCCAGTGCCTTTCTCAAGGCTTGTTGTCTCAAACACGTCCAACGTTGCAGGCTCCATCCTGAGTTGAAGGCTGGGTTTTTGTCTGATGAGTGACTCTACTTTCTAGATTTCCTGTTTGGAAAGTAATGTTGCAAGGCTGAGAGTTACCAAAGATGGTAGTTTAGGCTCCTATTAGTATGTGGCCTGTGCTGTTATTCTCTAGAAAAAACAGAAATAGGTGATGTGGAGGGACAGAATTTCACCCGGCTAACTCCCAGCGGCAGGTCCCAGATTTAGGTGTGGTCAGTTAGCATTGGCTTCCAGACAGAGCCTGCGGGTGAAAGAAATGCTGTCTCAGCCTTGCTCCCTGGCACAGGTGCTCTCCACAGGCTCTAAACCCCATCACAGCAAGCCGAAATGACTTCCAGCAAAGACATGAATCAGCTGTGCTGCAGGCCGTGAACTCTCACTTTGTAACAACATTAACACATAGTTCTTACACCATCCTATTAACTATCACTTCTTTTGTATGCATGGTGTCTGTTTTTCGAGGATTTCTGTCCCCTGACTTACAAGGGTGCCCCTTTCATTAGCTCCAATTTAAATTAAGGGTTTAATATTTATCTGTACTTACCAGCTGACAAAGCTTAAAAGCAATAGCAATAAATAGAATCACAGAATCAACTAGGCTGGAAAAGACCTTTGAGATCATCAAGTCCAATCAATGTATCACCTCATCAACTAAACCATGGCACTGAGTGCCATGTCCAGTCTTTTTTTTAATTAAATCCAGGTACAGTGACTTCACCACCTCCCTGGGCAGACAATTCCAGTGCCCAATCACTCTTTCAGTGAAGAATTTTTTCCTCATGTCAAACCTAAACTTCCGCTGGCACAGGTTAAGATAACAGCAGAAAAGGCAGTTTCTTCACAATAAACACTTTGTACTGCTGCTAACTTGTGCAGTCTAAAAAGACATTGAGGTATCCAGGCACTGAGAAAGCTGCACTTTAATCTGGGTGAGGCTCTTTCTGCTTTAAACCAAGATTGAAACTAGAAAGGGTAAGAGAAATGAGAAACTCTGATTATTAACAACAATTTTGTAGCTTCATTTTTCTACTACACTCATATGGTGGATATACTAGAAAGTGGGATCTGGGTTTGCATTTCCTTCTAGCCTTGTGCTAGACATTAGACTGCGAATGCTATTATTTAATCTGCACTTTAATATGTTTTCTTGTCTTGCTTAATTTTATTAATGGAAAGAGGAGGAGGATCTTGTGGTGAGGACAGACTACTGGAAGTCAGGTGATGTGGGTTATATTCAGAGTTCTGCCACAGGCTTCCTGTGCAGGCTGCTGTAATCAGGTTTGCTAATATACAAAATGAAGATAATGACATTTCCCCTCCTTGCCAGGGTGTTGTGATACTTAATTCATTAATGTTTGTAAAGTGCTCTGTGCTCCTTGCTTTTAAATGTGCTCCTTACTGTAATAATGTCTTATGGATGGTATTAAATATGAGAATAATGTTATTTTAGTGCCGGTGCACTTCAGTTGGCTGAAGTGTAGTAAAGATCGTAATTTCCAGTATTTTATGAGCTACTGGAATTTTTAGATGACTTACTTGAAGTTTAGCTAATATAGTTACAGTTATAAAACCTACTATGTCAGTACTGTGCCTGCTGCTTTTTTTTTTGTCCTTTTCACTGTGATGAAATATTTAGCAATAAGCAAGACTGCGTTGTCCAGACTAAAAGGAGAAAGAAAGAGTTTGGCATAAATATTCTAGCTGCTTGACTTCCAGCTCTGCTACTCAGCCTGTTCTCTCCCCTGGTGAGTCACAGTCCCAGTGCAAAATGCACAGAAAAACTGAGCAAGAAATTAAGTTTAAAAAAAAAAAATCTGGGGCTATAAAAATGGGAAATTGTGGTATTTATCTAAGTTGTAGCAGTACTATAGGACCAAGAAATACATGTGTAATTTATGTAGTACAGTTAAAAACAAACAAAAAAATTTTTAACTTACAAAATCTCTGAAGGTTTGGCAATGCAACTCCCAATAAATTCACTACAAATCACACAGCTAAATTCCTATATTGCACAGGAAAGCAACTCAGCTAAAATATCCTAAACATGCAGTACAATATGTTTGTTAATGTAAACAAAATTTGTGCATAAAATAAACTACTGTGTTTTTAAAAAACAGGAGAGCATTAACAACAGTCATTGTGCGTATCTGGATTTTTCAGAACGTGCTCGTTCACTGAAATTCCGCTCCTAGATGAAATCTAGTGCTGATCAGACAATTAAAATACAGAAAACTATCTGGTTTTTATAGGCAGTGATAATTACATGAGGTAAAAAAAGGAATTACAAACTTACCGTCAGAGGAGCAATTCATTCAAGCTGTGCATGGTCAGGCTGTAATCTTGCTGCTGGCACAGTACAAGAAAAACGTACATGTCCCCTTACAAGCACTGTCCAACATTAGATTAGTAGGAAGAAAGGAAAGCAGCTGACACTTACTATCAGTATAAAAGTTCCCAGGAACTCTGAGAGGGCTTCTTTAACCAGGCTGTTCTTCAAGGCAAATTTCTCCTTTAAACTCCTTCTGCTTTTCCGGCTCATTTTGGCTTCCTCTATTGCTCTGGTGCCCTAGTTACAAATACACACAAAATTTGTTCTGTATTCGTCCCTGCTTCAGCTGAACTTTGACACTTTTACTTAAACATTGAAATATGAGATTTCATCTTGTACAGCCAGTGAAATCATCTGGCTGCAGGCATTGACAGAACCAACTCAACGTGCCCTAACAATTCATCATGGGTTTGTCATGCTATGCCTTCTCTGAGTACACTTCTGTTTATACTGGTTAGATAATACTAGTAAGTTCACAATCAGATTTCTTCTTTTTTCTTACAGAATGGATTAATCATTACCTTTCCTATAGTACTTTTTTTTTTTTTTTTTTTTAAATCCTGGTAAGAATGAATAAAATTTTGTCTCTATCATCCTGAGCAAAAAGAAAGGCAAAAAGATAAACCACAAAACGTAGTTACCAGTTTCTCTCTGACCTAGATTGGGATTTAAACCCTGCTACTATTGGCTGTCAAAGAATTTTTCAAGGGGAGGTTGTAAAGAGAGTGAATGCTTGGGAGAATGCTGTGCTGTACCCTGCACACAAAAGCCCTTAACTTCTGAGACATTTCAGTGGCTAATGAGGAATCTTACCTTGGTGGTGTGTGTTGAATTTTGCATATTCACTCACAATACTCTTTTTGGACTAAATGCTTTGCTCTCTAGTGAACTTCCCTGTTTACAAAAGAGAAACGAGGCGAATAAATTAGGAACATTTAATGAAATCTGCTTCGGTCCAGTGGCTCCCTACAAGGCAGTACAGGGAAGTGAGGCACTGAGTGACTGTATATCTCCTATATGTTTAGCTTAAAAAGGTGCATGGGTGCTATAATATGGAGCGTAATATTATTTTCCGTGGTCTTAAGAATTGAATTTGCTGAATTTACACAAAGAACTGGGTCTCCTAGAGAAAAATATTACACCTTTATCTCTTCAGCATCTTGAACAGTTTGTATCAGACATGATACAGACTTGACATTGTCTGCTTGATTTACAAGTATTTTCTGGCGTTTGACTTGACACTGGAACGTCAGCCCAGTTCTGGTAGATTATTTTGGCATGCAGTGTAGCTGCTCAGTGCCTTGGTTTTTATCTGTCCTAAACAGGGGCAGAGCCTTACTGGGTTAGGGAAATGTGCCACTTCTGTTATCCCATCAGTGCTGTTCCTTGCCTCCAGCTAGGACCCGACGTGTGTTCCCTGCAGCAGTAGTCACCTTACCACCGTCAGCTTCATCCCTTAACCACCCAGTTCTCTCCCACCACCCAATTTTAACCCTTAACTGCTTTTCTGTGTCCTTTTACTCACCTTTCTCTACCTCTGCATCCAAACACCACTGTGCCCTTAGGTGGCCTGTGGAGCACCACGGAGCTGATGGAGCAGGAGATGGCAGCATCTGTGCTGGTGCTGCCTGAGCCAGGAGCACCTGTGCAGAAGTGGTGACACTGCTGCAGGACAGCTCCAGGTCCTGCTCTACAGGTCCTGCCTGTGGCACACACAGCTGGGCCTGCCTCTGGGGAGCCCCTGCAAATAGCCTGTGTATGGCAGCTTGGAAACCTTTACCCCACACCACTGAGAAACAAACATGTTATTCGGGACCTTAATTATCCCAGCATGCTAAAGTATATGTTTGTTATGTTGGTGAGAGAAGTCTTTCAGAATAATATATACATTAGAACTGAGGGAGGATGCTTGGGAGGACATTCATTACAACAGGAATGAGATAAACCACTTCCTCTCTTTTGGGAAAATGATAAATAAATAAACACGCTTATGAAAGTAGTTTTTAGTTGTTTGTTCATGCAGTTCTTTCTCTTATGCAGCTGCAAGTCTTGCTCACAAAGTAGTGTGTAGATACCTCTGAGTTTGGTCTCATAGCAGGTGTGAAGACATTAATACTATTTTTCAACTAATAGTGGAGTAATAACATGTCAGAGACAGAAATTCATACTCATTTGTTCAGATCACATTGACTTCCTTATATCAATTTTCTGTCTTTGCAGGGTGGAGAACTGTTGCAGCACAGGCAGTGAGAAAAAATGGAGGTCTGAGTCAGAGCTCAGTTAAGGGAAATTATATCCTTCTTTGTTTAATTACAGGCAGGCCTTATATAATCCTTGCATTGGTCTATGGCAGGGATCATTGGTCCCTGGTCCAACCACCTCTCCAAGTGATTGGCCAGACCCCACACCACCTGTTAGACTCCTAATAAGACACACCTGCAAGGTGTTTAGAAAAGCATCTTGCTTGTTTATGTTGAAACCAAGGACTTTCACAGAATACTTGCGAAATGCTGGATTTTTCTCTGCCAGCAGCTTTTCAGCATCCACAGAGCACAAATGGCACATGGCACAAATACGTCTGTTTCACATTTGCTTTTATTGTATTTTCTTCAATACTTTATAGAGGTTATATGATTTAACTCCATTGATAAGAACTGTGACGCTACGTTAGACCAAAAGTCCTCCTCAGCTCCATGACAAGGTTCAAGCAGATGATCTAAGAGAGTATTGAAGAGCAGAGTACACAGGGGATGGCTGCTCCCTTGGTAAATTCTTCCAGCTTTTGACAGGTGGCAATTTAAAGTCACTGCCACACTTTTCAAAGAGAAAAGGGGGCAGTGCAGAACATTTGAATTAGGTTTCTTCTTTTCTTATATTTAGAGATTCTGAGACATTTACCAAATCTAACAAATATGCATGTAGCATTTTAAGAAAGACAAGTAAAATGTAAACACTGTGAAAGCTTTGGCCCTAATTACTCCCTATTTGATTAATTCTCTGTTTTACTGCCTTTTAGTTGTATGCAATGGAACACCTGGTTGAACAAGGGAAAGAAAATGCACTGTGATTACTGTTTTCTACAGCTCCCTCACCTGGGCACTGCTCCCAGAGTCAGAATGAGAAGGATACTGTCAGTGCCACCCATAAATATTGATAAGTGTGTCATCTGAGGGAAGAAAATGAAGACATCTTCCAAAAATTGAAGTTATATAAGTAAGTAAGGAACATACACATTAAATGTAGAACCCACAAGAAAGCTCACCAAAAAGATTTTAAGGTTTTGCCAAGAATGTGAAAGTAATAGTCCAAATGTTTTCAGATTCCATTTCCAGAGAAGTCCTCCGAGAGAATAAGTATAGCTATGGAGGAGGGAAGCACAGAAGCATTCAAGGTGGCTATGTCCACAGCTAAGAGAATTATTTGCCTTGCTGAAGACCCAGGCATTTGGTGGGCTGAGTGCGAGCAGCTGTTCTAAAATAAATTGTCATCAGGAAACACTACAGGAGAAACTGATAAATTAACCAGTAACTAATTGCTGGAGCTGTGCAGTATTTCCACCAAGGGATTAAAATGCCCAGCTTCCCAAGTGCTAGTGCCAGTGGGTTGGTTTTTTGCTGATCCTGTTCCTAATGTCAGCAAAACAGGACATGGGAAATGTTCCAGTGATCTGCTGGTGCTTCAAGAGAGTCCTTCAAAAGTGATCGTGGGAACTACAAAACTGTCACTGTGACTTCTATGCCAGGAAAATTAGATGAACTGCTGTAAAAAGTAAAATCAATAGACATAGAGATAAAGCTGATGCTCTATAGAAGCATCAAATGGATTCTGTTAAGGGAAGTTATGCCTCACAAATCTATTGGCATCCTTTAAAGACATCAAAAAGCCCATTAATACTATTTTCATGCCTGAATGTGGGATCAGTGTAACCTTAGATTGTAAGACTAAGACTCTTGGGACCCTCACCCCCAAGGCAGTCTGGACTGAAGTATTTCTTCTCTTCACCTGGATTCAAGCAGAGCAGGAATTCACATGATGTATATAACCTAACCATTTTTATAGTAATCTTCACTCCTATAGAAATAGCAAAGTAGAGAATAATGCACATAGCTCCCACAGTTTAAATCCCATGGGTAACAATATATAGTGTACTGAATGTTTAATAGCACATTATTCAGAGTATCACATAAATTGTTATTACTGATGTAATAAAACCTAAACCAACACAGCTGGAGAGACCAAGGCTGTAAATATACCATATATTTTTTGTATTGTAATAATATGGGCCAAATTATTTTAAAGTCTGCTGATTTTAGTTGAATTTGACAAACTCTGAATGTGTACCTCTAATTCAGGTCCCTGGTCAAATGCCTTTGCCTAATTTATATCTCAATTTTCATACAGACACTGCTGCATGGTACATAAAGGGCATTCTGTGTTTTATGGATTGGTGGGGAAGTCAAAGAAAAAATTCAGGTGAGAAAGAACTGAACTCACTGTAATTCAGCATTCTAAGTTTTTAGTACATAAACCCTCTATTTCTTTAGTTCTTGTATTTTCTGATCACCCCTCTGTCTCTGCTGTAGTCCCTGGTGAAAAAGTGTTCAAGGTGAGAAATGTTTGCAATGTGCAGCTCAGGTTTAGCTGAGCCCACCTTGGTGGAGGGGCAGGGCATACAAGGGGACCCCTTGAGAATTTCTTCTTTCTTCTCTGTGATCTCAGTGTCTAGGTGAAACATTTCTGTCTGTATCATGCATATGAGATCAAACCCACACCATGCATGTGTACTTCAAGCTTTTTGCTCATAATCTTTAAGGCCTGACATATATATGTCTGCTGTTGCTGACACTGATTTCAGGGACAACTAAACTGGACTTTCTCTAAAGCAGGACCCAGGCTTTTGATTTGTTCTTGGCTGGCTGGGCACACCATTAGGTCTCGGTGCATAACTGCTGTTACTACACATACACGTTATATACAGTTGTATCACTGACAGTAAAATTTAAAGCTTTCTCTGTGTGTAACACAGGCCCTGCCTGAGAGTTTCTGAGCCAGTTTAATCTCTCAACAGCCGTGCTGGCACAGAGGGGCACAGATAACATTCCAGTGCAGAGCCCTTGACAGGGCTGTCAGTGCTGGCACCACATGGAAGTGTCAGGACAATGCTGGACAGATGGTTGTGTGCACTGGTATTATCAGCTGCACTGGGCTGTGCTGCCCTCTCAGTGTGCTGGGAATGCCTCTAGGAGGAGCTTATCTTGTAGGTTATGGTATGGGTAAATCTCACTTTCTGAATGCATCCAGAAAAAGGCTGTTTCAGTATAAGAAGAATTTTGCTTTTAAGGCACAGATCGATTTAGTACAGACAAGTGCTTTGTTGTAGCCAATTCCCTGCTTTCTTTCTGCATATTCTCTTTTCTTAAATAGCTTTGCTATTAAAAACAAAGGACATCTTGGTAAATATATTAATGCAGCATGAAGAAAACTTCAAAGTATATCCAGTGGACATTTGCAGGGATCTAAACTCTGTGTTTTCTTAACCCGAATGGGATCTGTTATCAAAACCTTTCACCGTTCTACAGGGCACAGGTTCCCTGCAGCAACCCTGAGACTTATTAAGGCTACTTGTAGGGCTGTGAAGAGAAGGAGATCTGAGCCTACCTAACTGATAAAAGGAATGTAACGTGAAAGCCAAAGATAATGACAGATTTGACTCTACTGACACACAAAAGCACCGTTGTGTGTTTGGCAAAGAGATGGGGCTAACTGGGACAGTTGATTCACGGTTCTAAAACCTAATTTCCATTGGGGAAGTGACAGTGTTTCCTGTATTTGACTCACCAACCCACCTACTTTCACCTGTCTCCCACTCTACTTGGCCCTCCAAGGGTGCCATGCAGCCACAATCTGACCCTCTGTTGGAGAAGGATATTCTGTAAGAGCTGCTGTTCCTGGTGCTTTGTCCCCTCTCTCCCACAGCAAGAGCATTTGATTGTTTCACCTCCATGTTCCCCTCATCCTTTAGTAGGTGAGTTGCCAGTCTGCCTGGTTTTCATTCTTTTAATTCCCTTTCACTCAGAATTATTCACATTTGATTGTTTAAATCCTCTGTCTTTCCAGAAACAAGTTTTGTTTCTGGGATTCCTTTTATGCGTTGAATATTTAGAACATAAATGATAAAATTATCTCAGGCTCCTGTATAAGAATTAGATTGCTAGGCCCAATTCCTTTGAAACTCTACAATCAAGACTTTTTAAGAAAAAAAAAGGTGTTCCGAGGTACATAGCTGACTCTTTATAGGGTGTGCTTGGGAGCAGACCCAGAAGCAATCTTTTGTAACTTCTGCACAGTATCTATGTTCATTAAGGTAATGAAGCTATTAATTGAATATGTAAGTTCAGGTAATTAAATAGAAGACTTATTTCTTTAGTTTAAAGGGTAATAATAAAAAATTTAAACTTGCAAACTAGATCACACATTTAGTGATGATGAATGTGAGCTGGAAAGTGCAATATTCCAATATGAATTAGTTAATTGCATCCATTCATTAGGTGATATACATTAGCAGAAGGTCAATCCATTTGAGGCTTGATGTGTTTTACAAATAATAAATTCCAACAGGTAAATTGAAGAGAAATTCAAAACAGAAAGTTTTTTTATATATTTAAATTCAGAATAAAATCCCTACACCCAAGAGCACGTTCCCTGAGAGTTCAGAGTTACCAGCACTTGTACTCCCGAGGTCATTCCATCCGGTGAGGGACAGGTGACATTTCAGCTGCTGGCTTAAACTAGAATGCTAATTTTTGAAACTGACCCAGTTATAAAGTGAGTCAAACATTGAGCTTTTTCAAGCATTTTCTGCATTATCATTCTCACTGAATTATTTGAAACCTACTTAAATCCTTAAATTTGCATTTCAGTTTTGGACTAAATTTACCACAAATTTACCATAAATTTACCAACAACTGGTAAGTTTACCAACTGTATCTGGATCCCTGTTGCTTGAACAAATTATTCTGCCCTCCAAGCCTCTTCCTTTTGCAAATTTTGTAAATTTACCAACTGTTAATTTGCCAGCAATTATCAGTTCTGCTGGCTATAAAATGGACAATACCACAGGTAAGAAAGCTGGTCCATTTGACTCATTTTACTTAAAATGATCCATTTGACTCATTTTTAGTAAAAGAAAAATGTTAAATCAAGTTTTCTTCATTAGCCATTTGTGAATATTCAGTAATAAAAGGGTTGTTCTTGATATCAGCATTTTTTCCTGATGTTAAAATAAAGAAAGTAAAAGTAGGTTTTATTCTGTTCATTTAGGACTTAAGAAATATCCAGACTCAAACAATTATTAATAAGATTTATAATATTAAAACAATTGAGTCACTGAGATATATGAAAAAAATCTGCAATAATATTTGAGAGGATCCTCACAGTGTCGTAGGTGTTGCTTCACAGATCATAATGCTTAGGTGTATAACAATACCTTTTCACTTTAAATGTATGAAATCGCTTTGTCTGGAGCAAGGACTGCTGCCATCCTGCACACAGCTCAAGGGCCATAATTCTTAAAGAGATTTCAAACAGTGAGCCTCTTTCAATGGTCAGGCATAGAGACATTTAGAGAATTGATTCAATTAACCTAGAGGAAAAAAGTGCTATAATGTGTGATTTATGTTTGCAGATAAATTAAAATACAAGTATCTCCTGAAGAGCATTTGCAGCCCTCATGGTCAATAATGAAAATAGCAGGCAATTAAAATAGAACACCTGAGGTTGAAGCTTTAATGTATATATCAGAAAATGAAGT
Organism: Oreocharis arfaki; assembly: GCA_013398015.1. NCBI lineage: Eukaryota > Metazoa > Chordata > Aves > Passeriformes > Paramythiidae > Oreocharis > Oreocharis arfaki. The sequence goes on along the minus strand of VZRR01010238.1, from coordinate 1,032,819 downwards.
TCAGATTTCCTAAGTGGAAGTCTGAGCTGAAAAATAACTTAGGGGAAGTTTTTATTCGATCTCTATTTTTCTTCCAAAAGTAATTTATAAAGCACACAAGAAATAGGAAGAGACATTTACTGAAGCAGGAGGCAAAGGGTACAGAGGAGTGGGATCTCTCAATCAATACTGAATTTGTATGAGGAACCAGGAATATCCTTGCTAAATGGCAATGGAACAGCTGAGAGAAAAAGTTATATATAAAAGAACCTATGGGTCATATTTAAATAATTTTGGGGTAGATTTTGCAGTTGATCTTGAAAGCAATCATTGGAAGTGTCTGATAGAGTGATGTGACTCAGTTCCTTCCTGTGTGTGACAGTGCTTTCTGGAGCTCACTCAGGAGCATAAGAAATATTCATGGATTAGAAGTAGCGAGAACGAAGAGCTCTTGCTTGGAGTGTTGTTGGAGTTGCTGCATCCACTGCCCATTTCAGTGGCATATCCACGTGTGCTTTGGCACAGCTGATCTGCCAAAAAGAGGTTTTGAGATACAAAGAGTTTCACCTCATCCTCTAGTCTTATGACTTCCTTTAGACAACAGGTACACAATAGTTAGAGCAGAAAAATATTAGCACTCTGACTGAGAAACCCAAGAATGCCTTAATTACGTCTGTGTTGTCTTCAACATTACAACCTCCCTGTCTGGCTACCACAGGTCCTGTTCCCATCAGATGGTGTTTGTATAAGCCAGGTCTGTATCTTACCTATAAGTAATACCAGCTGCTGGGGGTGGGTGGAGAAATTGAGGCTTCTAAATGTAACAAAGGTAGATCTTCAAACTATACATTCAGATTGTCCTAAATATAAAAGAAAACCCTCCAGGAATTATTTTGATGTTGGCTGTATACTAGCCTAAATTCTTAAACTGAAGCAAGAGACAGAGTCACGTGGTTGTTCTTCATTTTATTGACAACCATTTCATCACAAAGTGTGAAGACTTTGTCATTGCAATCTGAAACACAACATATTTGTTTCCTGATTTGCTGTCTAAGTAGAAGTTTAATTAAAACCCATTCATGTGAGAGAAAATAAGCCAGTCTGACTTAACTGACAGTTGATTTAGTTTCGCAAATTGACACCAAAACCTCAAACAAACCAGAAGATACAGTACTGCAATAAGTGATTTTTCTGCTGCTTGGAGGTGTTTAGGGACCATTAGACTGAACCCCAAGTATTGTCTCTGTTCTTTATTTTCCTTTTTTTGACTCACTTTTTCTTTCACAAATTAATTTGTTTCCTTCTGTATTCATTGTTTTTTGCTGAGTTATTTTCCTAATGTCCAAGGCAATCCCTTCCACAGTAAATTAAATATTAAATATTAAACATTCACTTGCAAGATTTGAAGCCATTACTCGATTTGCTGTCATGAAGTAGCCAGCGTGGTGCTGAACCCTGGATCAGCTCCCCAGGCTGGGTCCATCAATGTCCTCAAAATCTCTAAGACTTCATTCCTCCTTCTGCTTGGCAGAGCTGCTCTTGTCCTTGGTGAGAGCCCACTTTGGCCTGGGCACCAAGGGCTGAGGCGTCGGTGTCTTCCCAGGGTGGGGGAAGAGGAACTCCAGCTCGTCCCTCGCTGCCTGGAAGAGCAACATGTGCTAAGTGTTCTGAGGAGCCCTCCGAGGGTGGCTACATACCAGGAGCCTGCGGAATGGTAAGTGCAGTGCCACTCTCCATCTGCCGTTGGTCTAAAGGTCTCCAAGGGCTTTTGCAAACTGAATTGCTTTTAGATGTAAGAGGAATGTGGTCTGTACAAGCAGTTGATAAAGGTCACTTAAGCAGCTCCAGATTATGTGGGTTTGAGCTGCATCTCCACATGCACTGGAATCCCTTCTCGCCAAAATCGCCTGAATTTTATTGATTTAATAATGAAACTGTCATACAATTTCCTCATTCCTGAAACTTGTTTAAATGCACTCTTTTTTCAAAGGAGCACATCCCCACTCTGATTTATTTTAAAATGGCTTTTAGAAGGTGTCATCCTTGTGATGAAGTGTTAGTTCTGTGTTGCCAGTGTGCCATTAAAAATTGAATTTCTGACGTTTAAATGTCTCACTCATCCCAAGTGTCACAGTTTGACAGCTCTGCATGTCACATTACAGCAGAGTATTATGAATCCATTTCCTCTGTCAGGTCAAAAAAAAAA
>VZRR01010238.1:939777-1029697 GCA_013398015.1 Oreocharis arfaki | reverse complement strand
GCTGCCGCTCAGGCTGCGCCGCGCCCTGCCCGTGCCCTCTCCGCGCCTCGGCTCGGGACCCGCGATGGGCCGCCCGCCCTGCCCCGTCGGCCCCGTGCCCGAGCGCAGCGCCGCTGCCGGAACACCGTGCCCCTGTTACCCCGGCCTGACTGGGCTTCCCCAGTGCAGCCCCGTCTCTCCCCTTACGCCGCTGCCCCCGCCGCGGCCGGGGCTCCCCAGCCTGTGTCGAGCTGGGTCTGCCCGGGCTCCCCGCGGGATGCCCCGGGCGGGGCCGGAGCCGGGACTGACCTCTCCCGGCCATGGCGCCTCCCCGCCAGCCCCCGGCCGGCACCGGGGAGCCGAGGGGGAACACGACGGTCCCGGTGACCCTGCTCCCCGCGGCCGTTCCCCAGTGCCGCTCTTCGGGCGGCAGGCAGCGACCCGCGCGCGGGACCTCCGTGCTCCCGCGAGGTGCCGGGAATCCCCGGCTCGGGACGGGACGGGGCACGGGGCCGGGGGAACCTGAGGAGGCTGCGCCGCAGTGAGCGGGGCTGTGCCGCTCTCGCCCTAGGTAGGATGGACCTGCCCCCCTGCCTCTGCCCCCATGTCCAATAAGAAGAGACCCGGCTTGACACCTGCCTATATACAGAGGAGGAGAGCAACATCTTCAGCGCTGGGCTTTGGAGGGGGGGGACCAATCCAAAACACAACACAGCATCAGGGCAGAGCGGGGGGCTCGGTGGTATTATAAAACCCCCCCAAGACTATGACTTCCAGTAAAATTGAGATGCCAGGGGAGGTGAAGGCAGATCCTGCAGCTCTGATGGCATCTCTGCATCTGCTGCCTTCTCCCACTCTCAACCTTGAAATCAAATACACCAAGGTAAGTTGTGTTCGTTTGTTCTGGCAGAGAAATTCATGGTTTTCTCTCCAGAGGAGGGGTTTTGCTTAAAATCAGTTTCATTCTGCCCTCCCCAACCTTAATGTAGAGATTAAAAAAAAAAAAAAATCAAAACTGCTAAAAGACTGCCTTGAATCTGTAATAGAAGAAACAGATTTTTAGCCCTGTAATCATCTGAAAAACCACAGGATAATAGAAAAGCAAATTGTTGCTACTGGGACTGGCTTTGCCACTTCTCTTTAAATGTACTGTTTTCTACAGAGCTGTTGGGGTTTATTTTCAGTGCAAAATCAGTAGTTCTCGAATATGTTTTGGTTGCTTTTGATGTACTTCAGAGAACATTACTATACATACCTGTGTGTCCCAATCAGAAAATAAAAATGTTTTCTTTCTTGGATTACCCTGTGTGCCCAAGGGACTCTTTACAATTCCTGGAGGACTCTTAATACTACCAGGTTGTTACAGCACTGGAACAGGTCTCTACTAACTTCTGTGATTCTTGAATACACCCTTGAACAATATTGCAAGAGGGCAAGTTTTTCCTACTAACCTTTAAGACTAATTTTCATAAAGAGAGGGTTAAGAACAAACCCACTGGGTCAATGTAGAAAAATCTGCTTGTTTTCCATGGTGTCTTATGAGACTATATTGGTTTTGTTGATTAAAATGGGCGTTAAGAACAGTAATTTGTTTGTAAATGCATTTTGCATTTTTAAATTCGTTTATATATTTTTAATCTTTGCATCTTCAGTATCTTTAAAGAATGTTTTAATTTCTGTTGGAGAGGTTTCAAATCTATTGTATAAACAGATTACAATGTGTCAGACTTTGTTCCTAATTACCAAGTAACTTAATAGGAAAATAAGCACATCAGCACTGGAAAAAAGTGATAACATTTTTATCTACTGGAAATACAACTTCAGGAGCTTTAATGCTGATAGGAGACTTATTTTGGCCGATGTAGTGTAATTTTTTCCTCCATATCATCACTTTAAAAGCTTTTCATCTTTTCTCTTTTTTTTCAGTGGGTGCCAAAACTAATTTGTCTTCTAGTTTGTTACAGCAATTCCTTGTTTTAGAAGAATGTTTCAGAGGGAAGTCAACTATTTTAAATTTAATTGCATTTTAATGCAAACTGCAAAATGCAAATTTAAAAATGCATATGGTTTCTTGTTTATAGTTTCTTTTTAAACAGTTGAAATAAGTAAGGAATGCAGTTATTGGATGCTATGTAGCGCTACACCTCGGGAGCAATCATTGTGTGCAAATAGTATTTGGCATGAATTTCATTGCTGGTCTCAGTGTGAGCTGTGCTTCAGGAGTGTTTGGTGGGAAATACTTGAGAGTAGTATCACAGCCAATTTGCATCATAAGTGTACTTGCATTTCTCTGTTCTAGAACTGGAGAATTGGTTCTAAAAATCTTTGAAAAATACAGCAGTCATCAGCAATCATAGCTTTCTTTCTGTGAGAATGAATAGTGACCTTTAATAAATCAATACATAGTGCCATCATCTCAGATCTACGTTGCACATTTTATACTAATGGAACAATTAAAATAAAGTTATTTCATTTCAATATTAAGCCAAAAACAACGGCAATGTGTTTCTTCTAAGCTTGGGTTTGAGATATCAGGTAACTCCTGGTTGCTTCTGAGAAAATTTTGGTTTAGGACAGGTATCAGATGTTTCACTTGGCATATCCTCTGTCTCTGTTTTTCTGTCTGTCTCGTTCTTTCCTCCTTTTTCTCTTTCTCTGCAGGAAATTCAAGTGATTTATAGATAATTGGAGTCTTCAGCTTGGAGTTTTGTCTTGGGCAGGACTTTTATCCAGGATCCACTTTCCCACCTATTACAAAGAAAAACAATCAAAAATGAAATAATGGATTGTAACTTGATTCTTTCTTTTGGGGGAATGGTCAGTTCATGTCCTAAATGACAAACAACTTCCATAAACAATAAATAACACTAGACTAAAGCACTTTGGCAAGGAAAAAAAAAAGAAAACAACAACCCCAGACCTTGTAAAATCAGACATCTGTAAGCATTCCTAGCAGTCTCTCTCCTGCTTGTTAGCTGGGAATTTTAAATACACAACCAGGACACAGAATTCTTGAGCTCTTTATTACAGCTGTCTATGAATGTAAAAACTTAACCATTTGGGAGTTAATTCTTTATGAAAAATAGAGATATCGATGAACATTTCAACTTAGTGAAAAAATTTTAAACATATTTTGCCAATTAAATTCTATTTCTTTAATTCTAAAGTTGGTAAATAGACAGGCTCTTGAGGGTAGAACATGTTAAAATTCCAGGATTCCCTAAGTGAGTCTTGTTAAAGATTTGAAATATGTACCGGAAAAAAGAAAATGATTCATTAATCATTTAATAACTGCATTACCCTTGGGGTTGCTATGAAAGCCCCTTCTAACTACATAGATAAAACAAATATCACCTGTGTAATTCTCGTTTATTCGATTATTTAGCAGAATTATTGAAACTTGTGAAATATTACTCTGGTAAGTTTATTTAAATGAGCAGAAAACTGTATGTGAAGTCCTTCCGATCCGTACACCTGACAGAGCACCCGGAGGCAACGTGGGTTTGGACAGGTGGGAAAAGTATGATTTAGTGATGAAAATTACTCGATGATATGGTTTTATGTAAGATGTGCAGCAGTAGCTATTGGGACTTCAGTATTGAAAATCAGCCTATGCGGCTTTAAAAAAAGCAATTAGAAATTTTTTCCCAGTTTTTTAATACCTTGGCACGCTCTGTGAAAGTGTTGTAGATGTGTGTAATAGGAACTGGTGAGCAGGATGTGAACCAGACATGCAGGTGAGTGTTCAAGCACACAAGGTTAAGCTTTTTTGTGTGGCTGGCGAGTACTAGAACTGCTACATTCAGGATTATCTCTCTTTTCACTGTGGTAACTCTGCTTTTCAGCATTAACATTTGGGGAGGGATTGCATCTGCAGAATAGGGCATCTTGGCATATTGCATGGAATTAGGTTGCTCCACAGCCCTGTGGCACAGCAAGCCCTCCTCAGGCTTGTCAGGAGCGTGCTGGCAGTGCTCTGCTCCATATGTAAGGGGGCACGTAGGTAGGAAGGGGATCCAGCCCTCCCCCTGGGAACAAGTCACGCTTCTACATAAGTCAACCTTGTGCCAGAAACCCTCCCAGAACGGGCTATTCCAGAAATATCAGATGTGTGAGAGAAGCAGTAGCATGGCATCTGGCAAGGACATGTCATTAGCACGTTTAGGATAGGGAGCACAGCCCAGAAAACCTGACAGCTTCTGAAGGTGGTCAGAGGGTTTGCACTGTTACACTGATGCCTCTGTTTTCAGGTTTTACAAAACTCCATTTTCGCTTCTGAGACTGTTTCCCAGGTATCTGGCGGTAGGTATGGAATCAGCCCAGTGGATTGAGCCCTTTGCAGCAATTCCCTCCTGCCGTCTCCGTTTGAGGGGCTAAAGGTGTTTCTGCAGGATGTGGCTGTCCTTCCTTTGTTACAGCATAATTACATGTGCTTTACAAAGTATTTTCTTTGCGGTTTTAGTAAGTCATGTTGACTCCTTAAAGGACAGTTTGGTATAGAATGAGGACCCCAGGGCTCTGTCCTGTCACAGCTCTGTCACTTCGTCAGGTAGCTGAGTGAATAAACATTCTCAGTTTGCATCATGTTGGGCACACTAATCCAGATGGATGTTTTAAGTTTTGTTTCTTGCTTGCCAACTGGTTTAAGTCTGAGCAAGAGCTGAACAACTTTAGCATAAGGAAAAGCAGAAGAATTGTGGTTTTGAGAGCTTTTTATAAAGAGGTGCCCTAAAGGGATGAAGTTACAGCACAGTGGCAGTGAGGAGGTACATGAAACATTTCTGTATTAACAGCCTATGATTTAACTGACAACCATATCTTCTTTGTCCTGTGTAAAAGGGTTTGCCTCTACCCTTACACCACAGGCTAAAATCTGTCCAGTTTCTGCACACAGGCCAGGTAAACTACCCAGCACTGCAACAGGAGGCTGCATACAGGAGTTTGTGTGAAGTGTAGGCAAACTGCTTCTGGGTAGACAAAAGCTAACACAAATACATCTCAAACTGTCATATGATAAGCATCTGGCTTTGAAGTATTTTATTGCTAGTTTTCAGTATTTTCATTCCCATTGCGCTTCCTTGGCATTACCTTTTTTGTTAAAATTTCCAGCACGTGTTTTCCAGATAAAATTCTAGACTGACATTACGAAAGGAGGCAGGAAATCTGTTTTATTTAGATGAATATGCAGAATCTTTGTTATTTTTTGAACAGAAGACAAGCTTTGGCAAAACTCAGGTAAGTGATGAATACATGTACTTTCCCATCTGTCTTTCCCTGAATGAGCTACTTTAGTGCCTTTTGAAGTCAAAGCCACTGAGTGATGCCTGAAGAAAACAGCTCAGCTTTTGGGTCACCTAGGTGAGCACAGTCCTGTTGCAGAAGATGGGGCACAGAAAATTAGAGATGTTTGCATGAAGAGTAGACAAATAGAACAGCTACTTTACCCCTTTGTGGAACACTTCAGCATCTGATGCTGACACTAGGGATGCCACCCTGTATCATCACATATGATGTTTTAGTGTACATACTGTATGCAGGTTTACTGTTGTTTAAATCTGCAGTTTGAATTCTCTTCTAGTGTATTCATACACTGTGTTTAGTATTACAATCCATCAACTCAGATAGTGATTGCAAAATATTTATGCTCTCCTTTCCAATTAGCAGCCTGAATATGGGATTATTCTTTCCTCCCAAACCTTTACGGTCTTCTGCACAAACCCAATTTACCCAAGTTTTGCATGAGGGAACAAGAAACAAGTGTAGCCTTACATGTATCCAGTCCCTGCCTTTGCTTATTCCGGTACAGCCACTACAGCCATGAGCCTTAAAAACACAGAAAGCTCTGGTCTGAGCTAGCCCCAGCCAGAGAACTACAGCAGACTGCTGTGTTACTGAGGGGTAACTATGGTAGCAGTGACCTCTCACTGTGCTGAATCTGTAGGGAAAGGCTGGATCTGCAGGGAAAGTGCACCCTGGTTTAATGTATTGAGCTATACCATAACACATTGCTGGCTCTGTCCAGTTGGTAGGGTCAGATGATGCACTGGAAGACTTTCTCACTGCTTTTCTCATTGCAAAAAATGTTTAACATTTCAAGTATTGAAGTGCAAAAGATGCATGTATTTATTTGCATACCAAAACCAGAAGGCCAGTAATAATCAGAGCACTTGCCTGAGTTGAAAAGCAGGCAAATTCATACCCCTGCTCTGAAGCAAACAGAGCAGAAGCTTGAATATGGATCCCAAATTTCTAATTTAGGTCCAAGTTTTGCCAACTTTGGCTGTCTTTGGAAAGCATTTCACGTTATCTGCTCTTGGATAATTCACTTCTAAGTATTTATGAGGTCTCAGCGACATCAGCTTGATAGTAGGCAGGACATTTATGAAGGAAAAGTAGGATTCAGGTCTTTGCTCCGAGAATAATCATGATGTTGGACAGAGCAAGGAGTAGCACATGCTCTCACACTCTCACTCTTTCATTCTGACCAAAAAAAAAAAAAAAACCAACTCATTAATTCTCTATTTCATTTTGTCCTTCAGAAACATTTCCCACAGAAGTTCACCAATTCCAGTGCATTTCCATGCTACATTTCTATCTTGTAGATCTGCATTTTCTGATAAATCCCACAGTCCAGAAATTCTTGATGCGGTTTGTCCATCTCCCTGTCTGTGCAAAATTGTTCTCGGCAGATCTTAATGGGCCCTGCCAGTTCGAAGTTACTCACTGCCATAAGCTGCCTGGGAGGACCACCCCATGGAACCACGGGATCCAGTTATCCTCTTCTCTTTACAGTGCCCATGAACAGTTCCCTTCAGTGAGCTGTTCATGGACATTGCAAACCAGTGGGAACACATCGGCATCCAGAAGTTCTCTGAAACCTTCCTTCCAAGAGGCTTGGCTTTGTATTTCCTGCCTTTGGCAAATTTCATCTCCCTTGAATTGCCCAAATGTCATTTAACTTCAGCCCCAGTAATATTTTCTACAATACTCTGATTAGCCTGAACGTTTTTATCTACAAACTCTGTACCTTCTATTAATGATCTGCAAAGGCAGGTGAGCCAAGATATCGATTGCCAGTCACAGTAATGAAGGGGCACCTTGCTATTAACCTCCTTCCAGGGAGAATTATCCGTTTATTTCCAGTCTTTTTATCTTATCTCTTAACCACTTTTTAATCCATGGCAGGACTTTATCTTTCACCATATGGTTACTAACTTTCCTTAATAGCCTCTTGCTAAGGACTTTATCATCAAAAGCCTTTTTAAAGTCTAAATAAATTATATCCACTGATTCATCTCGGCTCCTCATTTGACTAACTATCTTCCAAGAAATCTCACACATTTACAGAGATAAATAACAAAAGATGAGTTCAGTGGTCCACATCATAAATTCTTTGTCAGGTCTTGCATAAAGTCGTATTTCTTCTTTTATAATTTTGCAGCTATCTTTTGTAATGATGGACTGTAACATTTCTCTGTTTATTTTTTGAAAATTCTTTAATCCTCCCCAATCCTAAAAAAACCCCACAGCTTTTTATCTGTTTGGGGTTTTTTAGGAGTAGAACTCTTCCCTGAAACAAGTAACCAATATATGAAATCTAGTTGAGCTGAAAGAAATGACAGACAAAACATCCGTTTAAACAAAGACAAGATCATTAGGAAGCTGAGTAAATGTGATATAAGCACAGATGTGTAGAGGTTTAAAAAATCCTCAAAAAGTTGCAGTTCTGTGCAGTTCTCTAGTGAGGAATCCTCAGACGAGGGCTGGCATCTCTGCTTAAAGCACAGTAAGTGCATGAATAGCTGTGTGAAGATTTACTACTAAGTATTATGCAGAGAACGATGAAGTCTAAAAATTGATTGCCATCCAAGGGCTCAATCATTCATTACTGTTGTATTTACTGAAATGAATTCCTGTTCAAACTGCATATTCCTATCTGGTTTTCTCCAAAACACAAATTCTGTATTTCAGAATTTTTCCAAAAACATAGTTCCATTCATCAGTCTTTTCTGTAAATAGTGATCTACATTTGTGACATGAATGCAACACATCAATGCTAAGTCACATGGTGAACTAAGTTTTAGGAGCACTCCATTACTGAAAGTGTGATATGTGAAGCCACATCAAAGTGTTGTGCAATAGTCTCCCAAATGACAAAAGAGAAAAAGGAACTAATCCTTGATTACTTGGAGTCAGTGCCTTTCACAGAGAGCCTCGTGAACTGTATTTTTATCTATGACTTTAAACATAATGCATTCCAACTTCGTTGGACTGAAGTGGGAGAATACTGTGGAAAACCATCCACATCACATTCTGTGACCCAAGTGAAAATATTTAAGGTCAGCTCAATCTCAATTGGCCTCAGCTGGAGGCTAAAACACGAGGACCACACTGACCACTAGAGTATATAGACCTTAATCTGTGAGGGATTCATAGGTAATGAAGACTTTAAATTGAACTCAAAATCTAAGGGGATGCTGTGGGACAGCTGTGAGGGGCCTGCAGCAGGTGGTGTGGTTACAGAAAGGATATGTTTGCTAATTTCCATGTGGATTTATAGTATGCCCTAATTTAAAATAAGTGAGTTACAAAAAAAATCCATCTGGAAAGTCACAAAGATACCAGAAGTGTTGCATGGTAAAACAGGCTGCAGCCCCTTCGCTGAACTTGGAAAGAGGATGCCGGGGGACACTGTCCTCTTACCATGCTCTGGTCCTGTGGAAATGATTACATTAAATCCCTCAGGTTTTACTCAGAAACTATCAGGAAGTGTCTTTCCATACAGAAATTCCAAATGTGTATTTACACAGGTAAGGTCTTATCTCTAAAGTGAGACTGATTTCTTTCCAAAGCAGAGCTATTTACCATTTGGGGTAAATATAGGTATTTTTAGACTGTCTTATAAAGGATGATCTTACCCTCTTGTGAATAGGTCAGCTTGCTTTAAATTTGGCCCCAAGTGACTAGAGCTGGTTAGAACCTCAGGTGTACATTTCATCTGAAATAGATCTCTCCAACTGGAAGATCCTTCCAGGTCTGTGCTGTGGCATTGTTTTCTTATGCTTCAGTGGGAAAAACACCACTTAATACATCATCATCATCCTTCTCCTCATCACCCCACCATCACCCTGGTACACTCTTAGTGGCTTTTATGCAATTCTGATGCCTTAGCTTTTGAAAACTGGATGAACTGAGATAAATTAGCATTCAGGATTTCTTTTTATTTCAGGAACTTTATTTCTACTCCTTGCAGCACAATTGAGAGTGAAGCACTGGCCCTGTCCTGGACATGGTCCTTAAATGATTTTTGGTATACTGCTGCTGTTAGATTTTTAGTAAAGATAATTCCCCAGAACAACTATTGTACCTGTCCTTTTCTAGTGTTCCAACTAGTGGCTCTGCTTTTCTAATTTTTGACCAGAAATATAACCTACTTTGGGATAGCCAAATAAGGATCTCCCCAAAATGAGTAGCCACCTCTGGAACTATCTTCAGTCTCCCTTCCATAGTTTTCAGAATCCAGTGACTCTCCCTCAGCCCATATCTGCTTATTAATTTAACTCTTGGCTGTTTTATTTGTGTTACCTTTTTGGTAATTTTCTTCAAAATATTTAGTATATTTACTATCAATTTTTTCTCTGTGTGTGTTTGCAGTCTTTGTGTTTTCCAGGCTACCTTTCCTCTCCTATCTTCCTTCTTTTGCCACCCCATTTATTTTCTTGCTTGTGCTTCCCATTTTTAGCCTTGGGAATGCAAATTGTCTTTGACTCTTTCACATTCTTAAGCCTCCATGCTGATTCTATGGATTTTAATTTCCGAGCTTCAAGCAGGGAGTTTCTAAGTTACTTCCTCTTTAAAAAAAATCTGCTTCTTGAAGTTTAGTATCCCAGAGAGTAGGGCTTCTTCATGTGTTTCTCTCCTGCAATGAAGCTGGAATTATTTACATGGTAACCATTTCTCAGGGGTTCAGACAATTTTTAGTCCTTGACAGGACTATGTCAAATGTTGTTTACATTAGGATACAGAAAACTCTGTTCTCTACACACTATTTCTGTGCAGCTCTCACTGAACTAATACGGAGTTATTTTGGCACCAGCCTTACTGCCTTCATACTCTTTTTCCTCTTCGGCACCACTTCAGTGTCACTTCAGTTGCTCTTATTTAGAAGTCGGTACCTCACTCCTGCTATTATCCTTCACGATCTACACTGCTTCTATATCCGTGGGTCTGCATTTTGTGTTATTCCTCTCCTCCAAGCAGTGCCCACGCAAAGCGTTGCACACCGAGCTGCTCCCCCCTCTGCAGCCCGACTTGTCCTCCCTACACAGCTTACACGTAAAAAGTGTGGTATGCCTCTGATAATTCTCATCCCCTTATGCTCAAAAAAATGCTCGTTTTTTTTCCTCTCCGTGATACACTCCAGATCACCCATTTTCACAGTCAGCTTTCTTATGCTGCTTTATAGGTATTTGTGCTTTTATTTCCCAACTGTAAGATGACCTAGATGAAAAGTGTGATCTAGTTAGCTGAAAAACCCTGTAAGGTCTTTTCAGCTCAATCGCAAAAGCACTTCCCATGACACTGCACCTCACTTTTATTTACCACTCTGCTAGTGCAAAATGTCCTTAAAATAGAATTTAGTTTTAAACTGGGTTTAATACTTCTTTATATTGTCAAATTGCTTTGAGAAGGCATATATGGAACTGACAGGTGGATACACAGATTTCTGTTTTTTAAGGAACCACTTCATTTTGTTGTCTGAAACATATTTAGAGTATATTTTAAACATTCTCTGCACCCAGACATAAAAGCACTGTCCTATTCCACTGGATATTTTCAAAGCTTACTATAACATACGCATTTTACATTTGCTTATGTTTCTTTTCAGCTGTAACCGAAGTAGTTTATTCTTGAGTTGTTCAGAACTAGCAAGAAATTACCACCTACCTTCCAAATGAAGGGACTTAGTTTATTTTTTCCAGTTGTTTCGGTTGCGGCACACTGTTGCAGCAGTCCTGTACCAGAATGGCCTGCATGGACCTTGAGAAATAAGCACAGTTGTTTTTCAGGACATCTGGCTAAGCCTTTACCCCCTTTTCCATCAGTGCCTGTTTTGTTGGTCTTCCTCTTTTTGTCCTTATCACACTTTCTTTACCACAGCTACTTAACGGCCTCATCTCTTTTGTGATGTTTATTGGATGCTGTTTTCCTGAGAGGTGAGAATCAAGCTCTGCTTTTTCACTATCCATTTGAAATTGTGATATAAGACTAACACTAAATGTGCTATAGCTATGCTGATGAGGGCCTAGGAGTCTTGGTGGTCCAACCCTTTGATAGTGATTTTTAAATCCATTTGTTACATTACTAAAGATGTTTTTAGCTGGCATCACTCAACTGCAAGTGTTAATATTCTGCTCCATCACATCTTTCAGAAGGCATTAATTGATTCAGCCTCACTGTAAAACTGTGACAAGGTTCCTTCACAGATGGGGGAGTTTAAATTTGTGGGAGTGTAACCATGACTAACTCAGACAGTAGGTCAGTGTCAGAGGCAGGATCTCTTGCTAAACCAGCCAGACTACAAGAAGATCAAGCCTCTATTTTTGTACATGGTATTCTGGGAAATGGCAATACAGATGAATTTCAGAGCCGGTGTTTACCTGTGGATGCATGTCTGCATTTCTGTATGTTATTAATTGCATGCTTCTCTGTGTGCTCACCTATACATGCACACATGGTATAGATGACAAGACCCCTTTCTTTGTCCTCTTTGCTCTCTTTCTGTGTCACTTTATCAGGAGTTCTCTGTTGTTGTTCCTCTGAGCGTTGTCAGAGAGGCAGTGCCCTCCTTGCTGCAAGATCTGCATAATGAGCTCAGACAAAGCTGGAGCTGGCGATGTTGCTCCCCTCTGTACTTCTCTTTAGGAGGAGGAATATTCCATCAGTGCAACGTGGTGACAGTACTGGAACTCCAGTTCTGGGATTGCTTCTATTCACGTCTCAAAGGTTTTGTTTCAGTAAGGCACTCCAGCATGGAGGGAGAAGGAAGGCCCTCCTATTTTGATGCCAAGCAGGGGTCCAGTGCAGAACATGCCCACTGACTGGTGCAGCACAGCTCTTCCTCCCAGCAGCCAAGACAATTGCTTTTAATGTTTGGATTCTGCATGAAGCACAAATGTGTTCACGCTCTTGCTCTCTGTCTCAGTTCATTTCTTTCCTTGAGGGAGCAACAGGACAAATCCTTTGATAACTTATTTCCTGGTTAGAAGCCTTTACCTGCTTTCCTGGAGTGGTTCCTGTGACTGGGAACCTTTGTAGTCAGCTCCTCCAGCTGTTTGCCTAAATGGTCTTTGGGGAGACTAAAAGCAGTGAACTAGGAATAGCAACATTTGACTTCAGCTAGGTCCCATGGGAATTTAGTTATTACTCACTGGATTGGATTGGCAACATACCTTACACCAGGTACCTGCCAAAGGTTGCATGCCATGACCCTTCACAAACAGCTGTCACTGGGCTGCTGCTTGCAGAAGGGGGTGACACGTTTGCTGTAATTAATACTGGCCTCCATACCTTTACATACCAATAGTACTTGCAATGTCTGGGTGAAAAATTTCTCAGATTAAAGTCTTGATAGTGATTTTAGCCATTTAGCGGTCACGTGTCATTGTGTTCACTACAGGCATAAATCCTGTCATGTAAAAAGCAGGGAAACTAATGAGGTTTGCCCATATTCTGGCATCATTACAAGGTGCTCCAGCAGAGAAAAATGGAGTTTGGTTAGAAAGGGGAAAAGAAACATGAATTTTAAAGGCAATGGGGAGAGGGGGATCTTGGGACTGTATATGTGAATATTCAAGTTTTTTAAGGAAGGCTCTTTATTGCGAAGACATTCAGTACACTTTGCTCACTTAAGGAAAGCTCGATGTAAGCAGGTTTTGGGTTTGCCCTCGTCCACATTCTGAATACTGCATGTTTGGCAGAAGTTTAGGGTCATGTTTTTCATTTACATACTCAAAGTTACTAGTCTGTTTCTATTTAAAGGTAAATAGAAGAGCTCATTTTTCATGCAGGCCTTCATCTCTATACAGAATAGCTTCCTGGTCATATATATAAAAATGTTAAACTCTATCAATCATTAGCATAATTTTGGTATATCCTCAAGTGTTCTGTTTGACTGAGGCTGTAATCAGCTCTTGCAAGAACACTCCACATCCAATTTTAGCCTTAGCACCACAGTGTACTTTGAGGTGTAAATCTGTCAGGTATCCAAGCACAGCAGGATACTTTGACAGTTTAAACCCAGTTCTCCCCAATCAACCTTATGAATAATAAAAAGCAGAATGGCCTATTCCAGTTTTGTACATGTAAAGGCAATGACTTAATCAACAGAAAGAACTGGAGGAGAGATCAGAGCTGAACTCTGAGGAAAGGGAGTCTAACAGTTTCTTCTCTCCAGAAGAATATTCTAAACTAAATAAATCAGTATTTTCCAAGACTTATTATTGAAAAGAATTTCCAGCCTGAGAGATTTCATTGCAGCATTGAATGAGAGGTGTTGGGTTCCTTTGCATCTTCTTGAAGAGCAAAAAGAATTTATAAATCAGACTTCTGGGAATTGTTATCTCACAGCTTCTTCTAACAAACACAACAATTTGTTTTAAAGGCTTTCACCAAAGATGTCATAAGTGGTAATCCCTATGTTGTAAGTGGGTACTTAATGTGATTTAACTTAATGCTGATGATGCAAAGCTATTCTCCCCCAAAGCCCATTAAGAACATCCAATTTTCTGGTAGACTAACACTCCTGCTTACTATCGTAGAGATAAGTGACTGTTTAACCAGGACAATAAGGAATACTTTCAAACCAAGGCTGCAGAACTGAGTGGCCACAAAACTGTTCTTTGTGAAAGTTCTGGCTTTGAATGCAAATGTCACAAGCTGAGTTTTTTCTTTTTAGGAGTAGTTTGAATTTCTATATGTAGAGACGTACATACAGGCACTTTGCATCATCTTAATGGGTGTACTGGTGAATATCATTATTTATGGTATCAGTAGCCATGGTCTAGCAAGAAAAAGGCCACTGGAAGCCATTTGTGTAAATTAAGTAAAGAAACTGATAAATAATGAGTTTTATTTCATGTCTCTCTAAAGTGCAGATAATTCTAACAGTTTATCCAAGATAAAGCTTCTCACAGCACATGCTTTTTGTGGATTCTGTACATGCAGAACGGCACAAAAGGAAATGTCTCTGGAATCATTAACAAAACATGCTAACAGTAATATTTGAAAAGCTTCAGGATGCAAAGTAAAAGCGAAGGCAAACTTTTCAGGAGCTTAAGGCTGCTCACTTGGGTCTAATATAGACTTAGCACTTTGCAGGTCAGTGGCTCTGCTATTTGTCTCTGACCTAACAGATCTGGAGTTCTTCACATCAAAACCAAGTCTTGCTGAGCTGAGATCAAACGTGTTAAGGTAAGGATCTTGCCAGTGATTTATCGTGCCAGGGAGGGTGATCAGGCCATAAGGGGCCACTGCAAATGAAGCTGACATTCCAGCAATTTCTCATGTGTAGTTATAAGGTAATTTTCTCAGGCAGAGCTTTTAAGTCAAAATAAATTTGCTCATTGTATTTTTCTGTGTTGTCTATAATGTCTGAAATCCTAGGAGGAATATTTATTTATGCAGCACAGCTAATTTCTAAGTAAGAACTTGTTCCTGGTGATGAACATTTAAAATGGCAGTTACCTACAAGGGAGATTAAATTCTTCCAAATGGCAGAGCATGTTTCCCATGTACAGATAAAAAGCTCACACTGTTTTCTGTCACACGTAAGGAGCACACAGGACTTGCAATGCACAAACAATGCAAAACACAGGAGGGCTACACAGAGTAATACGAGTCTTGTTTGTACAAACCCCTCCTCATTCCCACCATTTCAAATGAATGCTTGTGGAAGGGTTTCCAGGATCAAGTTCTTAATAGCCACAACTTCATTAAAGCCCAGTGACAGCCCAATAATTGACTCTGTAAACAAATACTCCCTCCTCTCCACTCTTGATTTAGTGGATTTTTTAAAATCTTTCATTATTTCATTTTTTAAGGTGCAATAACTGACATCAAGGATCATACTCCATAAAAACCACTGCCATCCTTACCCAACTCATCCACTGATGGCTTGTCTTTGTTACTAGAGAAAATGGAGAGGATACGTAATTTTTTAGTCATCCTGGTTTCACAAGCAGTTTTCTGATGCAGTTAAAGAAAGAGACTGAATGTTCTTCTCCAGCAATTAAAGAGTCTCACTGATGAAAGGATAAGTAAAGCTTGGGAGCTTAGTTTCTTAGGAATACATGAAATGTTACCTGAGCTATGTTATTGCTCCTGTATTGTTCAAGTAACAGCAGATAAATTTTTCATTAACTGAAAAAAATAAAAAATTACTTTGAGGAAAGCCTTTATGTGCTGTAAGCAAAGTTTCTTCCCACAGGTTTAATAAGGCAGCCAAAAGGAGTAAAATGTTTGTGGTGGGTATAGTTGAACAGACAATACAATCTGAAGTTTCTTCTCTTTAGATTAATTTTCTTGAACAACCAGGCGCAAAATAATCCCTTTAATGAGACTGAATTGAAATAACGGATGCTGTATCAGCATGTGGCACAGTGAGAAACTAAAATAGAAAAAGGTATCATCACAGTTTGGCAGCCTGGGTTTTGTGCAGGAAATACTTGGGGGGAGGAGGAAAGTAAGCACGCTACTGCATGTTGTTAAGACTTATTTAATCTTCTTAACTAATTACTCACACTTCCTAATTCAAAATCATACAAACAAAAATGTTTAGATAAGCTGAGAGTTTTTTCAAATGTGTGCCCCCTACAGCTTAGAAAACAAACATGACAGGTTTCCCCTGTCTGATGTGCTGCCATTTGCAGAAGAACAGACCCAACTCCCAGAAAGACAGAAGACTAATTAAGACAGGAAGACAGGCAGGTCAAACATTTGGTGTGAGGGATGTGGGGCATAGGGGAGAAAAAATCATGTTACATTCCACTTTCACAGCAGACTGACGAGAGGCTTCAAGCCCTTTCTCTGATTCCATTTGCTGCTCAGAGACCCTGGATTCCTCTGGTTTCTCCTCCCATCATATCTCTTCCCTAGCATACCATTCCCTAAACCTCTTCTATCTGTGAGCTGGCTCAGTGGGGGACTTGCCCTGTCTGCCTTGAAGCACCTGAACAAAACATCCAGGTGAGCAGAACAGGGCAGCAGCCCCTGCAGACAGGTCCTGCTTTGCCCTCTCCTCCCACCTCTCTGGGACTGAAAAGAGACCGAGCTCCTGCCACCATTAGGGCTCGGTCATGGGAATCCTCCTCCAGGTCATGTTGGCCACACTGAAGCCTGACTTCATTTACACAGGCTGACATGTCACTGAACCTTGATGTATTCACCTCTTAAATACCTGGCTTCTGATCCAAAGTCCACTTGTATGAAGGACTGGCTTTGATTTTGGTAGAGTTGACTCAGGCCTTGCTACTTGGGATTTACACCCAGAGAAGGTAAACACCCTGGTCTTCTCATCAGACACCTACCCTTGGCACAGGACTAGGCTTGCACAAGCATAGTTGTACCAGAGCTGGCCACACTGCTGCACTGACAGCAAAACCAGCCCGACTCACTTCTTGGGCATTTTATTTGTGATTCCACTTTTTTGATCCTCCTGCTGTAGTATGTTTGTAAAGGTTTAAAATTCTCCAACCCTCTCAGTACACTCACAAGTTTGGACTCTGGAGTGAAATTTCAAGCTTGAATTTATGAAGGAAAGCCCCATTTATGGCACACCACATCCAAAAGCCATGACATTATCCTTCAGGCTCTGAGGTCCAAATGTGATTTTATAAAAGAACAAGCACCCCACTGCACACAGAGCTTTAGAACAGAGCTCTTTTTCCTTTTCCATTTTTTTTTTGGTACAGTTTGGGGAGTGTGAGTAAGGAGAGAGAAGGACAACCCAGCAACCAAAGAGGAAAAAGAAAAATCAACATATTCTGGTTTTGTTTGGCCTTTCAGATCTCACAGGCTCTAGAGCATGTGTCAAGTTTTCAGTGAAACAGCTTTGTTTCCCAGTACAAACATCCCTCTGGAGGCTGTTGCCACTGATTCCTTTTCCTCAACTGGGGCCTGATTCAGCTCCCACTGAAACCAGCTGGATTTTTCCTTTTGTTCTACTCTGGACCTCTTGGACCTGTTGTAGCTGAAAACCAGCTATACCCACAGGAGGTTGCTTGCCAGAAAAAAATTTGGTGCAAAGTTATTCCTATGCAGTTCACTGTTACTCTTATACAATTACAGTTCCTCCACAGCTGAAAAGCATCTCACTAAAGAACCCAAATTGGGGTAACCTCTGGGGATGATTCTGCTCTGGGGTAATTAACGACATGAGAACCACCCGTGCTTGGGTGCTGGTCCAGCCAGGCTGCCTTGGCTCGTGCAGGGGTATCCACTGAAAGCACTGCAGCCACTGGCACTGCCCACAGAGGTTCATTCATGGTTCAGAAGCAGGATTCTGCACTGACAGTGCTTGGGGAGGTTGGCCTTGAAGCCCATTACTCTTTTGTGAACTGCCAGAAGCAGTGACTCTTGCTGGTCACCTGAACAATCCTCTTAAAAATAAAATAAAATGGCACTGCTGATCCATGGCCAGTCATTCAGCCATCAGACTGCTGGCATTGGCTTTTGCTTTCCTAGTGCCTTCTTATAAACCAGGTTTTTACTGATTCCATAGCCAGCTGTTGGCTTCCAGTCACTCCCAGGAGTGCCTCACACCACACTCTAGAGTGTGAGAGACTTGCTGTATCAAGACAGCCATAAAAGTGAAGGAAAACAAGGCTTGTGAAAATAAACAAGCTGCACCTCTGATTGGCAATCCCACCTAGTTCATTCCCTTACAATCGTACTAATCGTTAGGACTCTTGAAATGTTTCCCAAGGAGAGGAAATGAAGTTTCTAAGATGGGAAAGGATATGAAATTTCCTGACCAGACTGAGGCACAGGTGCCCGGTATCTGGGATGTTATGCAGTATTTACCAAGGGAAATGCTGCTGCTGGATTTTTTGCATGCCTCTCAAATTGTTGTCCATCCCCCTCGAAAAAGAAGTGCCATTATGCATTTCCTAATGCCTCCAGCGCTGAGAAGATGCTGAGGGCCAAGCAGCTGTGATTCTCTTATAAAGTACTTTGGCATCTGATGCCCCCTCCCCCATCCCTGCAGATTTAGTGTCAAAAGCTCTCTAAGGAAAAAGCCACATATGAAAAAAACATCTTTGATGGAATGAAACTATAACCAGCTACTAAATCAATTGAGTTAGGAAATTCCCATTCCTTCCTCCATTCATCCAGAACCAAATCTCCTGTGGGAAGCCATTATTATTTGGATGTTAAAATCCTCTTCCTGTACCAAAAAACATTTCTGGAGCTGCAACAGCACAAAAACCTTGTTTATTAAATCCATGGGAAAATAATTCCACCTCCAAAGAGCTGAATGCTAGGCCACTGTCTGTCCATCGCCTGAAGTTCTTAGTGAAACAGCTGGGGAGCCTGAAGAAAATGTCTGATGACATCATCACTAAGCAATATCGAATTAAGAATGTAGATCATCATTTCACTCACACATCATTTGAGAACATTTTCAAGAAAGGAAATGAAAAGTTACATTGTTGCCACCTGTGTTGATTACTCTTATGAATTAAGAGAGCCCAAATTACTTTTTTCCCCCTGTATGTTTTAAGGAAAGACAATACAAAAAAAGAGAGGCAGTGAGCATGCAGGAATCCCCAGTGAATGTTAAAATCTGTTCCATTTCCCAAATCCAGGGCTAGCCCCTGGGTCAACAGCAGAGGGAATTTGTAGTGCCACAAAACCAAAGTTCCTTCAACTAAGAGCTGCAAAGGAGGTATTAGTTCTGTGCTGTATTTTATTAATTATATTTATACACACACTCATAAAGATAGTTGTTTAGCACTTCCTTGGTGGTACATAGTAATGAAAACACAAAACACATTTTCTCCCTGGTCTAAATTTTGCTACTGCTGCACTGCAGATAAGATTGTCCAGCCTGGCTTTGTACACATCCCTTCCTCTCTGAATACTTATAACGTCAATTACCTGCATGGTTTGAAATGAACATTAAGTTGCTAATTATTACTAAGCCAGCTGGGACAGATGGCTACTGAAAGAAGAGATTGTAGTTGTTTATTTGCAAAGCTAAATTTGCTTTGTGTTATGCTAAAAACTTTCACTCTTGGCTTGATTTCAAAACTGATGAGCATCCAAAATGCTGTTGAACTCAGTGTGTAATGCTTGTGAAATGCAGGTCTTGTGCAAAACGCAATGTATGATTTTCTTCCAACTACGTGTCAGCAATCTCAAAGTAACTTGGAATTTTTATATGGTAACTTTGGTGCTTACTTTTCCTATATATACTTTTTGGTATGATGTGGTATCTCCAAGGCTCTGAACAGTCACTTGACCTGTAGGATGAGTCAGATTGCTTTCTTGATCAGCCCTGTGGAACTCTGTCAACAGAGGCCACATTTAATTAACCACAGGCAGGATTTGAACCCAGTGAAGATATGGTGGGACCATTATCTTGCAAAGTTCTAGCAAAAGATCTATGAGAACACGTGTGTGTGAACAAGAGGTTATTGCCAGTACCAGGAGGGCTATTCTTTTTAGGAAAATCCATGCCCTTTCCATCTTTCCTTTGGAAAGGAAAAGAAATTGCCCAGAGACCCATGTGATGTGATCTCATGAGAATGACACTCCCAGGGGCATCATGTTCACAGGGGCAACTGGGAGCTTCCCCCAGGCCTGTCCACACTGCACTGTTTGGAATGGCCCCTCCCACCCCCAGCCTCACATACCCCAGCACCTTCACCCCCAGCTCCCCTGCTCTGCTGGCCCCTTTGGTGTCACTGGGGAACAAACGTATTTGGTTTCCTCCTTAGCCCACTGCACACCAACTGCAGCCAGACTCCTCATTTACAGGAGGCCTTGTGTGCTTTGCCATTGGGTTTGTTCTTGGCTAAATCGCTGCGCTGACGGGGACACATCAGTACAGCAGCAAAGTTTGCCTTTTATCTTCTTGCTCTGACATTACTGCCGTTGCTGGCTCTGCTGAGAGTAAATGGCAAACAAAATGTTTGTGTATTCCAAGATTTTTCAAGTGCTCCCTTCTTCCCTTTGCCTTCTGGCACAATGCTATTGATAGCACCCAACAGGCCAGATTATTTAACTACCACAATACCACATAGCAAATGCATGACATACTATAGACTTTTTCTTCTCCCTGCTGCATATCACAAAAGGTAACACTAGGACTCAAACAAAAACAAATTACCTCAGTAACTCCTGGAAAACTCAAGTGGTTAATCAGTTACCTTTTATTTACATATATATGCTTAATGCTGAATTAAGTTGTAAAAACCAAAGGCTGATTTATAGCCCCAGTCAGCCTTAATTAACATTGATTCCAGGGGAATAGTAAATGTGAATAGCCTTCACAATTGAGGTTGAACAATGAACTCACTGGGTGTTGTCCAATTTGTAGCATGATTTACATGGAAGCAAGCCCTTCTTTTTCTAGGGTTACCCCTTTTTTATCTGGTGTTTAGGATGGGTTATATATAATCCATAGATAGGAACATTTGCTGTCAAATATTCTCCCTGATTTAGAGTTAGCCTTTACCATGGTCACTATAAATAAGGGAGAAAAAAACCCAATTTGAGGCTTTGCAGGGATTCCTTGTTCTTGCAATGTGTCATCGCTTCTCCATTTCATGGCATTTTTACGAAGTGGCCATAATGAAAGTCAGATTAAATGTACAGGATATATACGTTTAATCAACAGCCATTGGAGTCAGTAGTGCTGGAAGAGTTATAAAAGCCCCTGTGAATGCAAATTTATTGCAAAAGAATCTGAGTCTTGGTGGTAGGAATATCTGCTGAATGGTACTACCTGACACAGAACACCTAAAACTTTCAAAAGTGAATTATTTAAGTGTAAGGCTTTGCTTGTAAAGCCGCCAGCTGCTGGATTTCAAGACTTGAAACTGTTCCAAAACATGGGACGAGGTACTTTATTTGTGCACTAGAGTAAATACTCTGATTTTACTGCCAATTTAAATCTGCTCAGTTTACAGTAATGAGCTTGTATAGGCAATACCTTGTTTATAGAAAGTGGAACAGGAAGAAACTAACATTAACCATTAACAGTAGCAATTTCTCTTGCTTTCAGCTCTAACTTTATGCTAAATAGATCCTTCCCATGTTCTATCTGAAATATTTACTATTACTGTTCTTTTTCTAAATCTGTGGGATAAACGGAGCATTCAATAAAATCATACAGCTTTTCCTTCAGTCAGCTTGAATTGCAGCACTCTCTTGTAATTCCAAGGCTCTATTTCTCATTCCCATGGTGAAATGTATTTCAAGAACAAATATATGTCCTGTGTGCTAGCAAACCTGATGATAGGTGTTAATCCTAGCAGAGTGGAGTTAACATTTTTAAATCTATTTTAAAAAGAACAGACCACTTCTCTAAGGAAAGTGTACTGAATTGTGGCTGCCACAATTTCTCGGGTTCTCTTACTCAACCAAACTGCTTTATTATTTCAATGCAGCTCACATGAGAAGCCCATGTGTTTATGTACATCCTGTCACCTTAAACAAACATGCTTACATCTTCTCTGGCCATCTGCTCCTGAAGCTGGAAGCTTTTCTCCCTTTCCCTCCCTCCTCAGCACCCCCAACACACACACTGGGTGCAGAGTTAACTCTGAGAAAACTCAGTGGAAAGCATCAAATAAATTCCTTCTTCCACACAGGCCACAGATCTCAGTGTTTCTTTGCTTCACTCACTGTCTAAAAGTGACAATGACACACCAGAGGATTTTGGCTTTTGGTGTTAGTCACTAGAGATCATACTGGTGATTCTTCCATCCTCTCCTTTTGGGTTAGCTCCAGAACGTCCTAACAGGGACCAGTACTTGGGTTTGCCTAACAGTGTAATCACTGAGCAGGAAGGCACCAGCACGGTCTGAGGAGCTCACAGTCCAAGGACACAAACAGGTTCAGGGTAAATTAGAGCATGCAAGGAAAGCAATGGTCATGGTAGGTCCTGGGTTCAGCAACCTATGAGAACCTAAACAAAAGGGGCAAGGGGGAGTAAAGCAAGGACAGAATCTGGAATGGATGGAGGGGCACACAGCAGAGAGGCTGAAGTTTAAGGCACAGGGAACATGAGGAAACACAACAGAAACGCATCCATAACAGCAAAAGCACATGCAATTGTTGGTTTCTATGTATGGTTATTCTACCACCAGGGTCTTTTCCAGGCAGGCACAGGTTCCTCCCACACACGGCCACAGTGAGCCGGACACGAGTGAGCTCTGGAGCAGGAGCTGTGTCACTGCACTTAGGGTGGGACCGAGCCTGAGCTAACGAGCCCTGCTGAGAGGAACACAGCTACAGGACTTCCATTTGGCTTGGAGAATGGGTTGAGCAAGCTCATGTCTGGTAACTGAAAACTCTAGAGATGTATTTTTGCCTTCATGTGTATAAAGATGGGCCCGTTTCTCTCACCTGTGTATCTCTGACTGGAACTGAGGCTCCTCAAGCTTTCAAAGGGTCCCTGTCACTGTAAGCACAGCCCTGTATGCAAAAAAAAAAAAAAAAAGGTGGTGAACATTCCTTCCTTCTCTCTATGTGTGAACTCCTGCCTTCAGTGAAGCCAGGAGTAGAATTCCGGTGTATTTCAGTGAGGCCAGGACATCCTCTTACACATTTAAAGTATTTCATGGAATCCAATGAAAGTACATTGATATCTGGACTCCAAGGAATCCAAATGGTGCCCAGACTTTTTGAAAACTTTCATTCTTAGAAAGATTTAAAAGACAGGAAGAGTCTGAATACCTGGAAAACTTTTTGCTCAGTCATTTTCATGTGGTGACTTCTTAAATATTTCCTAATAAATAATTGCGTCCTGTTCTTGAAAATTATTCAGCAGAAAATAACTGACACGTATGCAGCTACCAGTAAAAATCTACTTTAAATAAACTCATTTGTCATTACCTTTCTCAAGACAGCTCTTGTCAGCACCATTACCATTTAAATTTGTTTTGCCCCTGACAATTAAAATGATATCAACACTGAGAGAATTTAACAATTTCCATTGTTCCTAGCAGATAAGCAAGTTAGTTTTGTGCTGCAAGCTGTCACTGTAGCCATAATTAACTGACTGTGTATTGAAGAACTGTGATGTTTGAGATTATTCAGCCTTGACTGGGATGTATCAGTGACTAAATGTTTACTTACTGAACTGAATGATTACTCCAAATCCTTGTCTTGTCTCCAGCAGTTTCAAGGCTTTTTCTCTGATACAGGTATTTCTTTTTTTAGTTTATTTGTTACAGTTTTTGAACCAAATTTGAACATCAACCAGTGTTTAGACTTTGATGTTGCTTCTATAATGACACTACTATAGAATACAGAAAGACATCAGGGGCTGACCTCAGCCTGAACTCTTGAAAGCTGTGATTTTCACACACAAAAATAAGTTTCAGTTCTTTTGCATTAGAATCTGCAGCTTTTCTCAGGAGTTTGTTGTTATATACTGTTTGTTCATGCAGAAGACCTGATGACTTTTCTTCCTTTTCTAGATTTTCATCAATAATGAGTGGCAGAATTCTGAAAGTGGAAGAATATTCCCAGTATATAATCCAGCAACAGGAGAACAGATCTGTGAGATTCAGGAAGCTGACAAGGTAATGTATCCCATGAATGGGACATGTTTAATAGATAAATTAAATTCAAACCAGATAATAGATACGTATAAATAGATCAAAGCAACCAGTCCAGAACAGCACTGTTGGACAGTTCTTTTATTAATCATAGTTCCGAAACCCATCACGTGACTAAGGTTGTATAACAGCAAATTCCATAAACCTGGCTGTGTTATTTACCTGTGTCTTCAATTTGTTTCTTCCTTCTCACAGGTTGATACGGACAAAGCAGTGAGGGCAGCTCGGCTGGCTTTCTCCCTTGGTTCCGTTTGGAGGAGAATGGATGCATCGGAAAGAGGCCATCTTCTGGATAAGTTAGCAGACTTGGTCGAAAGGGACAGGGCAATTCTTGCTGTAAGTGGCACATAAAATCAATAGTGAAATCAGTTGTCAGTTTTACATTCTGAGATGTAAATTAGTTCACAAATGGGTTGATACAAATTGTACGTGAAATGGCTTCCTGGCTGAAATGGCTCTGTCCACTTAGGACGCGCTGCAAAACCCATAAAAGTCACAAGAGCCTTCCAATGGGCTCAGATCCGCTTTAAATTGGACATCACACAAAAGCAGGGGTGTGCACACACGTGTGTGCCTGCCATGCACACCTGCAACTCTCCTAGAATGAGAAATGGCAGGTTGGGATGATCAATGCAGACGGGAAGGGAAGGGAAGGGCAGGTGGGATGCTTAGGGACACTCCGCTGGGGACACGAACTGCGGGTGCGGCACCGTTTCGCTCTGGGATGAAGCCATCGCAACGGTGCCATTGTTAATGTTGTTTTCCGCATGTCAAGTGCTTTGAACTAAGCCCGTGAACGTCTTAATTCCAGCTTTGTCGACACTTAAATCATCTTACCGCCGGCGGATACTGTAAAATCGCCATGGGGAGAAGGAAGTGCACAGCAAATCAAGTTTACTCTGCCTGTCATTTAATTTTTATTTCTAGAGCCAAGTTCTTTACTGAGCTGCACTGCAGGCAGTGACATTAATTGCTCTTGGGGATATAAGTCAGTGCAGAATTAGGCCTCCATTCTTTTCTATAGAAACTCATTTGATGATTGGTGTGTTACACACGGGTGTCCTTTGCCCATTCTTAATGATTTCTATTAGACAGCTATTGAAAGGGAGTTAAGCTACTCAACATCTTAGGATATTTTATTGGATTTTTTTGCTAAATGATCTTAGGAACCCCTAAGAGGATAGCTTATAAGATACTTTTAAAAATAGGAATATTAACTAAAAAATAAAGACATTAGCTTGTTAATTTATGAGCTTCCCTAGAGGAAAGTTTGTTTATTTGATGGCAATAAATAAACTGGCTGTACAGTATAGATATCTCAGACCTCAGCAGGAGTCTTGGCAACCATATAGAGAAATTTTTATATTCACATCAATTATATAAAGAGGGATATGTCCATTCTTCTCTTTATGGATTCAGATCATTAATACGGGGTTACAAGGAGCCCCTTCTCAGCTGTTATCATTAACATAACAGAACCCAGTTTGACAGGCATTTTTATCTTGGCTCCTGATTAAAGCAATTCAGCATTTATAGATCTGGACCAAACACAGTGGCTATTAGGTTCAAAGTACACAAAGGCACATGTACATGCATGTGGATACACACGTAAACCCACAAGACAGACAGACAGACAAACACACATAAACACACACATATGTTCTTAAAATCACAGCCATTCCAGAATACTCCAGAAGAAACCAGTTTGGGTTTTTTTAAGGAAAATACATTTGTGAAAAGAAGTAATAAAGGGCATCAGATAATTGTTCTGAACCTTCTGGGTTAAAACTACACAAAGGTGCAACTGATTGGTCTTCATTAAAATCTTTGTCATGATTCAAGGGCTGTTAAGATGGTGAATACTTACGTACCATAGTCCAAAACTGTTACTATACTTACATCTTTTAACTTTTTCTTGTCCTGCAGACTATGGAATCACTGAACAGTGGCAAACCGTTCTTGCAAGCTTTCTATGTAGATCTCCAGGGAGTCATAAAAACCCTGAGGTATTACGCTGGTTGGGCAGACAAAATCCACGGAATGACCATTCCTGTAGGTAAGGGGAATTAAAGCACAGCTATGCACCTAAACCTTCTCATGACCAGACTAAGGCTTAGTAGCTTACAGCTTTGTGGAAGGCAGAGGAGAAGCCTGGGTTGCCCTTACAGTGTGTAGTGTGTTGCTGAAGCAGATGTTTGAAAGTCAGCAAGGGCAGGACTGGGTGCCCTGCTCTTGTTCTACCCCACATGCACATGTGAGGAGGGCTTTGTTTCTTTTCATGTGTCCATCTGAGAAGGAGATAGCTCAATACCTACACTTAAATATTGATATATGTATGAAAATGCACAAGATACAAGCCTGAAAAATACCTTGGAACTCACAAAAATAGTGTTGGGTGCCTGTTTAAGAAACAGTATCATTATGTATAGGT
The DNA here is from genome assembly GCA_013398015.1 of Oreocharis arfaki. Taxonomy (NCBI): domain Eukaryota; kingdom Metazoa; phylum Chordata; class Aves; order Passeriformes; family Paramythiidae; genus Oreocharis; species Oreocharis arfaki. Next base: position 1,003,435 of record VZRR01010238.1, on the reverse strand, counting down.
CTTGTTTGTATACGTCTTCTTATTGCTTATGCCAGTAATTTTACTTGGGACTAACACTGGGTCTAACTTAATTTATACTCTGAGAGAGTTGTTAATGTTACTATTGAGAACTACATACATATGAGATATATTTTGTTATAGATGATTCTTCAAATTATTCAGTGGGATGAGTTTTATATAGTTTTACATGAGATAAGCCTTCATGCATGCTAGGAAATTATGTTCTTATTCTTTCGCTAAAGAGATATGAAAAAATCCTTACTATTATTTTTATTTAACAAGTCTCTTCCTCCTGCCTCTCCCTCCCAGCTGTTTAACAAATATAGACTGCATTTTCTGATGCAAACATATTCATTTGCAGTCTGGACTAGATGTACCAAGTGCTGTAATTACACAACATGGCAAAATAGCAGAAAATGACTTTATGTAGGTGCAGTCATTAAGATAAATGTACTCCTCTTTCACCTGCATAAAATAAATCTCTGTAAAAACATTAAGGAAAACGAATTCATTACGTGGATTCTTTTTGGCTTCATGGTGCTCACATTCATTGCACATGCATGTTTATTCCACTTTACCCAGGAGGGCACACTCAGGTAAATGCCCTTTGCTGCAGATTCACCTCTCTACAGCAAAGCATGAAACTACCCAAGTGAGGCAATCAGATAAATAAAAAATGTGCCTCCAAGATTTTCAGAAGGGAAACATCATATAACTTTTACTGCAGTGTTACCCATCTTGGTGTTTCACCTTATTAAAATTGCAGCATGCACTGACTGGTGTTTATCTTCACTATCTTATTTTCACCAAAGAAATGACAATAATATTTCAGGTGTAGACATTCCTGCAAGGACTCAAAGTTTTCCACAGTCATGTAGGCTGAGATTCATAAATCCCAGTTTTGCTGCCTGTACTTCACATTTAATCATACAAAAGTGCAGACCACACCATAAATTCATGTATTCAGCAAATTTCCTGTTCCCTAATCTCTTTTTCTCTGGTCAGTGAATGCCTCCTTCTCACTCTTTAGCCCCACAGGTACACAGAAATTAGGTCAGCCACCAAAAGGCATTGCCAGATTAAGGAGAATAAATATTCTCTGCTTATTCTTGGTTTCAAGTACCTTATGGGATAAAACCTGATATTATTTTCAGTGAGGTGGGCTATGCTGGGCAAAAGGAAGGCACATGTTCAGCATGCCTCCCTCAATGCAAACTTTGTGCTAACACAGTTTTCAGTAGTGTGGAATCGTAAGTCCATTCACAGATCTTCAGGGTATCAACTTCGTTTAACACTTCTCTTTATTCCTCTACTTTCACACCATAAATTTGTCATTCTCATGAAGCTATTTTAGGGCAAAGCCGGTGTTAAAAAACGGTGCTCCTTACGTTCATTTACCATCAGCTCACCAAAGATACACAAACAACACAACAAAACCAAAAAACCCCCACTGTTAAATCTTCTCTTTCTATTCAGTGTGCTAATAAATCTGAAACCTCCCAATCTTTTGTTGTTGTTGTTTTTGTTGAAGTTTTCTTTTCCTGTAAAATAAAAATAGGCAATTGAAAGACAAGTAGAAGAAGAACAGTGCATTTTACAGTCACATTCCTTTTGGTCCCAGAGCTACAAAACCTTCAGACTGCCCTTTGCTTGCTCCCATGCGTAAAGCCTCGATGATTTAAATTAAAACAGAATGAGGCTAGACCAGAAACTGTTAAACTAATAAACTGAATGCAAGCAGAAATGTATCTTTAAAGGAATATATGGTATGATACAGTTTAAAGAACCAACTCAGCTCTCCTCACCCACTTATTTGCTGTGTCCTGCTATATGAGGCATGGGACTGTATTATGGTTGTTATGCAAATAAAATATCCGGGATGGAGACTCCTGATGGAAATCTGAGCAAACACATCTGTGGAAGATATTGCTGTCCCAAAGTGAGATCCCTGGATAAATGGGACTTGCTTTCTGATTAAAAAATGAAAGTCTTTAGGCCAGGTGCTAAGCAGCTGCAAATTGATCTTGTTCTATTAATATCAGTGAGGACTGAAGAATGTCAGTTTACTTCAGCTGAGTATATTAAAAATACCCTTTAAGACAAAATTTTAGATAGGATGTGGGATCAGTGTTAGATCCCTCTCAGGCAATGTTCTTCTGGCAGCCAGCTAGTAAAGGATAAGAGTAACAATCATCAGCCACAGCATCTTAGAATAAGTGTCATTAGCATGATGTAAAACTCTCAAACATTTTTAAAGTCTTCTGTATAATTTCTAAGCACAAAGGCGCTTTCTGTGCTCACTGTTTAGAATAATGGAATTAAGCTCACTTAATTCTTGAGCTATTTTGCCATGGTAACATCTTGTTCTACATTATGGACAAGGTGGTTCTTAGATCCATCTTTGGCCCGTCCAGAGACACCCAAGGCTTCTGAGTAACTTCAAGTCACATATGTTCCCAAAGATATTGTTAGAAAGCAACCTCAAAAATCCCATCTTGACAGAAAGTCTGTGGATGATGAACTTTGGAAGTAGGTGTCAAAAAGGGCAGCTGTCTAGAGTCTGGTGGGAGACAGCAGGGAGAGCAGCTCTGCATGGGAGGCACCGCTCTGCGGAAAGAACGTTCTGCCTACACTGGGCAGAATTAAGCACCATTTGTCTGCCTTGGCAAGAGCTTCAGGTTATCTATAACTCTGTGTGATGAAGCACGCAGACATGTGGCAGTGATTATGCAGTGACAATCTAAAGTCAGACAGTGCTAATGTAACTGTGTTACTGTTATGTTGCCACCATCCTTCTGGCTGAGAACCCACCTCTCACAGTACTACCGAGTACAAGCTGGTATTTTTAGCTGACTCCTCTGTGTTCCTCTTGAGCGCTTAGACAGTTTTGCTTGTATGTACTTCTTTGTATTTTGACTTCTCCTTTGCTTCTGTCTGATCTGATGAATCTTCCTGTGGTCTGTGAACCACTGCTAGCGTCTGTGAAAGATAACCTGGAAAACCAAACCGATCACCTCAGTCTGTGACACAAATATTCCCATCTCCACTGGGGAGTTGTTAAACATCTGGAGATCAAAATGCTACAATGACATTTTGTCAATGCAGTGCAAACAAACTGATAAAGTATTTTCTTCTGCCTTTTCCTGATGTGAATCTTTATTCTCTCTTTCCCTTCCTCCTTTATTTTCTCTGTTCTGTCCTTTGTCTTGGTTGTAGACTATTGTTACCTTTCTCATAATTATTCTGTATCTGGTCCCCAGCTGACATATTATCTACTCTAGCTCAGGTTTCTACTGAGCAAATCCTGTAAAGTAGATGGATAGAAATAAGCAGACCTGAAAATAAGTTATTTCTAATCAAATTCAAGTTGAAGTCTTTACTTAAACCCAAGAAACTTCAGGATTAACGTGTTTATTGTATATATATCTTAAAGGACATTGCAGCGGGTTCCCAAAACCACTCTCCATTGTGAAGTTAGGCCCTTCCCCAATACTGCACAAGGGTGGCTGTAGCTCTGGACTGAACGGGGGAGAGGCCGGGGCTGCCACTTCCCAGCCCAGCCTAGGAGGGAAAGCACATACCCTGTGTCAGGCAGAACAATGGGAGCAAAAGCCCCGTAATCTCTCCTCCTCCTCTTACTCCCTTCCGCTGTCTGACCTTTTCTTATCCTGGTAAATCATCTCCTGTCATTAAGCCTAGGTAACCTTCTCATCATTCTCACATACTTAGCTGAAATTATTTTCCCAAGTTAAGAGATTTGAGTTTTTCTAGATGACCAAGCACTACAGGCCAAGGGGCACATTCAGCTCATGCCTTTAGCATAGCCCTTCCCTCAGCTGTAGCCTCACTGAAAACCATCTGACCTAAATTCAGAGATAGTCTGAGTCTGGGCTAGTTTATACAGCTACGAGACTCAACTGAGGTACAAAGATGCAGTAAATCTACTTTGCACAGATGCAGGCCAAGCACACTAACAAAGCTGCTGGTTAGACAGTACCTTAACTGATCCTTTAACTGGTCCCCACACTGCAGGTCCCTTTCTGGCTCTTTATTAACTGGGAAGAAACCTGCATGTGTAACCTCAGCATGTGCACCCAGACCACAGGAAGTAAATGATGCTCAGTGACACAAGTCACAAACTTTGCCTCTTCATTCCACACCTACAGGTTGTGGTGCATCATTCCATCACTTCACACTGCCTGTGTCCTCAATAGCAGAGGAGTCAGCTGAATGTTACTCTATTACCCCACAGCGGGTTGTAGATACACCTTTATACTGCTGTGTTCCACTCATGCATTTCAGGAAATTGCCTTTGTGACTTTTTCTTCACTTCTCTCACCCTTAAATCAGCTGAGGCCAGTATGTGGCTTCCATGCTACTGCAATTTTTTGTGCAATACAGCTCTTTCCCAAGGAACAAAGCAGGTTACTTTCTGATGGGAAGTCTGCCTCCTTTGTTCTACAGAAAGAACAATTAGGTTGCTCCTGAACCTAGGTTTCCCATGCTGGCTCACAAAAAAACACTTCCATGACTTCTTTATTTCTTTTACTGCCATCAAAGGCTGATCCTTAGAGTTTTTTTCCTCCCTCTATTTTAATTTTTTTTTTGTTCTGCCAAGTCAAACTGCACTTGAGAGTAACCATGCTCATCTGTTTCAGATGGAGATTATTTTACGTTTACAAGACATGAACCCATCGGAGTGTGTGGACAGATCATCCCTGTGAGTATCTCTACTAGTGCTTTCTATTTATTTTCATTTGAACCAGCTCTCTTTAAAGACACATAAAACATGGTCTTCAGCTATGTGTGTTTTCCATTACGAAAAAAGCTGAGCTCATATTGTTGACATATCTTTAACAGCCTCCCTGCAAATGCTTATTTGAACATGCTAATAGGGTTTAGGCTCTGTTATTAGGAGTTAAGTTCTCAAGTCATAGAATTCACATGATTAAAACAAGCAAAGCAAAACACAGTGTTAATATGCTGTCAGTGGTTATGGATGTTCACACAACTTATGGAAAATTGATGCTTTGCTGTGGTAGTCTCTTTATTTATTTAGTTTTTACTGTGATTTAACAGGCTCCTCAGTTCCTGGGAGAATGTGATGTATTTTAATTCCATTCTTTCCTGCTATTTCTTTTACAAGGCTGGAGGAGAAAAGGAAACTCCAGGAGACATATCATTACAATTAACATTGTGTAGCTAATAGAAGACATGAAATGTTTGTTTTATTTGTTGTGAGAGAGAAACACATCATTTCATCAAATCCAATACTCCCCCTACACCCCAATAGACACCCTCATAACAAAATCTTGCTGAACACTGCATGGGAATTGCACTGAGAGAGTAACTTTTTCAGAAGAGCCAGTTAACCAGCTTTGGCAGAAATTTCAGTGGGAGGCTTACATATAGCTATTAAAATATTGCATGGAAGCGTTTTTGTTTGACAAAACACTGGGGGACTAATCAGGCCATTCTCTGAAATTTTTGTTGATGTTGATTTTTTATTTTGTTCATGTTACCACAAAGCCACTAAACAGAGACATGGAGCAATTCCATTACAAGAGGAGCAGCCAGAAAAGATTATTTTAACAATGTTAAGCCCTTTCCCCCTATTTAGATTTGTTGTTATTTCATGTCTTTGTTAAGGGGTGGCTTTTGTGTTTGGCACTCGGCAGAAACCCAGAGAAACATGCAATGACTCAGAGAATCTGTGGTATGGCCATCCTGCAAACACCTACACACTCTCCTAACTTGGTCCTTATGAATGAAAGATTCCACAGCTCTGTCCCCATTTCTCAGCCAGGCACATGGATAAGCATTTACTAAATGACAACCCCAACATCTGACCCCAGTGTTGCTGGACATCTCTTATGTTTGTTTCATTGAGCTTAACTGACAGACCTGCTGAAGAAACTTGGCCACAGGCTGAGGATCATGCCAAAAGCAGGATTTATTTAGTTTAGATGTGTAAAACTTTGTTCGGGGTACCTAGCCATCTACCATGCATGTTCGTACTTCCCTCACTCCTGTCCTCCAAAGCCTGAAGATGGCTGTCATACCCATCTATTCTAACACTGCTGCTGTTCTGTTCTGTATTTCCTCCATGCTACCAGTCCCAGAGGACAGCCCAGGCTGCTGCATGTGCTTGGCCACTGCACGAGCAAATACGTTATTCAAAGATAAAATTAAACAGCAAATCTAACACTGAACTCCTCATCCTCTTTCACATCCCAGCTTCCATCAAAACATGTGCTCTTTGGCAGTGCTGTAGCATAAACAGGGCTGTATAGTGCCCAATAAAACTGCTGTGAGCTCTCCTTGCAATGCCATTAGAAGTGCAGGCTGTTAGCACACTGCTGGCCCTACAGCTCCCCTCCCAGGTTTATGTACTGGAGATGGAATTAAAACATCACTTTGTCTCCAGAGTTTATAAACAACAGAGGGAGTAAAAAATTGGGTGTTCGGTGAAGGAAAGACAGTTGTGTATTTTTTCAAGCTAGCCAGGGGCTAAAGGGATGTCTGTGAGAGTGGCAGCTGATATGCATCAGGCAGCAACACGTTCTGGCCAGTGGCTGACTCTGTGACTGATATTTTCTATTCTCCTTCCAAAAGAGACTGTTGTATGCATTTGTAAGAATGATTGTGCAAACACAGTTATTTTATTGCTGTGACATTTTCACTAAAATCAGCAGGACTCTCCACTTAATCTGCTAGGATCAGACCTCAATGCAAAAACCTCATTGCTTTTATCTTTATCCACAGCATGTTTGTGCATCAAACTAATAAAATTCACTACAGCATCTGCTGCAGTTAAATGAAGTTGTAATGAATGACAATACAAAATTTTATAACAGCAAAGAATTTCTCAACTTTTTACTGTTCTTTTAACATCTTCCATATAAATTTCTCAGTAAGCAGTCTTCAAGAAAATGAAATGCTTTGACCGATGATTGACATTTATGGACTTTTTACTGTAATTCCATCAATTAAGGATTATGTAATTTTGAGTATAAATTTAATATCTTAAGATGCATTCAGGGATATGAAATTTACATCCAAAAATGCTTCAACGTGAACAAACAGTTCCTTCCAAATGCATCAGAAGCAAGAACTATTTTCATGGGGGAATTAAAAGTGCCAATAGCAAAACAGTAAATTAAATAAAAAGTTGTGACTTAAAAAATCAACAGATAACAGAATATTTTTTTTAATGGAGATTGCAGGTGGAGGTTGTATTTCTTTGAACAGGAGAGAAAGAACTAAAAAGTCATTGTTGTTGCTTTCTTAATAGCAGTAATTTTAAAAAATCCTTGCTTTGCGCTGGGAAAGATTTATGTTGAGGATCAGCCTGAGAAATAAGTGAGGTATCAGCTTGACATCTTGAAAACAAAACACCACGGCAATATTTTTCCATCTATCAACTTTTTTTTTTTCCTACAGTGGAACTTCCCCCTGCTGATGTTTGCATGGAAGATTGCTCCAGCTCTGTGCTGTGGCAATACAGTAGTTATTAAACCAGCAGAACAAACACCACTCAGTGCTCTCTATATGGGTGCCCTCATCAAGGAGGTAAGAATAACTGAGGGGAGGGATGTCTGTCTCTCCTTGTAGGGAAGGAGCTACCAGCACATGCCTGGTTTAACATGCTCTATCAGTTTTTCTAAGTCATGCTTACCTTCGTTCATTCCTATTTTGACAGGCTGGCTTTCCACCAGGAGTTGTCAATATTTTGCCAGGATTTGGTCCAATTGTTGGTGCAGCCATAGCCTCTCATGTTGGCATTGATAAAATTGCTTTCACTGGATCCACTGAGGTAAGAGGATTCACAAACTACTGTAAAATGTGAATAAATGCTTCAGTCCTTGTGCTACATTTCTTGGAGCTCCATCTAAATAACAGTGGTCTGTCCTTCCCAGCTAAACTTGTGTACCACAGGACTTCCCAAGCACAAATGGCTCCTTTCCTCCAGCCCCTGCTGTGCTCGGCACCTCAGCACAGGAGATATGCCTGGAAAAATATTGCTGGGATTTCCTGTGGGCTTATGAGGATGTGAATCACATGCAAGTAGGCAGAACATCCCGTGTATATCATAGCACACATAAGTGCTGTTTTAACATCTATAATTTGTGTATCCTGCTGTACTCGGGGAAAAGGGAGAGGAAGGGAGCAAATTGTGCAAATATATTTCAACTTTGATGCTGCATTCAAGTATATTGAGGATGAGGAGGAGGCCTAAGAAGGAAAGAATGCAGGGAGAAAAGGAGATTGTCCAAGGTGTCTGTTCCCAAAATGATGGAAAGAAGGTCTGCCAGAGGATGAAGGGAGTCAGTTGTCTCCTGGATGCCAAAATGTCTTGCTATGAGACTATGCTGCAGATGTTAGAGAGGAGGCTCACTCTGAAGATGAAGGCTGCAATCTACAGCAAGACTAACCCCCAAAACTCTCATCACGTCTTGCTCTCAAATATGTGCCAAGCTGGCTGTTATCAGGGTTGGGGTGGGGATGACAGAGGTACTCCAGACTGAAGTCACAGGAGAAGGGGCCTTATCTCATCGTCTGAAGGCAGACAGAAAGGAATCTCTGTGGGAGTTTCAGGGCTGGTTATATTTAGAGAGTGCTAAACCCAGCCCTTTTCAATTCAAAATCTGACAAACTATTGTATGGAGGGAGCTAAACCCCGGGGATCCAGTCTCTCTTTGATATGTTTGACTCCCACTCGTGGCAGTGGAAGGCTTTATGCATCCCCACTTTATGCAAGGATACTGCTCTTCACAGTGAGGCAATTTGTTGTTTGATTTGTGTTGATAAATTCACTGACCATGCAGCCCTGCTGGACACGTGTGGGTATCTTCCTGGTGGGCTCAAGGATTGCAGAGACCAGCTCAATATTTCAAATGAATTATTCTGGTGGAATTATTCTGTAATTGAGTTTGCAAGTCACACACAAGCCTAAATTACCAGTAAAATGTAGCTGCAGTCGTATGCCTAATTTGCACACACAGTTGTTTTGCAAGTATTATATGCCTGCACATGATTTTTAATGACAACTTTAGATTCTAATATACACAGGTTACCTTCTAAGTCAATGGCTACATCAGATTTCAGATTATTATATGGAATTACTCTAGTCATTACATCTCCTGTATCCAATTAAGATTAGCATCCTGGAATATTGAAAATTTTAACATGAGCTGATTACCCCCCATAAATTAAGTTGAAACAATTGTTTTCATAAAGATATGTGGTCTCTGTTTAAGATAAATATTCTATTATACAGGATGTTGCACTGTTTGGAAGAGGAAAAATACAGATGGGTTAGGTTTCAAAGTTGTCTCTTGTAGCCAAAATAAATTTTTATTGTAGTTCCAGACAGCTTTAGTTTTAATAGGCGTTTAAACTCAAAAGCTGTGGGTTTTATACTAACTCAGTGCCTACCTTTAAAAGCCTTACTAATAGGAAGTGAAAAGCATTACAGAGATGAAAAAGCAATTCTCTAAGAACCTAAAGCAAGAACAGATGGATCGTTTTAATGCAGAGTTAGTGTAAACTATTCCATATTGTTTCTGATTTCCTGTAACACTGAATTTTTGTAACAGCAAGTCAACATTGTAACATTTTAAACACTATGTTCTGATATGAGCTGGCCTATAGTCTCTGACTTCTCCAAAACAGATTTCAATTTCTGGTGGAATAATAATGGAAATATTTTGTCTCTCTGGTACTTGTCTGAAGCATGACAACTGTACGCTCCAGTGATGGGGATTTCCGATAGCCATTAGGTGTATAAACATCCCATATTAACTCCATTCCTCCATTCCATCCATGTGCTAGTTAAGGCAGTTCATGATGGGCAAGTTCATGATAAAACCTATCAGTACAAACAAAAAGATCTTCAAATTGAGATTCTGAAGCACAGGTTTTTCTCAAGTTTTCACCATGAAGTTCTTTGCATAAGTTCTTTACCTTTGAAGTATGCTCATAGCTAATGAAAACTCCCAATTCGCCTGTAAAAATCACAAAACTGGGCTATTATTATCTTTTGCCTGTAGGATTCTTGAAAGGCAGAAAACAGGCTGCTCCACCTACAAAAAAAAAATTGAATGCTAATGTTTTCCAAAATTTGTAGAACCCAATCCATAGAAATACGAGCCAAAAGGCCAAGTTCATGACCTTAACTCAATAAAGCCTGACACAGCCACGCCACAGAGCCCGCCAGCCTCGCACCTTATCTTGCAACATGACCAGTAACAGATGCTCACAGAAGAAGAGAGCACGTGTAGAGTGATCCTTTCCTTGCTGCAGCTTCTGACAATCAACGACTCACAGACTTCCTGAGCCCAGAGGTGCACGTGGACTCCTGTATTCCATGTGCCAATGGCCTTGTCACCCGTGCACTAGTGCAGTACCTCCAGACACTTCTGATGACTGGGAGGCCTCAAGCCTGTGCCCATGCAATGATAACACAGAAATTACTTCCAGCTTCTGATTTCTAGTTTAGAGCTATCCAGTGTGCACACTCTTCTTTGGTTTTTAGATTCTCAGGTGCTCTGAATTTTTTTTTAAATACTGCTATTGACTTTTCACACACTGCCCCACAAAATAATATGTTAAAAATCATGAAGAGCTCTTTTTCTGTGCTACCATTACTGTTTGATTTCACTTCTCTCCCTCTTTCCTGCTGCCCCTCCTTTTATGGCTTAGCTTACACACATTAAAAGAATAGTCTGCTAACTCTTTCATCCCTCAACCTACCTGCTTCTTATGAAACACTCTCCTATAGATCACCTCCCTCTCCCAATCCCCTAGTGCACGGATCTCAAAACTCCTCCCTCCACAGCTCACTAGGAAGGGGAAGGGTTCTGCACACACCTGGCAGGCTGTGGATTTCACTCTGACAACTGTCACACCGAAAGGAATAAAATCATACTGAGTACAAAAGCCCACCTAAAAATACTGTGTCTCCTTAGATTCCAGTAGCTTTCCTGGCTTCTCTCCTTGCTTCAGTTCACTCTTCAGCAGCCTGTTCCGTACAGGCATTTTAACCAAAATGTTTATTTTTACTGTGTTGGTTTTAGAGAACCAGTGCTAATGCATGATCCTCCTTAATTACAGCAATCTCCTCTCAGGCTTCACTGACACATTTTTTCCTCATCTTCCACAATCAGATGAAATTTAAACTGCCATAACCAAACTTTCTTCCAGCCAATATGACCATGTTAACAGTTGCTCCTAACCTTTTCCTACCTTCCCTTGAAAGTCCATAATCAATTTACACATCTCATTATATCTTACTGAATTTTCTCCTTGATCCTTCTGGTCCCAAGCTGCAGGGTGAAACTCCCACTCACTGGGACCATGGAAGAGGTACTGTAAAGCTCAGCTGTGTCCCACTATCCCTGTTGTTTACTTAAATGCCTTTTCTTTTTGCCCCTCTCTACCTCAGCTTCTTCACTGAGTTCCTTTAAAAAAATTACTAGCAACAATTTAATTAAAATTAGCAATTTACAATTTCTGAGTTTAAGAACAGATCCAAACTCAGGATGTCTGGCACTCCCATGTGTCTGCTGCTAGGCTGCAATGCTCAGAAGTACAGGAGACATTCTACAAGTCTCTTCCCCCGTGAAATAACACTGGGCTTTATGTATTTCCAAGAGAAATGCTGATGAGGAGACAATTTTTACACATACCAGAAATGCCGATAGTTTCTTCATATTACCTTCTTGTTCTCTAAAAGAACTTTTGCTGTGCAAAAAAAGGTGAGAGGCCTTCAAATATCAGAGAAAAGGAGCCATCAGAAGAAGGTTTACTCTTCATTTGCCTTTATTTCCATTCAAATCTGTGCTTTGCAAATACAGCCATTCTACTGCTGTGAGCTGTCTGCCCAAGCCAGCTCCTGTGTGCTCCATCTGAACTGGAACTGTGTGTGGGGATGGTGTATCCATAAGTTCCTGGTGCACAGGGAATAGCTGAGTGCAGTATGTTCTGGGTTTAAAATTAGAGATGATTATGGAGAGTAAGAAGTTATAAATCTTTTAAAATGCAGATTTAAAGCCCTGCCTGGGATAAAAATTGTATTTTGATTGTTGCAAAAGTTTAATGAGTTCTAATAACTTCTGTTTAAAACCAAATGTGTAACCTCCAAATCAGAGTGGCTTACAACTCCCTCCAGTTGTTAAATGCTCTCAAGATGGGAATTATAGATAGCACACAAAACATTTGAAGTTCTGGCCAACAAGAAATGTATCCTAAGTGGCTGGTTTCCACTTTGTTCAAACTACGACCCATTAAAATGCAGACAGATTTAAGATAGGATTCAGGTCTGTGTTCAGGCAGTTTAGTAGAGTAACCCAAATAAATATCCAACAAATTGGTTTGGATGCCTGTGTAAACAAAACGTCTATAAACAACTGCAATAAACCCCAGCAAAAGAGTCTGCATTTTGCTTGGCAGAATGTTTTCTTTATGCACTTAGATTAACAAACCATGATCTCATCATTAGTCAACAAGATACTAGAGAGACCATCAAAGCAAACTACGGGAGAGTTGAGATTGATTCATGCCAAACAAATGTTTGTAGCTAACAGCTGTATTACCACTGATTCTAATTTACTCAGCAGGATTCTCCTTTCATTTCCGAAGTGAGATGACTGTCCCAATGCATGATGTAGACAGAATGTCTTCCTACTGCACAGGCAATGAGCTGTGTGAGCTCTCCTGGATCACACAATCACTGGTTTTAGGCTTCATGAAGAATTGCAACCTGGCATTTTCTACTTCAGCAATAAGAATCCTAAAGATGATTTGACCTGTTCTGAGAGTCTGTGAGCTTACGGTGCTACACGCATGCCCTCTGTAAGGCTTTAGGGAGGCTACATTAGCATTCATTCCTGCTTCTGCGGAATCTTTTGGATCATATCTTGGGCAGCTTGTGCCTCCTGAATGAGAAGAAGTTGTTTCCCTTTTCCTTCGTGTTTTTGACAGCATTTAGAAAGTTGTCCTTGGGCAACTGTTCTGCCTATGAAAGATGCATGTCAAACGGAATTACCTTCTTAAACCCAATACAAATAGGATGATATATCAGTCCTATCAACGTTAACAAGAGTTTAGCCACGGACTTCCATGGGGCCAGGATTTAACCTAAGGAACAAATGACCCATTTATAGCTTAGGATTCTCTCCAGGAATTTGTGTTTGGGATTGCCTTTTCACTTGTGCTGAACTATTCAGTATGCTCTTTTCAGGGCTGCTCCTTACACAGGGCATTGCACAGTCAAATAAAACTGCTCTTCTTTGTGCCAGTATTTCAAATTCGCTTGTCCTTGCAGGAGACACACCCTGAACATGCCATGAGGTTCTAAAATGCTTCTCAGAAGGATTTTGCATATAATCTGGAATTCTTAAAAAATAAGGCAGACTGAGTGAGCAGCAGCATGGGTTTGAGGGTTTTGCTAAAACACTGACATCCAGTACCTCAATATCTGCAGAGAGAAAACCATACTTCCAGAAAACACTGAAAGTTTTTGTTTGGCCACACCATCTCCCTAAAACTTAATCAATCTCTTGTAACTTAAACCACTTACTCTTCTTCAGATATTCTCTCAATATCCCAAGAAAGGTATAAGGGGTATTGTTTCAAATGCCTAACTAACTGATGATGTGTATCTCTTCTGTCAAATTTTGCACTGTTCATGGAATCTTTTAATCTATACATCCCCCTATGCAGTTCTTCCCTTCACTGTCTTCTCTGTGGCAGTGTCAAGAAAATGACCTGCTGTTCAGCTAGACTGCAGTTCCCCTACATTCAGCTATTCCCTGACGACTTACTGTTTATCTCTGAGCAAAGGAAGACTCAGAGCAAAGGAGAACCCAGACATTCCAAATGACAAAGCTGAAGAGGAAGTACCACAAACGTTGGAGGTTTGCTTTTGAGTCATGAGACTTTCAGTGCTTTAACAGTAACAGGCAAACCCACCTGTACCCTTTAGAAACATAGATTTGTGTCTAAAAACAGAAAATTAAGAGAACATGAAAGGCAAACTTTTTAAAATTTCTGCACAAAGTATTTAAAATGTGAGTGTTTAAGCCATCTCTTAAAGAGACATTAAACTTCCATACAGAGAAGGCATTAACAAACAACAATCAAATGTTTTAGAACGTGATACATTCTTACTGCCCAATGTCACACCATTCACAGTCCAGAAACAGACCCTTCCAGGACTATCCTTCAAATAGCTTTGTTGCACAGGGGTGCCTCAAAATACTTTTAAAATCTTTGTTGTTATTGGTCTGCATAACAAATTGTTTTCTTTGAGATGGACCAAATTACATCTGCCTCACCCTCCATGCAGCTTACAAGGTTATGGTACTTCACAAGCTATCCAGGGATACTCCTGATATCAATCTTGAAGCCTATTCAAAACAAGGATGGGGAGTCAGGGCTTTCTCTGCCAACATTCCTGCTGAATAATCACACAGCTCCATTATCTGTGGGGGAGTCCTCTCTTCCAGCGTTCCCTCTCTGGGCTGTGCTGCCTATTGGGAGCTCAGCGATGGAGCTGAGAGACACCGCGGGAAGCGTGTCCTGAAAGCCCGTGCAGACTGCAGCACTATCACTTATCCCTTTCATGCTGTCTTCCTCCATAAAGAGAGGGTCAGTCACAAAAGGCCGCCTTTGTCACTAAATAACCACGGTGCTGGTGCCTTCCCTAAGACTTTCCTCAACTTGTAAGTGCACAGGGCACAATGGGAGCACAGTGAACAAAAATGCTGAGCAGCGTGAGCCCCACCATCCTGATGCCTACACTGATCTCTAACAGGAAAGACACAGTGAAGCTTTCTATTAAGTTTTTACTTGGAAACTTGACAACAACCTCCCTATATTAAAAATACTTCAGACTATGCTTTTCCAAATTAACACCAATGTCTCAAAGCCCTTTGGACTTTAATATTTGCCATATACACTATATTTGGACTTACATACTTGTCAATCACTTGTTTGCATGGAATCCTTTCAAAATCTTTACTTACATGTACAAAAGTGTTTTGACATTAAAGCAGAATAGAAGGCAGACAGATGAGAAGTGGACACACTGCTCTGGCTTCCTTGGTCTGTCCTGCTCTTTGTGAATTTTTGAGAGGAAATGGCTGGTTGTTGTTCTTTGAGAGAGGGAGGTTCAAGGCACTGAGGGTGTGAATGGCATTGGCTGGCACTGGCTATAAACACAGCTCTCTGGTTTCCAGCATACATTTTCAGCACAGTTTGAGAGGCTGGAATTTCCAGATGACGTGCTCGATGTATGTGGTGGGGGTGGAAGGCAGAAAGGATCCTTTTTTTTCAGGTTCACTTCTGGCTGTCAGTCAAACATAGCAATAAAATCAGCTCCAATTAAGGGGATATGCAAGGAATTTCATGATAATGTCAACGCTCCATTCCATCAATACAGGGGCAGAGAAAAAAAGCTTTTGCTTTTTTTCTTCTTTTTTTTTTTTAAAGAAAAAACTTCAGTCACACTCAACTGTGGTATCACCAGATAAACAGTTAATCACAAAGGTACATGAAGTGGTTCACAATTCCTTCATTATCCTGTGGGGTTTTTCCTTTGTTTTTTTTTCTTTGGGGGCCCTGGTTTCTGTTTCATTTGCTTTCTGATTACTCCAGTGCTGACTTAACTTTCTCTAGCAGACTGCCTTCAATTCTCTAAGAGGTTCGGCTTCTCATCCATTAACCCCTTGCTGCAGGGAATCTCACTCACATAACCTTAGAAATAGAAAACAGATAGAGAGACCAGAGTACAACACAGAGAAAAAAGCCCAACTCTGGACTCACTCCCATCTCACTTCACCTCTAACTTTCTGTGTGACATTAAAACACATCCTAGTTAAAATAAAGCACTTACCAAGGTTCTTAGGCTTCTCAATATTCAATAGGTACTTTTAAGCCTGTGTTTTACCACGTAGGAGCCTAAATCTAGCTGTGATCACTTCCTTAGCTGTAAAATGGACACATTTACACTGCAACTGTATAAAAATTGATCTATTTTGGATTTGTTGATGCAGGGAGAGAATTTCCAGGGAGCACAGTTGTCCCTCCAACTGTACTGATGTGGAAGCATGTCAAATCTGTAGCTGCCAGACTGCTACTCCATTTAATCTACTCTCATGTTCATTGGTGAGATCTGCAATTTGTGGCTGGTCCAGCTGACCCCACAATCTACAAAGACTTTTGGAGGTGATTTTGACCTCCTCAACCCATATTAAGATTATCTGTGGTGCAGCTGCGGGTCAGGTGTGGGATGGTGCTTTTGTAACTTCTTGCCCTACATGGTTTTCTGCTCTGTTCTGTTAATCCTGCAGAGGAGGATGATTTCATCAGAATTTGACTTATTAAGCCTTGTGAACATGTCAGTGGTTTGGATAGAAGTAATTCTAGTTACATCCCTTTCAAATTTCTAATTCAGCCCTCCTAAAATGCCCTAAAAGAAAGCCCCAAGCCATTTTAGCATAGGTACACATGGGTGAATGGTACACAAACTTCAGGTGCTGTGCCTTATCCCCTCTCAATTTCTAAGGAAAAAATGGAAAGCTGTCCACTACTGATGAGAATATGTTTGGAACAAAGAACCTGCTGGATTATTTAAAGCTCTGCTCTACTGATAGCCAATGTTGGCTGTTAAAATGAACTGTATGACTACATTCCCTGTAAAATGTGTCTCCATTTCCTTTCAGGTTGGGAAGCTGATCCAAGAAGCAGCTGGAAGGAGTAATTTGAAGAGAGTCACACTGGAGCTGGGTGGGAAAAGCCCAAACATCATTTTTGCAGATGCTGATTGTAAGTCAGCACTTCCATATTTTTCTTAAAAACATGTTTGCATGTTGTCTTTTTCCTTCTTTTTTTTTTAAACTAATTTTAGGGCACATCTTTCATACACAGTGAAGTGAAGCAATACAGCTGTATCTAATGGCACTTTTCAATCTCACAGAAGCAACCTAAGGTGTGATATGTTTTATAAAAATACATCTTTTGAACCCACAGATTCATAGTCAACAAGAAAGCAGAAAAAAGGTTATAACCAAGCATACAGACGTGGTGTTTTTCACAGTCATAGTCCCACACACATTTGCCGTCCTGTGCTCTGCAGCAAGGTGATTTAGTGCTTTAAATCTGGAAATTCTGTGATTTTTTTGTTTCACAGCAATTATAAAAAGGGAGGGCTTTTATGTATACTTGACTTGCTCATCTAGTCAGTGCAGTATTCCTTTGTTAAGTAGCTATAAAGGGAGATTATTCCATTTTTTAAATTTTCACAACTAAAGAATTGTGTATTGAAATATCCTCACTGCCACTGTCAGCAGGGAGCTGAAAATTTTGGCAGATGCATGATGTTGTGCAGCTGAGATTTTTGGCACCTGAGAAGGTACAGGACAGCTGTTTAGGATAGGATATAAACACAAACTGGAAGCTTCTGCTTAAATGATCAGCAACGAAATAGTTAAAATGTTGATATCTAAATTGTCAGCAGGAGGTTTTGAAGTTAACACCCCGTTAAGATGAATGAGATGGTTCACACCTTGCTCTGAGCTCTTGTTTCAGGCTGTGTGCAGGCACACTGTACTCAATGCCTTTTCTGGGAACTTTGCAACCCCAACAAATAGACACATAAGGATTTGGTCTTCTAATTTAAAAGGAGCAAGTGAATAGAATGATTTTGAATAACATGAATTACAAGAGAGAGTTACAATCCTGTATCCATTTTTGAAACTTATCAATATCTGAAAATCTAGGGAAAGCTTGACAACTTCCAGCGGCTTCTTTAGGTAGAAATGCTTTACCAAGTTGAGGATTGAAATTTCAGCCACAGTCATCCTGGTAAGCTAAAAAAGCTCGTCAGCTGGAGCCAGACACAGATATTACAGCCTTCTACCCCAGTTACTCATCTCCACCTCCCACCAGAGATCACCACACCTCAAATGTCCCTCACCTACTAACTCAGACTTGATCACCAAAATATCTCTAGTAAAGTGACATGTGCCAGGGGCAGGTCTGTATTATGACCTTCCATGGGGGAAGGACAACTGATCTCTGGTCTTCCCACAATTAAAACCTCCAGCACTTGGCCTAAGATTTAGACTTCAAAGCTCTGATTATTTAAAAACAGCAACTGGCTCACCGTTCCAAAGGAGCTATTTGTTCTGCTTGAGGAACAGTGTGTGCCAAAAGTTAGCAGAAAGCATGATAAAGCTGTTGAAGGTTTAGTGCATCAAAAAAACAGAGAAGAATGGTTAGAGCCCCTCATGGTGAAAAACTGTTAACAACAGAGGAAGAAACATTAGTTAATCACAGCTATCCACCAGTTTCAATCTCCATGGAGCTGCCAGGGAAAATTTGAATGTGGTCCAGGGAACACCCCATACAATTTTTCTGAAGACCACACTGAGGGCAGAAAAAGACATTCCTGTTAGACAGAGTTGTCTAGAATGTGCTGAAAGTAAAGCACTGTTGCTTTGTTTAGCCCATAAAAGATTATACTTTGAGCAATGTTCCAAAGTGCTACAGCTGGTAACAGAGGTATTACAGTGCTGTAGGGCATCACTGTTTAGGGATGAATTCATTATTCTTGTCTAGTCAGTTATTACACCCAATGTAAGAATGTGGCTGTGAATGTCTAAATATGACTGGATCCTCTCTCCTGCTTGGACAGAATGTGTTAGTTGTACCTCCAAGGAAGTTAGAGTAGAAATCAAGGGTTTATATTATCCGTCTATAACAGACCTATAATTTTAAAGCCTTACCCAGTCATCTGCATGGGCCAAGAGGAAGTTTCTGTGTTGCAGGAAAAGAATCTGGCTTTTGGGGAAGGATAGGTCTTGCCACTATCAAAGTCAAATTCTCCCAAGTATTTGGTTTGCTGTAATTCTCACACATGAAGTATTAAACCCAGTGCCAGCTGGGGATCACAGACAAATTTTCTCCTCCTATAGTGACCCAGTCAGATGTCTTTATGTGGGGCACATCCTGCTTGCGAGGTTTCCTGAAGGGTTTTACTTGGTGAATGACATGTTGCTGGATATAAGACACTGGTGAAGTTGTTCTTGCATACCCTACTCCTATTGACTGCTAAAGCACTGTCTTAAGGGAATCGTCCTCATTTATGACCTGACACAACTCTAGGATGTTTTGATTTAGTTTTATTTAACCAAATCCTGCTTCTGAAGTTTCGTGACTGTGTAATACACACAACACTGGTGCAAAGGCAGATTTGCCTACAGTGTTCCAGTGCAACAGGTGCTGCCTTGGTTTTTCAGTGGACTACGCTGTGGAACAAGCTCACCAAGGAGTCTTCTTCAATCAAGGTCAATGCTGCACTGCAGGCTCACGGATTTATGTGGAAGAATCAATCTATGAAGAGTTTGTTAGAAGAAGTGTAGAACGTGCAAAGAGGAGAGTTGTGGGGAGTCCTTTTGACCCAACTACGGAACAAGGTCCACAGGTAAAGGAGTAAGGCTTTGGCTCTACAGCCCAGGAGATGGCTGGAGGTGTTGAAACTCCACTAAGGCAGAAGTCAGTCAGTGCACACTCACTCAAGGTCCAGGGTAGCTGACATGATACATACTTTCAAGACTAAAATTCTAAAAGAGTAAACAATCTGTGCAGCTCTGACGTGTTTCTTGTTAAAAAAAAAAAATCTCAATTTAAATGACAATGTTTGCCTCCCAGTTTTAAAAGCAAGACTCGGATCTTCAGCCCCCAAAATACAGCTGTCAACTGTGAGAAGCTCTCAAAAGTCTGTAAGTCTCTGGGAGCACTTACTTGCAAGAACTGTCTACACCCATAACTATGCTTGGAGATCCAGGAATTCTAGGCAAAAGATGGGCATAATCAGAAATAAGTCTTTAGAAAATGTTCCTGCCACTAATACCCATGTGGGCTTAATAACCAGGGACAAAAATTAATGATCTGCTTTTTTTGTGCTTATAAACTAGGTTGTTTAGCAAGTGTGTGGGTTAAGCCACAAACATAAAGTGACACATCCTTAAGAAGTCTGAGCCCGAGGTTACAGTCAGCGCCTGCTTGTAGATCTTTGGCATCTGCAGCTCAAAGAGTAGTGAAAGGAAGCAGGAACCGACTCACTGGAACATGACTTGCCTAAAAACACCCATTTGGACTGTATTGTCAAGTACATGGTCTGCACATCAAACAGCTTCTTCTCTCTTTCAGATTGACAAAAAACAATACAACAAGATCTTGGAACTGATTCAAAGTGGCATTACTGAAGGTGCAAAACTTGAATGTGGGGGAAAAGGGCTGGGAAGAAAGGGATTCTTCATTGAACCGACGGTGTTTTCCAATGTAACAGATGACATGCGGATTGCCAAGGAGGAGGTATTCACACATGTGGGCAAGATCCTTTTAGAATGTCCTAAATTTTACTTTTTTTCTTTTGTTTCATTCCTAAGACAAAAGCTTCAGAGTGAAAATTACCACTGTATTAAAAAAATTAAATCTTTTCAGAACCCCTTATACA
This sequence comes from Oreocharis arfaki, assembly GCA_013398015.1. NCBI lineage: Eukaryota > Metazoa > Chordata > Aves > Passeriformes > Paramythiidae > Oreocharis > Oreocharis arfaki. The sequence continues at coordinate 982,911 of VZRR01010238.1, read as the reverse complement.
CACAGCAAGTGACATCAGTTGGGTAACGAAGCTCATTGACTGTAAGGTCTCAGACATCAAAGAGGAGATTGAGGTAGAATGGATGAGTTCCACTGAGAATTGCTTTGGGAATTATGCAGTTTTACAGACAGATATTATCACTATTTATCACTAAATTTTGCTGTGGGAAATTTTAAAGAGTATAATTAGGAGAGAGAAGATAATTTAAAAAGCAGAATAAAACATGAATAAAATGCCTCTGAGGGGGCTGGTTTATTAATTATTAATCTTTATTGCAGATTTTTGGGCCCGTTCAAGAAATATTGAGATTCAAAACCATGGATGAAGTTATAGAGAGAGCCAACAATTCTGATTTTGGCCTGGTAGCTGCTGTATTTACAAATGACATAAACAAGGCCCTGACAGTCTCTTCAGCAATGCAGGCTGGGACAGTCTGGTAAGCAGAAGTTATCCCACTCCCACTCTTGAAGATAAAGAGTTTGACTCACTATCGTCATTTCACGTCAGTTCTGCACCCTTTGTTAGGAATATTTACGCAGCCCATCCTAGTGGTGGATCACTGGCCAAGCCATGGAACAGCAGGGGGAGGTGCTGTGGCTGCTCACTGCTGGGGAACGCTGGTGGAGCTGGAGAGCACCTTGCTTCCCGGGAGCACGGCAGCCACTGCTGAGTGGCTTTGCTGAAAACAAACAGGATAAACGATCCTTTCTGGGGAGCACAGGAATCCTGGGAGGTCTGTGCTAAAGGCACAGAGGATTGTGTACTTCCTACAACATTAGGGAACTGAGGGGACACCTCCTCTCCAGTCTTTAGGAATAGGTAAAGCCAGCTCTGGAGTTTAGTAGCTTGCAATTTAGTATGTCGAACCTAAGTAAACTAAAGATCTGCAAGAAATTAGGGAGAAAAAGAGCAAATTCAAATCTAACAGCTCTTTTTTATAAACTGGCACTGAGGTTTGGCAGCAGATTAACAGTTCATTACTGAAGCTGTGTCCAAGGGTATGGTGCTCCTCTTTTGCCCTCACAGGTCAAATCCAATTCTTCTTAGGAGTAAGAAGCAGAATGTTGTTTTTGTAGCATAAATGCTTCATTTCTTTTCAACATGAAACAAGTTTGTTATTACTAAGAGGTATAGAGTGTCCTTAGCTCCACAAGTTTCAGCCTCTCTCTGAGTTATCCAAATGTCTCTGGCAGTGCAGCTGGACTTACTGCCTCTTCCTGTTACAGGATAAATTGCTACAATGCCTTAAATGCCCAAAGTCCTTTTGGAGGATTCAAAATGTCTGGCAATGGGAGAGAGATGTAAGTATTACACTGCTGTCTTCTAAATGGTTTTCAGCTCTACAACTTAATAGTGAATCCTTCCATGCAAATTAAGATCCAAAAATATTCCAGCCTGAGAATCAGGGCATAACATAAGGTGGCCTTTAATCATTACCAGTTCTAAATGCAATTGATTTGCATGGTAAGACCACCTTTTTTTTTTTCTTAACATTGCAAACTAACTTACTGGAATTCTCCTCTTATCCTGAAAGGAACTGAAAATTTCTGAGTATTTTTCTGAACTTGTTACCTGTGTTTTCTGGAAGTCTATTTTAGCCATATTAGCCATCACTTTTCAGAAAGACTCTTTGGTGCTGCCGAGTGCTTGTTGACTTGTTTGGTGTACTTGTTTCAGAGTTGTTTTGCTAAAAACTCTCTTGCTAGTTTTCCCTTTCCTTTCTTCAGTTTTCACTATATTTATAAACACAGGTGCATTAGACTTTTATAAAAAATCCAGATTTTTAAATAACGTTACATGAAATCTGGCCTAGAGAAGGAAACAAATGTGTTTACATCCCTTTGAAAAAAAAAAATCACTTGCCACTATAAAGCTTTCTGTCTTTCTTATTCCATTTAGCACTAAGTGCCAAATATTTTGAAATGGAGCTCCACGCTCAAATACTGTCCCAATGTACCTAATTTAAAGTCTGACCAGTTTCTCATTCTCATTACAATCACAAGGACGTTTAGCAATTGCATCAGCCCCAGATTGGTTACATACCAAGGATTCAATTAATTTCTGTGCAGGAAGCATGTGTACCAGATATGTCTCACCTAAGCTTTCAAAATACCTTATGGCTAATGGCAAACTCAGCAGTAAAACTAAAGTAAGGTCAAACTCTTTAAAACTTTAAATATGTTGAAGTATACAACTTGATCTATAAAATAAGCTCTATGTAGTCTGAAGTATTTTCCCTCATTAGGGAGTACTTTGAATAACACATTCATACTATTCACATTCATGAGTTATGAGGTGATCTCACACTGGCATAAATGTGTCAGGTCATCTAACTCTTATCATTGTGAAAATATTCTAAAACTACTAAGCTCGATAGAGCACATGAGTAACTTGACACCCAGGGGTGACCCCACTGACTCCAGGGAGGTTAAACTGTGCAAGCAAAATATTCACATATCAACGTTGTAGAGTTCTTGGAAGGGGGGAAGCCCAGGCAGCACCCCAGCTCTCATGGAAAAATCTGTGGTAATTGCACATTTGATTCCCACTACAGCTTTGAAAGTATTCATCATGAACAATAAATATTTGGAACGGCAATAATCTCATCTCACAAAGATGCCTGAAAACCTGCCTATGAGCAATTATTCTACTCCTTTCAGAACCTCTTTGATCAGATATCACCTTCTAATTTACCTCCTCCACCCTGCATTAATACCTGCACATATTTCATTAAAATGCCAGTTTCCTAGATTCTTGGTTTTAAGGGATACATTTTACAGCATAAATAATGTTGAGTTGGGCAGTTAAGGAAAAAACCAGAAGAAATGTCTACACATAAGTGCATCATTGCTAAGGTGACACTGTGTTACAGCCAGATCATAACTGAGCCACTGTGCTGCCTGTGCCAGCACTGCATTATTGGGGACTTGTTCTGGTCCTGCATTTAAATTCACAGGTTTTTATCACACATGGGCAAAAAATCAACACAAAGTTGAGATCTGTTTTTTACACTCCCACAAAATGTAGCAGGGTATGTGCATTTTGGTAGAGAACCAGAACTCATGTACACAATACAGGTGATTTATATTTGCATTAAGACTACTCACAATATTCTTGTATTCTTGCAGGGGTGTAAAAGACATGGGTTTAGGTTTTTTTCATTCATGTTTCTTTAAAACTTCTTATCACTACCTGAGAGAGGTGAAATTTAACTCCTGTAACTAAAAATTGGGTGATTCACCCCAGATAGCCACATCTGGCCATTTTATATTAGAGTTCCCCAAAATTCTCGCCTCTGTCCAAATGTCTTCAGGGGAAGGAAGTGCCATTCTGCTTCAGAACTCTCCTTTAATGTCACAGGAATTATTATTGTCTGGGTAGTTCTGAGATACAGCAGTGCACACTTGCATTCCAAAAAACAAGTGCAAGCAGGAGAATGGCTTGGAGTTGCAATTCTTTTCCTTATCTTTTTTTCTCTCGGACTGAGGGATGGAAGAGAAGACGTAATATTTCTTTTTAAAAAGCACTTTGTTCCTCTTCCCTCACACCTACATAACCAAGGGGGACAGCACCATGCAGATTTGACCCATGGGCTCCTTCCTTTTCACAGACACAACCTTTGTTCTCACTGATACCAAAGTGCAATCCAAGAAGACCTAGAGTGGCCACAGAATAGGACGGGTTTGCTCCCTGCATTAGGCTGTGGGGACAATCAAGCCCTTTGATTGAACACACACTGACTCTTCTGCTCTGAATGTCTGGCACAACCCATCTTCCCATTCAGCCAGTGCAGCTTTTTAACTTTTGAAAAATACTTGCCTTAGAATTCATCACAATTGTCCATTTCCAAACTATTGACCAGAAAACAAATGTGTAAAGCCCTGAAGCCGTGAGCTGAAGAAACAGACAGTAAATGTCTCTAGTTTTGTTTGGCAGACCAAGATGAGAAATCAAGCGGCATTTGGAACATGCATAAAGTCACTGGCTGCTGTCAGCTGGGTTATCTATTGACTTGCAAAAATGTGTCCAATGGGTGTCTGGAGCTACACAGCAGCCCTGCTGAATCCAGAAACTTCCACACAGACACTTACTAGCATTAGTTACTGGGCTCCAGGCAGCTCCTGGTGACAGCTTCCACTGAGCCCTAAGGGAATGTTTCTGATAAATAGCTGAAGTTTTTGATCATTCTTTGGAGACAAATCCACCACTTTCTACTGAAAGCTAGGGGTGGGGTGGTCCAGATCAATGGGAATCTTTCACATGTAAAAAAGTCTTCACTAATATTTGCTTGCAGGCACGTAGAGTCTGGTAAATCTTAAAAATGCCTACTGAATCATCAGTCTGATGTATCCCTCAAATACTAACTATATCACATACAAAGCTTACCAAGCCAACAGGCACATCAGCTTTCAAAACTGCAGATGAAGTGACATGGGCCAGTAAATACTGGTATTTCTGCTCAAATGAATTAACTTTCCAAGGAAGGTTACAGCAGCTTCACCCTAATGTTGTATTTTGTGTAAAACCTGCAGTGTAGAAGTAAATGCAAAATCAGTTATGCAACACTGGGGGCCTGCAGAGGGGTTTAATTGCCTTCAACAGTGGCCTCTCACTCCATTCTGAAACACTTATTAGAAGGAGGTTCTGAGGAATTCCTCTGAAATATTCTCTATGGTTCACTTGGCATTAAGTCCTGCACAGGAGAATCCAGAGGGGAGGCAGTGTCAAACAGTAAACATGCTAACATCATATCCATGCCAGCATGTTCTAAATTTTAATATAAGTAATAGAGCAATACTGTGTGTGTTTTAGGGGTGGGGATAAAAATTCAGCCAAGAAACAAATGTCTGGAAGAGCTCCTGCAGAAGAATCCTCTTTGAGTTAATATGGAAAAGATACCCTACTTCCAGACTTGCACTGTACCTGTTTTGAGGTGGAGACAGTGTTTGCTTTATATACACAGCATCTAGAAGACATAACTAATGACATGAAGAGACTTCTCCATTACTCAAAACAGGCACAGGAAAATGAAAATACCTGTACTTCAGAGAACACAAGTGTTAAGTCCCAAGAAGCCATGCAACATCCACTCTAAACCTCAGCAGAGTGGCCAGAGAGATAAGCCAGGCTAAAACAAAATGTTAATAGCATTCAAAACCACCCACTTTTTAAGCATTATCTATCCAAAGCAGAACATGTACCCCTCAGAGCCATGTGTCAGATGACTGGCACCTAGTAAGTGCCTGGTTTCTAGCAGTATGGAGGATCTTATATAAGGTCCTGTGCCAGGACAAAACAAGGAATTCTACAGGGAATCACAGAAGGGAATCTTAGCAAGCTGAACCCTCTTCCACATTATTTGCAAATGGTGATCTCTACTGCTGGATATTTTGGTAGGGAGAAAAGATCAGCAAGTTAGGAGTCAAGTTCATCTTTACCCACAGTTGTGAGTAGTTCATTTTTCATTGTACTCAGTGTGGACCTTCCCTTTCTTGATTGCAAATACAAGCAGTAATTTCACTGGCCAGTGGGGTAGGTCTGGGTGTTTGGACATTTTCAAGGTCTAGAAAGGACAGAGGACATTAATTCACTCCCAAAAGCTCCATCAACACATAGTGAGTATTTCTGGGTTTAATGTTCTGTATCTCCTTATCAAATTCTGGAGCCATCCGTTGTTCTTTTGACCTAAACTGAACTGCAATTTTGGGTTATATCTTAACTTTAGCAAGAAATCACTTTGCAGATTTTTGCTTGATATATACAGTATAAGCTGATGCTGCAATTTGTTTTTTAGGGGTGAATGTGGATTGAGAGAATATTCTGAAGTTAAAACTGTGACAATAAAGATCCCTCAGAAGAACTCCTAAAATGACAAAGGACCGTGTTGTGCAGAAGAGCACATGATGCCACCTTCTCTATTCCTTATGGAGACCAGCACTCAGGAATAAAAGTGTTACGCAATATATATTTAAGAAATTAAGTTGCAACAAATATACTGGGCACATAACTGCGTACGTAATGCAAACCAACTCTGCATGTTTTCATAAAACTCTCCTGAGAATCGTTACATCTTTATAAAACAAATCATAACGAGATAAAATTGCTACTGGGCATCATTTAATAACGGTTCCAGCTATAAAACTGTTAAATGCAAATGCATGCACACACACATTTATCTCTTCTTTAAATAAACAAAATACATCTTACTGCTTTCAGGTTGCCTTCTCAAACAGACCTGCCTTGTACTGACACTGTCATTTCAATCAGGGCTCTACAAGCCAGATTTTACCCAAAACACTAGCAATGAACAACACAAACAAGTAGCATCGATGTTCTTAAAAAATAAAAGGCTCTGAACGGTAATGGCCCCAAACACAGTATAGTGGCAACTGTCCAATTAGCATGCCCACATGAAGAGGTCACACTGGGGAGGGAATCAATCTGCTGCATGGACAATGAAAGCCAAGTACTTATCAGTGAGATTTGGCTTTCATGGCTCACAGCAATTTGGATTTCAAAGCTTATTTTCGTTATTACTTTATGTCTCGCTATAAGCAAAAAGTCCTCCTTCGCTTACAGGAACTTGAATGGATTTACCTGCCTGCCAAAAGAGCAAGGCCAGACAGGGTGGGTGGGTGTTAACGAGAACAGGAACAGATTCCAAGGCTTCACAGAATATTTCAGCTTTCACTGCTTGTCTAGTTTTGTTGTTGTTGTTGTTACTGTTGTTGCTTTCACCTTTCTTCTTTTTTTAAATGAATATACGCACGCACAGGCTCCAATTATTTGTCTGCTATTAAACTGCCTGTGATTACACTGGGAATCATTAAGTACTTGTTACTGCTTTTACTAAATAATGTCTTGCCATCCTCACCATGCTCGTGCACCTCAGGTGATGTTACTGGCTGGTACTGAGTTTTCAATTATGTTTGGGTTTTTTTGGCCCAGGACAAAAATAAGAGCCAGTTCTTTCAGAAGTGAGGTGTTTAAAGCCTGTCACATTATTACCTGCTGCCTACAGAACCTCTTCCCATCTGTCACTGACAAACTAAACACTGTCTCTTTCTTCCTTCCAGCTGCAGAGCTCATCAATTCCCACTTTTTTTAAAAGAGGTTTCATTTTATGTTTTAACTTAGAATTAAGAAAATCTATTTTAGAAGTACAGTAAATCATCTCCAAAGTGTAGCTACATGATCTGGGGTGACAGAATTACAGCCTCAGGTGTAAGTTTTCCTAGCTGCAGAGTCTATGCTATGAACTGTTGAAAACTCCAGACCTGATGAGCAACTAACTTCTGCATGTTCTTACCTTCCTTTACTCTCTGAGGAACTCCTCTTAGATTTGAAGCTGTATGTGTCCTTCACCATACTGCTGGATCAGGACAAGAGTCTCCAGCACTTTGTAGTGTTGTGGCCCTCAGTATTTTGTAACTCACGTCAAACTGTGTGTGTGTTTTTAAAGCAATAGGTATACGTGTCGTTATTCAGATCTGACAGTACATTCACAGACCTGGAGATAAATCAAAGTATTCCTGAGCTGTCAAATTCAAATGCCATCTACTTCTACTGTAGTGTATGTCAGAGTGAAGAAAAACAAAATACAGCAAGTAAGAGATTAGTTATCTTTTAAACTGCAATATAAAATGTGAAAAAGGAGATTTTACTTCTTTTCTCCTATTTACTTAAAAAAGAAACTTCCTGTGCTTACAGCATTTACACCATGTACTCTTTTGTATTCTTTTTGTGTATTTTGTATGTCTGTGCTTTATTCCCAATACATTCAGGTAAATAATACAGAGTTGCCATTTTTTCCAACCCTGTCACTGCAGCTCCATTTGATGTACATGGATTTGTGAAATCCTTTTTTAGATGTACCATCTGCATGGATCCAACAAAACATTTTTCCAGTCCCTGCAGCTTTTTGTTACAGTTTTTAATCATGTATATAGTTATATGTTATTAAAAAAGTAAAAGGATATTTTCTATGAAGTTTTTTCCATTAAAAAGGTTTAGAGAAAGACTTTAGACTGTGAGACTCCTTTATTGTTGATAGAGCTATAAAAATATTTTAAAAAATATTTTCTTAGCAAAAGATCTGCTCTCACAGTAGCTTTATTTTCATTTGCAAAAGTGAATGAAGTAAAAGGCCAATTACATTTTCTGGAATATTATTGCAGCTGTATGAAAACACTTGTGAATTGCAGATCTAGGTCATAGTCAAAGTTCATCCTCACCCTTATGGTCATAAAGTTTAGCTATTGGGGCAGGACTGAAGTCATCAAAACCAGTGGGGCACCCTCGCAAACTGCTGCATCACAGCTTGATTTTTGGATAATGTTTTAAAAAATCATGATGCCTTTTCTTTCTCTAGTAGATGTTTCACAGAGATTATTAAATTAACACTCACATCTTTTATGGAGTGTTAGTCTACTTATCTTTGATTTCAAAGTGCTAAAATGGGACAAGGACAGACTGAATTCATGTGGCCAGGTACTATACAACTCTCCCTCAAGCAATGCCTTTATTCCAGATTACTTTCATTGCCAGGAACTGCATTCCTTTTTGAAATGGTGCCTGTTCAGGTAAAGTAACTCCTCAGCTAATACAGCCAAGCTCCTTCATTGTATGGCAAGCAATGGTCATACCTCAGTGTCATGGAGTAAAACTGTTGGTTTAATCAACACTGGACAGGCAATCACAATAAAGTAACTTGACTAGAATAGATGGGATAAAAAAGAATAAAACTCAATAATAGGAGGGAAATTGCATTCATAGGAAGGAGCACTGTTCCTGAAAGTCTGGAGTATCAGGTGTATATTAAGCAGAGTATCATTTCTGTTTAACTATTGGCATGGACAGCTCTGTCGTGGGACTTTGGGTGGACAATCAGCACTTTCCATATTCACTGTCTCTCTGACCCACTTGCAACCTGTCTCACCACTCCAAGCAGTCACACAGGCACAAGCACCTTTCCTGAAAGCAAAACAAAGGAAAGAAGGTTGTTCTGGAACCCACTGAAAACAAGGAGTGTTGACTTCTAGTGAAATGATCAAAGTTTAGTCCATAGTAAATAAGCACTCTGTGGAGCCCCAGCCAGTGAAAGTGAATGTATCAATAAAAGTGTGCAGGTGTAGTAAGGGGAGAGTTTGGAACTAATTGTGCATTTCTTCTAGAAAAGGATGTGAAGAAAGGCCAGAAGTTTCAATTCTGTGGTCTTCAGACAAAGCAGTGGATATTGATACTACTTGGATAGCATTCACACGTTTATTGGTGCCCTGTGACAGAGAATGCTCTTTCTCCCCACAGAGGCCAAGATGAAAAATCTTGCCTTGAATATGCAGTGGCACTGTGTGTCACAGTACCCTCTTATTTCTCAGTTCTGTCCTGGAAAAAGAGAACCATAAGAACACTGAAATCAGGGCACCAGTTGAGCTAGAGAGGAACTCAAGGACAAGCAATACACTGTACTTTTTACTTATGACTCTGCATGGTTACACCTAGAGCTCTGGAGAGCTACATTTACCACCTTACATTTGCATCCATACGTCTCCATTTACTGCATGCTAAGTCCATCAACACAGGAAGTTATTTTTCTCATAACAACTTCATACCACAATGACTGATATTCACAGAGCTGTATCTATCAGGAAGCAGGAAAAGCCTCCGTGGCTATTAGATGCCATCAGCATTCCCAGCTCATTCAAACAGATTTCTCTCAGCACATTAGACAACAGCTGCATAAAACGCATCTTCCTCCCTCGTCCTCGTTAAACACACAGTCTATAATTCTTTCTGTTTCTTCACTGTATCTTCTGTGTCCACTGACAGTACACAGGTATCAGGGAACTGTGTGGCTCTGCCAGAAAGCTCAGGAACTCCTGAAGCAAGTGAGGGAGTTTGGGGCCCCGAAGTTGGGCCATTTATAAGGATATATTAGTCTAAAGTGAGAATAGTGATATAATCTCACATTACTGAGGTGTGGCTAGGATATGCTACTACGAAGGCTTGGGGTCCCACTTCCCTCTTCCACCCAGCACAGTGTGGAGTGCTGGGATGCTGGTTTCAATAAGCACTTTCCTAATTTTTCTCAGAGGACCGGAACTGACACACTGGAATTCAAGGTTAACACAAGTAACAGATGATTACAGCTGGCTGCAGCACAAGTTCAGGCATTTCAGTGGTGCAGAGCAGGTTAAGTTTTCTGCGTAGCCACAGCTGCTACCCTGGGTAGTGCTCAGCACTAAGTGCCTGGTTATCTATGCCTTAGGCCTTGAGGCTGCACATACAGGACTGAGAATCCATGCCAAAGACAGTGAGTAGAGGCACAAGGCTGACTTGCCTCTCGGTACTGAGACCCCAACTGGGGTAAGTCACCACAGCTGTTGAGGGATGTCCCTACCTAAGTCCCTGTGCCAGTTTGAGGAAAATTTGGAGGAAAATATCCTCTGATAAAAGGCAAATTACAGCCACTCCTCCTCCACCAGGTTCGGGAAAGAAATCTTCCTCAGAGGAAAGTGAAAGAGATGAAAAAACTATTTATTTAACAAACACACAGGAAAAGAAAAATACTGCTGTACAATAAAATCTCTCTCTGTGGAGAGAAAACCTGGAAGATTTTTAGAGCCCTTCTGTGGGTGTGGTCTCTCTCCTCCTTCTCGGAGCTCGGTTGGTGTGGGCCCCCTCCGCCCCCCTTCCGGACCGGGGTAAGGTCTCACGGTACCAGGTTCTGATATTCTGATGTTCTGAACAAGTCCAGAAGAGAAGAAAAAAGAAAGCAAAGACCCAAGAAAAACAAAGTTTAACTCTCTGTCTCTCTCGGGCGACACAGAGCCAGAAAAAAAAAAAAAAAAAAAAAACTGGCCGAAAAAAAGCCAGAAGGGTGCTTCCTCGTGCTCCACTCCCCGCAGAAGAACACGGAGCGAGATAACGCCCTTGGAGCACAGAACTGCTTTGGAAAAGTTCATCTGACTTTTTTTTTTTTCTCGCACCCAGTTCTAAAGGCATAGAAAAGCACAAAATTCATATCTGGGTGATATGGGATACACACCATAAAGTCACCCCAGGACAGTCCTTTAGCTTACTGTTAGAGAGGGAGAAAAAGCACATCTGCATGCCCCTGGTTCCTAAGAATGGCTGATTCTGAAACAGTTCTGCCAGCTGAGTTTACATCCTGAACCCTCACTAAAAGCCAGCCTCATCCCAGCAGCACAGGTATTCTAGAGCTCAGTTGCACCATAAAGACCACAACTATTTTTTTCTGATATAACAAATTTAGATCCACTCAAGCCAGTACTGAAGAGAGACTGCACCTGCAATCCACTGCTTATTTATGGTGAGCATTTGCACTGTTACTTTTCATGGGTTTATAGGATGAGTTTCATTGAATAACAGAGGCTGTCTTTACTGTGCTCAGCACATGTATTTTCGGCTGTGCCTGCACTGCCAGGAAGCACTCCAGGGAACACTTTTTTCACCTGACTTCATGTGAAATTTATAAACACATTATGAGGGCCTTTGCCATCAGCTCTAGAACTCTAAAGTCACCAATGCCCAGGAAGGCTGGGACATCTGCTGGGACAATTTGCCTTAAGGATCAACTGAGTCTACATTATTGATATGTTCCCCACTGCATTACTGTAACAATCCTGTGTATCGTCATTTAATCCTAGTATCTATCCTGCAATTCCAGGATGCTTTCAAGGTGTTTTTAACTGCCAGGAGTCTCTTGATGAGACACACTACATAAACCTGGATTGTGCAACCACAACAGCAACAGACTGTAAGAAAAGCTCCAGCTGCAGAGGTTGTCAAGGAGGCTGTGCACACAGCAGGCTGGAGTAACCCAAAAGGGTGCTTGTGAAATGTTTGTGCTGCTGGCAGGCAGCACATTGCCAGGACAGATCACACATCATGCATTTGCACATCAAATGAAGCTGCACTGGTCCGAGAGCATGGGAAAGGCCTGTCTTGAACGGCATGTGTCCTACTTCCTAAACATGTATATTTTACACTTTACACTTGGTTATTGGCCAGATTGAAAGTACCGCAAGTTCCCCAAAGCTTGTCGTTTTCCCTTTGAAGTGGAACTGTTCGGATAATGTTTCCTTTGGCAATTTATCTATGTAACAAAGCAGGAACCTGACTGCATTGGCCTCTCAACAATCCACCACTAGCTTTTGTCAAAGCCTTCATACGCTTCTCTATATGCGCTCTCACAGAATTTGATCATTTTTCGTGACCTTGCTTAGCCCCTCTCCTTCTTCATTCTGGCTCCTCATGGTGAGGCTGGTGCTCATATTAATTCACTTGATTTTGGGGGTTTTCCCTGCTCTATGTACGCCTGGCTGAGTTCCCATTTCCTACAGCAGTATAATTAGCAAGATGTTTGTGTGCACCTCGCTCCTGCTGCCAAACAAAAAGAAAATGTGTTTCTACTGCTTGCCCTTGCAAAAGGGCTTCAGCTCACTGTCCGCTGCATTTCTCTCTCTCTGTACTCTCACCACACCACAAAATGGGACATAGAGCAGGATCTCCTGAGATATTTCTGCTGTTTTCTGCTTTCTATCGGTCCAAAACCTCTCCCACAGTCTTTGGCACTTGACATCTAATCTCAATGCACAGTCAGTACCTGGCAAGAGAGGCCTCCTTTTAGTTTTTGATTTTGAACATCACAAACACTCAAGTTTCTGGGAAGGATGTTGAATGGAAAGGCACTCTTTGCTCCCACCAAGAAATTGCAGATTAGGGATTTTGGCTAAAGCAGTCCCCACTAGGGGATGCCTAGTGGCATCTGACACCACTAGGTCAGAACTCACAGCTTGTTCATTCACCAGATTGTGGTTCTCTTTTAGAGCTGGCTGGTGACATGCCCTATCCCAGGCTGTACAGCTATGGGGACTAAGCAGCCAGACTCTACTCAAATCAAGTATTCTAAGAAGTCCAGAAAAGTCACCAAATACTCTTCAGCTTTATTTCTCCAGCATCATGTGCATACATATTCTATTTTAAATACAATCTGGCTGCGAAATCAAGGAGAAAAACATATTGTTGCCAAAGAAATGGGCAGTGACAGAGCTACCAGTGTGTTGTTCCTGAGTAGCCTGGAGCTCCTGAGCAGTACGAGCAAAGCTCCCACACTAGGATGCTGCATCGCCCCAGGGCTGCCTCACCACAGGGGTGCCATGTCTGGTGTGAGGGAGGAGGCTGCTGAGAGCACCACGCCCCTTCTGTCCTGGTACGAAACTAAACTGGATTAAGACCCTTTATTGAGAATCTCTCCCATGTTTCTCCACAGTGCACCCTGCACACCTTAAGCCACAGGAGTCCACTGCTACACTGCTCCTGGGGACTGCTAAATCGGCCAGGTCCCTGAACACACCAATATACACAGAACCACCTACTCCCATAACTGAGACTACAGCAGAACACAGAGCAATTCCTGCTCTTGGGTGCAGCCCAGCCGCTCCAGCACTCTTCCCCTTGCAGCATTTGCCTTCCAAGGACAAATATATTTATGGAGAAAAACGCCCAGCAAATACCACTGGTAAAACAGACTCTTACAGGAGTTTCCTTAGGGAACATCTGGCACTCCACAAATCCCATTAGATTCCCTTTTGCGAACCTTTCTGATGACACTGTTCCAGATCACTCTAGTGGGAAAATGATGGTAGGCTTCAGCTGCCCAATGCCTTTCAAAAAATACAGAAAGAGGCACATACCTCCTGCATCTGTAGCAACTTCATAGTCAAGTCTCTGAGACAAATGTTTTAAGTTAATTTCATATTCCATTATAGAGGCATAAAAACTACAATGACAAAATCACTGCAGAAACTGTTTCTCGATGTTCAGAATCACCTTGTAGCTCTTTCCTATGAAAATACCAAGCCTGTTTTCTTCCCTGTAGTGAACTGCATGTGTATTATAGAAGGGCTGGCGCAATGCTAAAAGACAGGGCTGCTGGTTGATTTCTGTTGTAAAATCACATAGAGCATCCTGAGCTCTTTCTCAGGGTTTTGGCAAAGAGGTTCTTTTAAGTAACTGTGTTCTTAGGTAGAACAGCAACAAATGACTCCATGATTTGTTTTTACAATGTCCTCTCTGGGAAGACTAATTACCAGCTAACCTTCTAGCATGCAGTTTCAGACATGAAAAGAGTGGGGCCCCAAATTCCTTTTCAGGAAAAATTCATACTACAGCCTGCAGAATCTGTCTGGGTGGGGGCATTTTGCTGACAGTTTCTAAAAGCTCTAGGATTATGGGCTAGCCAAGAGACTTCATGATGCTTTTAGAATTTTGAAAAATTGAGTGGAAAAAAATCTCACTCAGTTTTACCATTCGTCTCTTTGGGGTAGTAATACAGTCACCAAACCAATGCCACTGGAAATGCTGTTCTCAGCTGTTTTGCTGACAAAGCACAGAAGAACAAAGGTAAATTTCATGTGGAAGTTGTGTTCAGCAACAAGAACCTCATTGCACAGAGCACTGTGTTGAGCCACCAGCAGATTCCGCCTGAGAAAGGAAATCAAACTGATGGGCTTCTTCCAATTTGCCTTAGTTTCACACAAAGTTCCAGGACAAGCAACTTTTCATACTTATTATTCTTCCTATTGAATTTCTTTCTCCTTTCTTAATTCCTCTTCCTTTGGGAGTAAATGGCACCTCTCTAAAGGTTTGGGCTGAGGCAAAGCCCTGAATGTGCACGGAGTCTCTGCTGGTATTTTCCAGCTTTGCAATTAAGCACTGGGAAGGCCAGGCAGTAGCTTCTCCTTCGACTGTGTTCCTGTGTGATTCAGACTGCAGAACCAAGGCAGCAAACATCACTGAGTTTTCTGGCCTCGGGCACAGCAGCCAGTGTTTGCTAAGTCATCAGTCACATCTGCAGGAGCTGATCTTAACCATCCTCACCAGCCCAACACACCTTTTCCCCAATTATAGGTATCAACTAAGGGCAACTAAGCAGCCACAAACATACTGTATGTTCAGAACTCATTGTTCAAACATGTTTTACAACCTTAAAAATAAAAGTAAATTTGCTAGGTTTTGAAGTCTTCCCCTGCTTTGAATGTTATTAAAGCTCTGTTATTAAATATTAGCTTGAGTTGCAAACTATCCCCCATTGCAACCACAGGTAAATTAGTATCTGAGCAACTGTAGATGCTGCTGAGCAGAGAGAAAAATTGATAAACCAGGACAAAATTTACAGACAGGAATGGGGAATGGGAAGCTTAAATGGGTTTTCACTTCCTCTTTTCCCCCCAGTCCTTAGCATACCCAGTACAGCGTCATGCCCCACTCCCAGTCATGCACTTGATCACATCTCCTGCACAGCTCCTCCTCTACAACTGTCCTTTAAGTGGTATTATTTTAGAAATTTAAATAAAAAGGTTCCTCTACATATAAGACATCTAGTTACATAAACCTCATACAATATTCAGAATTTCCAGAATCCATATAAAATCCAAACCCATGCATTTGCTTCAGCTGCAGGGGTTTTCAGGAATTTCAGACCTGGAAAGAAACTTGTCCTCTCTTCATGAAACTGTAGATATCATCACTTCCTATGGAATATGTTTACAACACGAATAGGCTTTGGACAATCTACAAACCAAAGTCACAAGAACTGTGGGAGTTCCAGTTACAAGGTAAGCATCCATTTTGAAACTGTTCTAATAAAATCAAGTTATTTCAGCTGCAATGGCCTGCAGGGACAACAATATTTGCTTTCTTTTGCAACATCTTTGTCAATCCTCCTGCATGGCACAAAAAAAAAGGGAAAAGTTGTTAATTAATCACCTGATTATTTGTACGCAGTTGATCAAAACCACGGCCTCGCCATCCTCTACAAACATCCTAGATTCGGTATAGGTCTTGAAGTTTTAAAAGTAAAATGAAAATCTATGAAGAAAATCATTATTATTATGATTTGACAGACAAGGAGGTGATTGGGGAAAAAAAATGGAGTAACTCATCCCAAAATTACAGAGGACAATCTGCTGCAAAGGCTAGGACTAAGCACAGATCTCCTGGCTCCTAGAACAGTGACCTACTTGGCACTGGCTTATTACTCATATTATTGCAAAGGAAAAGTTAATATATGCAAACACACACACACAGAGATGATGAGACTCTTGCAGAGGAATTCAGTTTGTCTAAAGATCTGTAGAAGTAGAATTTATACTTCTGACAAACCAAGCTGAGGAAAGCCCTTGAAATTCTTTGGAACTAATGATCTTTCAAGGTAGTGGGGTCTGATTTTCCTTGTTACACACAGCCACACCAGCCACTCACTTCTACATATTTAGACTCAGTGCAGGATCTCTCAGCTAATAAATAGTACCATCAGCTTTCACCATGGCTTGACCATAGACAAATGAGCTTTTCAGCACTTGTGTCAGTCTCCCGTAGTTTTGGTGTGCTGTTTCTGGCCTCTCCAGCCAAGGGGCAAGCTCCATCTTGGATACACCTGTGATCTATTTATTCGTTTATTTATTTTTCCACACACACGTGTTCAGGCTGCAGGTTTTTATTCAGATGCACACAATTCAATCCCTTGCATTCCCTTTCTCTCCCCATTCCTACAATTGCGCCCCACAACAGAAGGTGAGTTTGTGGAAGACTTAAGGACTGTTCATCCCTGCTGAGTTCACTGGGAACTGACCACGTTCAGCACCTATAAAAACCTAGGACATACAGGTATTTGGGTATCTCTGAGGCATTAACTCAAGGAAGCAATTAGGGATCAGTTAGGGCTGGCTGTGCTTAACACCAATTAATTGCTGCCTGACTAAAAGTCTTTGAAAAGCTGAGTCTAGAGATGGAGCCCTACCTGAGATTCCTAACTGAGGTCCAGCCAGCACAGGCAGTGGCTTTCAGGTGAGAGCTCTACACTGAGGTGACCTTGTTGACTGGATCCTTTAACACAGCAGTGGGAGATCAGACACACAAAGCAGGGGTCAGCACCTCCAGCACAGACATACCAATTTAGAGAAAGATTGGTCTTGTCCAGGTTGCTAATTCGGGAATTTTATTTTACTCCTACCCTGATTAATTCAAATTATATTCAATGCTCTATGTTTTGAACTCACAGCTATTGATAACTGATGGCAAAGCTACATAGCTATGTATGCAATGTGCTGGGTCACCCCCAGGGAATCCTGATTAGAGCCTCTTACTAAGTGTTGTTAAATCCTGAGGACTGAAAACACCAAGGTGCCAATAAACAACTGCACTGTAACACAGGTACATTAATGACTTGAGAATGTAAAAAATAAAAATTAAAAAGAAAGCATATGCTTTTAAGTAAAAACCCCCTATAATTAAAAAAAAACATATACAGAGGAAAAACACGTAAACAGAAAGTAGTAGAAGTTCATTCTGATTTCTTGACCATCACCATCCTAAATGCTAATGATTTTGTAAACTGATCAGATAATTCATGCTGATACGCTTTTTCTTAAACTCTTGCCACTGAATTATTTTGGTTCCTTATGGACCTAAGCATTTACAGAGTGTTATTTACGAAGGCCTGTGTGTTATTTTCCTCTACTCCTTTATTCCTGGTCTCGGAACTCTTTGTTGCTGTCTAATACTGAGCAAACAGCACATAGTCACAGTAGCTCCTTGCTCTGGTATTTTCTTTCTACAGTGCAATGCCCTCCTAGAAGGTACCAAGTACTACAGACAATTCAGCTGCCTTCACGACTACAACAATATGCTCAAGCCAGTGCAAACAAGTGATGCAATGCAAGCTGTGTCCTTCCCAAGGGTGGAGAGCATTCCCCAACCAGACTCTCAACTTGTTTCTTCCCAAGGAGAATAACTTACAAGGTCACTTTTGAACCCTTACTTCCCATGGGGTGGCCACAGTCCACCCAGCAGAGCTAAGGGAAAAGAAAATCAACCTTTGAACTATCCTTGCTCATATACAGTGTACATGAAGTAGCAAACAGCAATACTTAACACTAATTAATTGCAGCTTCATTTGCCAGGATTGAAAGATTCTCCTAAACAATCTGAAAGGGCACGTGACTATTAACAAATTCTTGTGACTTTACTTGGAAGCTCAATTTAGATGGAAACATCTAAGCCTGGTAAAAATTCCAAATGCACAAGCCTCAATTACATTCTTAACGTTTCTATAAGAGTTGCTGGTGATTTCCATACAAATCTATCATTCAGAAAATGTTTTAACTAAAAGAAAAACAACACAATCGAAACAGATTGCAAAAAGTATAAACATACTGTTTGCTGTTTAAAGCACTGTGGAAATAGAGAACACTAAAATACATTCATTAGTGTAACAAAGGGATTGATGGGATTAGTACTATAATAATTCTTTAATTAATAATCAGGTTTTTTTAATTTGACCATCATTGTTCGATCACTTAAAATCTACAAATGTTATTCTGATGAATATAAATGGCATTTTTTTATTATGATTTTATTCTTTAAGCAGCCAAAATATGTATCTCTGAATTGGCCCCTGCTGGCATTTAGACTTCCGGCAGTTTTTCAAATCTATAACTAGACACGAGCAGAAAAGCATATAAAAGAAGACATCAAGTCAGATGCATTAAGAAATACTTGGACTTTTACAAAATGTTGAACATCTCTGAACTCTCATCAGGGATTAATACCCAAGTACACCTGTTGTCCTGTTCATTCCCCTGCTTCATTCCCATTCAGAATGTTTTTCATAGTTCAGTGAACCAGACAATTTTTTCTTGTCATGACAGCCTCAATTCAGCTGACTCTGGTTAGAAATCTCTTCTTGTGGCAGCCCATCCCATTCTCACACCAAAGAATGGTGATAAGCAATCAGACTTCTTAAAGGCCAGACCAATATCTTTTCCATTTTTTCAGACATTACTAGCCCATCACATAGAACAGAACACTTCAATATCAGCCCTTTGCAATTCAATCAATATTCTTACCTAACAATCTAAAGAACCTCAGAAAATTTACCATCTTTTGCCTTAAATTTGTACACATATATCCAAGAAACAAAAAAACCCAAAGTAGAATCCATCACTGCACGTGGGAATGGACATGAGAACACACACACCGCAGGTGCTCATTACTCTGCACTACCAGGAGGTTCTCAGACTGTGCACGGGCTGGAATCATCTGCAGGGAGACTCTCATGCCACCTACCAAACACTGTTGCTGGAAGATTTTCTAGCTTCTTTCAAGCAGATAAACAGCTTCTGGAATGTTACAAAGGGCATGCTTGGGCCAATTTGCACTGGAATGGACGCAAATAGTGCATCTACTACACACAATAAATAAAGGTTTTCTTGCACAGGGTAATATGACCCACTTAAAATGTAGTCTTCATGCCCATAGCATAGCATCTAAAAGAACCATGAGCCGAAGGTTTGACCTTCCAGTAGGTAACATCTGTTGTCCCAGTGAGGTGTTCCACAACAAAAAAGCGCATAACGCTAAAGATAACATGTGACATCGGTAAAGAAAAACAAAGCAAACAAAACAAACATGGGAGAGAGAAAAGACAAGAAAAGACATCACATTTTTCTGAGCAGGGCAGAACAAATGTTTGACTGAGAAGCTTCAGGTCCGGCTGGGAGAAGGCCAAGACTAATTTAACCTTTGGTCAAATGGTTGGGAGTTAGCTAGTTTCCTTTTTCCTCTTACATCACTCCCAGAGATTTCGACAAAAATAATATGGCCCCGATTACATGACATTACAGGCTCTCATAATGCACTGGGGAGGATAGTGTTGAAACCCCTTAGAGACAAATTAATCCCAGCAAAGCAACAGCTGTAAGTTTGCTAAAAAGAGGAAAAACAACTACAATGTTTGCATTATGTACTTACATGATTTTAATATAACTTATTAAGGGGATTAGATTATTGGACGTTTTAATAGGTCTAACAGCTTTGTATCATCATGAAAACATCAGCTGTCAGGTTGCACACAGTTGCCATTAAGGCATTTAACCACTCAGTACATTCCTTCAAAAAGCTAAAGCAGACCCAGGTATAAGATGATTTCTCTCGCTTTCAGAAAATGTATGCAGTCAGAGAACACATGGTCTACTGGGTTTTTTTGAACATGCTGGAATGGATCACCACTGCTGTCACCGTGTGCCTCCTGGAGCCCCTGTGAGTGCTCAGATGTCAGGCACCTGCTCAGCCTGCCCGCCCCAGGACGCTGCTGCAGCCGTGGCACTTCCAAATCAAGAATTCCCCAGCTGAAGCAAACACGACCCTCCTGTCCTGCTCTCCTGTTACTCTATACACACCTCCCTTTTCTAGAACCCTTAAACGTGTTATCAAACATGTGCTGCTCTCCCCTGCTATAAAACCACTCTGGATGTAGCCCACACACTTGTCTCGGAAGAAGACACGAATTGACCTAAAGGCAGATTCCAGTTTAAGCTCTCTCTCTCTCTGTAGCCAATCCACACACCCCTCCCAGGTTTCGGGGGCTGCCACCCACGTGCTGCCAGACAAAGATCAGTCACCTGTGCCCAGCCTGGCAGAACCTCTGTCACAGCAGGCACCCCCGAGGCCACATGTGCTCCAGGCCAACTAAAGGGCCTGGAGAGCTGCAAAGTGGTTGTTTCAGTTGGGCCAGACTGCAAAGGGTGTGCTGACCCCTCGCTGTGTTCCTGCCCACCCACACCTCCTGCCCCCACGGCACTGCATCAGACCGCACACATGAGCCCCACACCACAGCAACCCGGGCACAGATAATGCTCCAGCACAGGCAGCACAGGATGGGTCACAGGCACGTTCACCTGGGCCAGGTCTGGACACAGCACATGAAGAGAAGCCAAGCTGGCTGGAAGATGTCCCCAGCCACAACGCTGGGGCACTGCCAGGCACTGGCCCTTGTCCCCAGGCCCACAGGGGTATGCGGTGGGCCGGCACTGTGGGCTCACCACTCATACCTTCACCGTCAGAGGCACCACGAGCCCTTATCCATCCTTGTGCCCTCACTACAGCAGCACAAACCCCTCGTGTAGCCCTGCCCTCCTCTCACAGCCTGCACAGCAGCTCTGCCCAAGCAGCTGAACAGTGCCCTTGTAGGAAAGACTTCAACGAAATCCATTGCTTTTTTTGAGATAAAGCAGCCAAAACTACCTCCCCCGGTTTATAGCAGCCGGTGGAAAGCTGTGCAGTAAGCGAGAAGTGCAGAGACCTCTGCATGTGTTATGAGGAGAGAGGAAGATGATTTTTTTTCCAAACTGAGAAAATATGCTCATATGGAACAGTATTTTTAGGTGTTTTGTGTTGCTACTTTGAGAACAGGTTTTATCTTCCCTTACTTAGTTTGTATTGCACGTCTGCCTTCCAGTTTGGAGGAGTAAAGAGAGTTGGTCATGGTAACTGTGAAATATGACACTACATTCGTTTTGAAGAACTGGTTTTATATATGGTACGGTTAATTTCATCCAACTAAATTGTGACTGTCATTTGTTAGTGCTTTGTTTAATAAACTGCAGCTTATAATGTCATGAGTATAACAACTAGTTCATAATATCACAAATATTGCTGTGAAACTTAGCGCATATTGCAACTTAATCTTATGAAAACCATAAAGCAGTTTCCATGAAAATTTGCACTGCTTTTGAATAAACACCATTTTTTATTTAAAATTGAGGGTTTTTATCAGGTGAGACAAGATAGTACTAAATAGGCTGTTATGGTTACCGATCTATACTTCATGAAAACATATGGATCTCATGGCAGATTTTAGGAATATACTACCGGACCTGTACCTTGATAAATGCTGTATCACTGTATTGTATGTAATCCATAGGGATTTAAAGATGTAAAAATCCACAAGGGCTTAAAAAACATACTGTCCCCCAGAAATTTTAACATAATAAAATAAAACGTGGAAACTTGAGAAGAAGTAATTAATAAAAGCAGTGAAAGTTTGCACACTGTGTTGAAAGCTCAACACTACCCCCAAACTTAAAAGCTGTGAATGCATATGCCTCTGGTGTGCAGGCTGCACTTCAGGCTGGGGCTGGGCTGCTGCCCATCTGAGGGCTGCTAAGGTGGGCCAGAGACCAGAGCTCGGGCAGGTTCCTAAACCTTGCAGGTGAGAGAAGTTATTTGTTGCTTTTGGAATAGTTGGAATTCTTACACTTCTAAACAATAATCATAATTGTATACAAAGTATTCCCAATTTCTTCCTATTCCTATCCACACTGTTCACAAAGCCACAGCACTGGTCTACTGTGAAATCAGAAAGATGGAGGGGCTTCCAGGCCACAAACACTGCCAGGTGGGTAGTGAACACGCTGGTGTCTGCTGGGCCTTGCTGGGAACAGGGCTCCAGCAGTCAGATCTGCCCAGGGACCATTGCTGTGACCTGGCTGGCAGGGCCTTCCTGTGTTTCACGAGGGCAGAAAGGGCCTTTTGGGGTGACGTGTTGTTTACAGGAGGTCAGATAAGAAATTACCTGTGTTCTTGTGGAGAGCAGAGCTGACACTTCTTAGGAGATGCAAAGTATGTCTCAAAGACAAGGGTCTCCACTGCTATGCAAGGCATGCTTTGATGTTATTCCTCTGAATGATCTTTCAAAATCTACTGAATTGGAAAGGCATCTCTGCATAAGGTGGAAGAAACAATACGATCCCTTAAGTAACAAGGCCATAACAGAGCACTTTCCTTGAAATGTAATTGTTCTGCATACATGCAGAAGATACACAAGTCTGCTGGGAGATAAACAAGGTCTTTCGAGGATCATTCCAAACCTGGAAACCAAGAATATTCTTACTTCGTGGATGCCTTATTAACTCTATATACTTTCATGTATTTTCTACAGAGAGTTCACACTCTAAAGTGTATGGCCTGTGCCGAAAAAAAAAAAAGAGGGAGAGAGTGGGGCAAAGGATATAAATATGAGCAATGAATGCCTTGCAGAGTTATTTTTCAGTCCTACATTATATGAGCGCTGTAATCTCAAGCAGGGACTAAGTCCACTGAGTAAATGAGAAAAGTCCATTTAAGTGTGGCCCACAGTGCAATGATTACAGCTTTTTTGGCCTGCAACTGACTCTACGACCTTGCCACTGCGAAAGGCCTGATCTTGGCTATCCTCCACAATCTAAACAAATAAGTGCCATTTGATCAGCTTTGCTCTAGCATGGCAAGTAAAGAGGCTGGATATCTAGGGGAAGGAATAAGGTAAAGAGAACTAGGATGACAGCAAGGAGACTACTAAAAAAACCTGCAGTATAACAAACAGTCTACACAAATGTCAACCCACATTAATAGCGCTCTGAAAATTCACTGTTTCTGAACAGAACACTAGAAAATGGACACTGCCCACCCATTACCATGCAAAAGCAATTCCTTGAAGAAAAACAGGGATCAGTAATCCACAGCACTTATGGCCAAGAAAAGCCAGCACATGGATGAACACCGTGTAGGAGGGCTAGTGTGTGTCTGAGAGCTGAGAGCTACAAAAGCTGAAAAGAGGTATCCATGGGAAGTAGCTGCTTCCACCGAGTTCAGCCACACAAGGAACAGCCATACCACCCATCAGCCGGCCCATCTGGAAATCAACAGGAAATGGGAAGTGCTGCTTTGCCAGAAGAAAGTTGCTGTCATTAGCTCTGATCTACTTGCATACTTCACCTCCAAATGTAGAATACCCAGTTTGGATACCAAAATAACAAACTGGCCACTCATAAAATGCTGTTCACCCCAGCAGTATAACACATTGTTAAGCCAGTTCCACAACCTAGTTGAAGTAATTTTAGTAAAGTTGCTTGTTAAAAACATTGGGACCATACATTTCTAGTCATTGCATGATGAAAATCTTAGGGCTTTTTAGAGAATAGTCTGGTAAGGGCAAACTAATCAACAGAGTCAATTTAGAGGAGCAATGAGATTAGAGTTTGTAGCACTGTTATATTTCAGCCTTATTAATGATTACAATATGGGAAAAAAATCCTTTCCCAGGACTGACTAGTCACGACCTTTTGGGTGAAAGAAGGTAGAGATAGCTGAAGTTGCTCTCCTGAGTCTCTGCATTAAAATCCTTTGTAGAATCTAGCTTTTAATAGACCATTATAACATAATAAAAATAACAGTTTTAAAAAGCAGTATGGAGCCTCACTGCATATAAATGCAGACACACGCATACATGCGTATTACTGAAAGATATTTTTCCTTAACTTCTTAATATGAGAGCCATGCTGGTAGGCAGACTTCTCAAATATCTTCCATTTCATGGTACACTTTTATGGTGGGAAGTTATTGACATCAGAAGGGAAGAATAATGAAACTGAGGTCACAGAGTTATTTACACTGGCGGGTGGATCCCACAGCATTCCTGTATGATTCGACTGTTTTGATGACCCTTTTTTGGGATTCTGTCACACATTACATCTGATATTTGGATCTTGGTAACTTGAAAGGGACACTGAGAGGTCTGTTTGGTTTCTGTTACCAGTAAGTTAAAACGAGGTTAAAAAGTCTGTCCCTGTTCAAGCCAATGGCACAATTCCCAATGACTTCAGGAAGTTTCCAAACTCTCTGCCCCAAAGTGCTAACAAGCCAAACAGAAGGAGCCATAGAGATACCAAGCTGAGCAAAGGACACCTAAAGAACACCCAGGGAACATCCAGAGAAATCTAATTAAATTATTGACAGAGGGAAGGAGAAAGAATAGTCAGCAGTATGCAAGTGCCTTTAAAACGCAAGCTTTACTTGAAATTTTGCTGTCAAAAGGGAAATGTGAGAATTATTGCCCTAAAGGCTTTTGTTTAGAGTTAGGAATTGACAAACCACTGCCACATAAAGCAACATAAAAAATAGAGCACAAAAAGCCATATTTAGATCATACACAGAAATCTCATTAACACCCCAGACCCAAGATGAGCCTTCTTTCTGTTTCCAGACCACTACTGTAAAGCTGTTAACCTTCACAGATATTGTACCATGGTCTGCCCAGCAGGAATGAAAAACCCAGGCCACGGCCATTGAAAAAAACAGAGTAGCAACACATTAGCAACAAGGACGTGTATGTATGGCTGTGAACAACACAGCTCTGATCCTAGTGCAGAAGCCTAGGGCTTCATTACATTTAATTACTTCCGGCTTTAAATCAAGGCCTGCTTCAAAATGAGGGTGGCTGCTATTAAACTAAATTACTTTCCCCTCAAGCTTGTATGGAAAAGTACAGTACCAAAGGAAGACAGCTTCTATTAAAAGCAGTATGGTAAAGGTGCTGCTGCAAGGCTAGAGATGGTTTGTAACTGGGAGCAGCTCATAAATGAAGCTTTATATGGTACCTGTCTTCAGTATTTTACGAGGGAGAAATGTTTGTATCTGGCTCAGTTCCTTTCTGCCTGACTCTTTTCGTGGCTCCTTGTGCTGCTCTGAACTGCTACATGACAACTATTTCTAATGCAGAAGTCACACATCAGCACACTGAGCCTTCTTCCTGTGGGCTTCCCCTCTCCAGGGTGGATAGAGGGGGTTCCAGTACGACACTGAGCAACATGAGACTTCCCAGAAACAGAGTGCTCCAAGATGTGAGCAGGTTTGGATGACCGTGTGTTTGAGCGTGTATTTCAAACATAAACACATTAAGTGATGGAAGAAACCTTCTCCCACAAAGGTCACAACACTTATATCCTGGACCTACCCAGATGACAGGCCAAATTAGTACTCGTTTAAAAAACAGTACAAAGCAAAACACCAGCAACAGCCCTTGAAAATAATCTGCTGTAGATATACCAAACTCCTAGCAGACAGGCTGAAATGAAAATGAGGGATAGGTTACTCAAATCAAACCAAATACAAACTTAATGAGAATTCACCCAAATCTTCTGACAGATTTTTTTAATCCCTGTTGTGTTTTGGCTCTCACTCATATTCAGCATCTGCTCTCTATCCTTGATCACTATCTGAATATTTGTTCCATGCACTTAATTTCATTCTCTTTCATTTTACAGCCTGCCTGGTTCATTTGTTCATTCTTTGATTTGCCCTCACATTTTCTCAACTTTTCATCTCTTTCTGCTTTTTTTTCCTGTCTCCTGGCTTTATTGTCTCTCTTTTTTTGCCTTAGCCTATACAGCCCTAAATTTCTCTTCCCTATTTCCCTATTGCCTTCCTGTCACCATTTGTTTTCTATCACCCTGCTTTTCTGCTGGTTGATGTTGGAAATATTTCAGGAATTTGTAATTCTCAGTGCCATGAGAACCGTTATCTTTGCATTTTCACTGGTGAAAGTGCTCTCAGCATGGTGAAGATGATGAGGATGATGACGGAGCAGGCCTGGGACAGAGAAGCTTCAGATGGACTCTTCCCTGAGCCCACTTTGCCTCCAGAGTGGTACGCTCCAGTGTGGAATGTGCGAGAGGAAGCTGGGTCCGTGGGGAGTGCGCAGGCTGGGGGCAGGGAGTGTGTATTGAGAAACCTCAAATTCCACACAACAGAAATGAGTACAGGAGAAACTGAAATACAAGAGAGAAGCAAGATGAGGGACCAGCTGGAGAAGGGTGGGGGGGAAGTACAGGAAAAAAAATACACCCACCACCACCACACCCTAGCCTTCAAGTGTTTCTTTCATGCAGGTGCAGATGAGCAGCAATACCAGCCCTTGCTAATATTCACTTGTTCTGAGTAGTAATACTAAGAAAGTCTCAGACCTCAATCTACCCATTATTTCTTTCCCTGAGCAGGGTTAGGGGTCACCTTTAAAATAACAACTGCAAACAAAAGGCAATTACATGGAATAAAAAATGATCAGTGACTGAAAAAGCTAGCCAGTGCATGGAGTGTGGTGACTTGTCATTGGAATATGACAATATGCCAACTCAAAGTCACCACAGAGAGAAAAATAAATAAATGGATAAGTGACTGTATTCTAATACCTAGAGATGTCTCAAGAAAGGACCATCAAAAGTTAACCAACCTGCTTTGTTATTGTTTCTGCTGCGCCTGCTATTGTTATTTGTATTCTGGTATCACCAAGAGGCCTCAACCAAGATCAAGGCTGTTGTGTTGGACACAAGATAAATATGCACAGGAAGAGAAAGTTCCTGTTTTAAAAACCTAAATCTTAATGGATGAAATGAGCAAGTTAAGGAAAAACAGAGATAATGAGAAGTGAAATGACTCAAACTGAGTCACAGCAGGTCAGTCAGAGAGCCCCTATCCTATCTTTTAGAGTTTCAAGGAGCTGAAAAGGAAGAAATTGGGAGTATTGTGTATACTATTATGATTATTGTTTAGAAATGTAAGAATTCCACAGGCTCTTCCATCCTTCATGATGGAAGCCTCCCCTGTATGTGCAGATGAAAGTTAGTTCATGTTTGCTGTTTGCTCAGTTGGTCTGTCACATGCCCACGGTAGTGCCTCGCCGTGATGAACATACAAGGTACTCACTACCATTTACAGGTTGTGTGTGTGGTGATGAGATCTGGATATGTGCAGCTAATATAAAATACCTTTGTCTCGTCCAGCTCTCTTCTGTCTTCCCTTCAATTTCAGTGCTGGCTTTAGTTAAGCTCCCACAGTGCTAGAATCGTCATGCTGTTACGGGACAGGTGACCTCAATCAGCAGTAAGAGCTAAGAGCTCCTTGGATTCTGTGGTCATCTCTCCTTCAAGTTCACGTTCTCCAAATACTACTGCAAAGAGTTTGCTAAAACCCTCCCCAGGGTTTCAAAATCTTCAGAAACATTTTGCTGAAGTGCTACAACCTGCTAATGTAAGATAGTGCAGAGATGTCCCTGACTGCCAATTGCAGACATACCAGGATGGGGCTCTTGAAAGAAGTACTGCCCATCACTCACCACCATCCATGTTTTTCAGAACTTTAGACTTCAAAAAAATGTAGAATAAATCCAGGAGTAGTCCTGTATCAGTAGCTCCTGCCAAGACTTCAGGATGGATGCAGAGTGGCTGTTAATGTTGCAAGACACCCATAAGATAACAAACCATAAAGTTTGTTGACACTGGGTCAACAAGACACAGTGGTACCGTGCTTGAGAGATGCCTGTACATTAAACCCATGTGTATTGGAAAGACTTTCAGCATGGCTCACTCCTATCAAAGAAAAATTTTCCTCTAAATAATAGAGAAGAGTAAGCAAGCTAATATCAAGCAAGCTAATATATTTCCCTACTAAAAACACTTTTCCCTCTCAAGATCAGAGAGAAGAACCCCTGAGCTGGCCAGCTGCCAGTCACAGCATCTTACAAGCACCACGCAAGCTCCAAGCAGAAGACCTGTGGCTACAGCAGAGAACCCATTAGTCCTTGTCCTCATGATTTCCCCTGAATTCCTATTAACTGGTTAGAAATGACTGGCAGTTACTGCAGCATTCATTCGACTCCTGTCTCCAAAGTATAAACCGAAGTAGCATGTTTATCAGAAGCTTTTGAATAGTTTAAGATGGCCAACTAGAAATGAAACAATAAATTACAAAACCCCATCATGGGGAATGAGGAGAGTTTTCTGAAATCCTGAGAGAAACAAGGGAGGGGAGGCACATCCATCAAGTGTGCCTTTCTCAGAATGGCATATTCCTGAGGAACTATTTCAAAACTCTTTGGGTCTGGCACATAAAGATCCAAACCCAATAATAATACTCAGCAGCAATCAGCTGAGAAAACAATTCAGACAACATAGAGTAGATTAAACACTGTGGCCTACTTAAAGCACTTAGAGGTGGTCCTTTCTTCTCAGTAGTTCTCAGGCATGTCAGCATAAAATCCCTTAAAGAGAATGATCACATTCAATGCACTTAATAAGGAGGTTCTGTTCCAAATACTTTAACTTCATTTGTGATCATTAAGCACTGGTGGTCTCAAGACACAAAAGATAGAGCAGGAAAGTCAAGAAAGGACTCAGATATGAATCAAAATATGCCTGACCATAAAAATACTTCATCATTACTTTCTAAGCTTTTGAAAAAATGTTGAAAATATCAGAATGGAACTGCTGCCTCATATGGTGATCAAAATATGACATATTTAAGTAGATGTGGCCACACCAGAGAAGTAGAAACTTACAGAAAATTATCTATAGTTTTTTGTGGATCACAAACTGGATAGGAGTCAGCCATGTCATGCTGTTGCAAAAAAATGTAAACACAGGAGGACAG
Organism: Oreocharis arfaki; assembly: GCA_013398015.1. Lineage (NCBI taxonomy): Eukaryota > Metazoa > Chordata > Aves > Passeriformes > Paramythiidae > Oreocharis > Oreocharis arfaki. The sequence continues at coordinate 953,805 of VZRR01010238.1, read as the reverse complement.
AAACAGAAGCACAAGCAAGAAGACAGAATACAGTTGTAGGTTGGAGATGGTGAAGTTAAAATAATGAGGCTGACCAGGGATTCTGACAGCATGTTCACTGAAAGATTCAACGAGCTAGAGGTATGCAACCTCATGAAAACACTCTAGAAAGTGACAGGGGGTGGGCAGGTTTGGAACAGTAACAACCTCTGAACATGTAGACGGCTATACAAAAAGGACTGGAAGAGTCTGACCTCCATAAATTTAAACTGTGGCAATGAAAGTTCAGATTAAGCACCAGGAAAAGTATTTTTAATGTTAAATATTATACTGGACTAGATCACCAGAAAAACTATGGTGTATTCATCACTGGACCCCTTTAAGAATAGTTAAACAAATACTCATTGGGAATGACTAACATAGACTGCATCACTTCTTTGGGCAAGGAGACAGACTGAATGTTCGTTCAGCATAATGGTTTTTCACATTTTTCATTGCAATTGGTCACCTGGAATAGAACTTGCTTCTCTGGACAGGGAAACATCACCAGACTTCTGGTAATGCTCATATTCAAATGCCCCAGTTGTCAGACATTCATGTTAGAGAATGGGTTTGGCAGAACAAAAAAGGGAAGCTATCAACATGTCTTGAATGGTAATCTGGAGCCTAAAAAACAGAAAATCAATTCAACTGTGAAGGACAGAATGCATTTGGGAGTGTCCTCAAATCACTTCCCATATTGAAAAAATCACAGCCATCATTTTCTGTGCGACTGACACAGTTTTCAAATACCGAGGCCACCTTCATATTACCTCAGGTACGATCTCTTTTCATGTTGTCTGATGCAGAATTGCCCTTCATTTTTCCTGTGGAGAAGAGAGGGTAAGGGCTCTCCTCCCCAAGGTTTATGGGCAAAAACAAGAAAAAGAAGTTGACATTTTAAACTAATGCCCTTGATTACCTCTCACGTTAGGTTCAAAACATCTTCCTTGTTCAACACGTCAATCTGTTTGACTTTTGTAACAAAAATACAGTCAAACCTGTGCATATTGCATTCAGAAAAGTCTTCTTTCTTTTTTTTTTTTTTGAAACATCTGTTTGGAAGTGTTAAGGTTCTGCTGAAAAACCTCACACAGATGTGGGCAGCATGCCATATTCTGAACAACAATAGAATCTCCATGCATCCTCCCAGGACATGCTTAAATAAAATTCCCAAAGAAGAATGAAATCAAGGTTTTTTTAACCCAAAATTTCTTTTGCTAAGCTGCACATGGTGTCATATCTGTCCACTTGCAAGGAACACCAAGTCAGCTGCCATTTTCTGGCAGTGCCATGTATTGCACTATTACATTTAGTCCCATGTACATGGTCCCACAGTATGTTTTCCACAATCCCATGTCTACTGTACCCTAGCACATTAGTCAAAGGAGAAGAAAATGGGCGAAAAAAACACCACGGAACTCAGAGCAGTTGAAGTTTTCTTATTTCTTCCCTTTTTGCCATTACTGTACCCTGTATGTGCTGAATATCTGCCAGGATTCTCTGCCCAAACTTAGTGCTCTCAATTCACCCATGCTTTTCAACACTTCTCTTGGGATTCTCATCCCATTGTTTCTTTCAAATTTCATTTTCTTTTCTCTTTTACTCTCTAGCTTTCTTTACTTTCCCCCTCTATTTTTCACAGTCCCTCTCGCCCCTGCAGGAAAGAAAGAAAAAAAAAAGAAAGGAATGAAATGAACTGCATTTTAACAATCAGAATAACAGTGAAACAATGCTCTTGAGATCCCATCTGTTGCCAACACATCTCCCAAGACAGCAAATGATGGGCATTCCTTGCTAAATAAAGAGAATTTCCCACACCCATTAAAGATCTACACAGCAAAGACTGTTGCTTAAGTATTTACTTTTTATGGCATACGAGAAAACTACCTGGAATTGTAAATACCAATGACATATTGTTCACATCTCTACCAAACATGTGGTCAGTGGCCATATGGATAACTTCTGGGTGTGAAATGTCCTTTCTCTTTTTTACAGTGCTGCAATATCCTTGTGCCAGAAGCTTTTTTAAAAGTTTAATTGCATAATTCTACCTCTAGTGCATGAAGTTAAAATCTATTTACAAACAAAACCCACATCCCTTCCTACCCCAAAAATCTACCAAAGCAAACTGACTCAGTTCCTACATCCTGCCTAATAAAGAGCTGCTTTTTTTTCAATTCATTCAAACTTTCTCTGATTAGGATTTCACAAATCGTGATCTGAAACAGAAACATTTATGCACACTATTTATATACTCCATCTAATTCACAAAGAATAGATATGATTTTTATTATGATTGCCTTGGATTCATAAAGTGGACTTATCAAAAACAACAACACTGGCACAACACTTCTCACAGTTATACAGTTTACTAAGGCCTTAAATGGGAGCATAGCAAAGCTACAGCAGAGCATGTTTAAAGTGTCATTTCTCATTAACTTGATAATGAACTTCTTCATTAAAAAAGGAAAGTGACAGACTATTTAGGAGATATTGTGCGAGTTCTTAAGAATTTTCTGGGGAGTTGCCTTGACATCCCTACTGTTTCAGCTTTAGGTCTGCACTCCAAAGAAATGTGATTTCCATATGGTTAAGCAAATGTTTCTCACCAGCATATCTCCAAACCCAAGTTATTTTGTATCTCCTTTTTCCTTAGAGTTGTATCCCAGATGGTGCTTCACAACAATAGGTGTTACTGTGAAAATACTGAGGCTTCAGAAATGTAAAACCACTAGAGAAAATCTAAGGCAAGGCTGGGAAAAAAATGGTGCAAATTAGTATCACTTTATTTGCATCAGTGCTGAAAGACTTTTTGAAAATGGGTGGAAATCCATGACCCAGAGAAATGTAGTAAGGAAAATATGGGAAGTGTAAGAGCATGTAATGGAGGTCTGTTAGTTGAAGAGATGAAAGGAGACAAAGATGAACCCAAGCAATCTTAAAATCAAGCAATGCTTTTTTCGAAGCAGTCTGTGAGGTGAGTGAGGAACCATTTGAGTTGTTTGAGGATGTGAATAGTTTGGTTATGGTCTCTTGCATATGAAAGAATCTAGGCAGCACTGCTCTGTATAAGCTAGAACCTGGAGGAGGGAAAGCATGGAAAGCCACAAAGAAAGAAACTGCATTAGGAAAGGTGGAGAGACAAAAGCAACCACAGAGAGGATTATGGCTAAAGCAAATCCAAACCCTGACATACATGTTTGGTGTTTTAGAGGTATGATTGATGTGGTGAGGAGGAATTATTCAGTGTTCTAGCAGAAGGCCGAATTTCAAGGTAGGGGAAGTAATCAAAAGATCCGAGCAGAGAAGCGAGGCAGATGATATGGGGTCATGTTAAGGAAGTTGCTCTGCTTTTGCAAGATATTTAGCTGAAGAAATTAGCCAACAGATATTTAGGGAAGGCTCTGAACTGATTTGCAGTTGAACCTGATTAGGATGAAAACAATGACAATGTAAAACACAGTTCATAGGCAGGGATAGCATCTTTTCTTATATATAAATGTTGTAGGCCTTACTGATGTAATTGAAAAGACTTTCAAAGAGAGAATTTCCTCTTCTCATTCCATACAAATACAACAGAAACCATATTTTTTAATAACTAAAGTTAAGATGTCCGAGAAAATAGTGGAAAAGACAGAGGCCTAGATTACATAAAGGTACATACCTTAGCAAAAAGTATTGCCATTACATACAGAATAGAAGGGAAGACAGCTGTCTGGATAATGTACATAAAACCTTGGAAGGAGGAGGACAGCTGAAACAGTTCAGAGGGGTGAACATATTTGAAAGCAGAATATATGCACTGCCATTATCTTCCATATAACAAAATCCTTTGTTGAAAATTATGGATGATAAAAAGAAGATCTGTTCCAAACTATAATGTATTTCTCCAGCTGGGTACAAACATCTCTGAAAGCTCCAGGTTTGATCCGTATATCCAGAAAACGCTATTTCCAAAGAATGTTCTCTCTCTGCAGTGATACAATATCACAGATAGAATATTGCTGAATTGATCATCTGGTACTGTGATAAACTATTTTGGAAATACAGTCTTTCAAGAAGTAATATAAAACCTAGCTTCTGCCTACACATAATATGCTGGGTTTAGTAATCCATTACTCAGCAAGTGCACACACTGCTTGTGTCTCCTCTATGTGTTAAAATAACCACAGCCAGAAGTAAAAAGTCTGAGTTTCCTCATATGAGGAGGAAACAGGGAAAACATGTCAGGAGGAAATGGTCACACCTGTTTAGCAATGCCTGACTGATAAAATGGTGTGAACACATTTGTAAACGAGCTAAAATGCCTTAAGGATTACACACTGTGGTTACATTTATGCTTCCTTGTCTATTCTGGCAAAGTAACAGTCTCTCACATTTCTAAAATACTGCCATAAAGACGCAGGAAGCACATGCATCAGGTACAGCTTCGTATTCTTTCCCAGTTGGAATTTGTTAAATCACTTTTGCCTTTTCCCTTTTCCATTCCATGTCCCCTTTCACTTATTCATCTTGAGGTCTGTTTCCTTACCTGGCCACGGCTGTGGAACGGATTTATACCACGCTGCACATGCAAACACTCACTCTTATATTCAAATCAAGGACAGTGACATTTCCCTACAGTTTGTTGGGTGGGAAGAGTAGGAATATATTCTATAAACAATTCTGAAGGATTATAAATAGTGTCTGCTTCTGTCTGTGTGACAGATTTCAAGTCAGCAACAACCAGTTAGCCTTATGCTTTCCATCTCTTTATGTGAGATAAAGAAATCCACAACCAATTTGCTACTTGAAAAGAGGAAAGGACATAAGGAGCACTATTCTCTCCCAGATGATGAGGGCTGAATTCACAGCCTTTACTCTTTAGCATCATTAATACTACCTCAATTATGTTTGATGATGATGATGAAGATATAATTAGTATAAAGATCCATTATGTTTTATTGATGTTAATTGTATGTTGATTATAAATGGGACAGGATGTATTTACATGAGCTTCACTATTCGAGGAAGGTTGTGAAATCAGAGTCCAATCCTGCACCAAGAATAAAACCTGCACCTTCTATAATTGTAATAGTATCCAGATGTTCCTCTGTAACATGAATGCAGGTGGTGAAAGCAGTAAACTGGTATGGAGCAGATGTGCTCTTAGCACAGGTGGGACTTGCTCCCAGTGCTACAGTGAATTTTGCACTCACTGACGTAACAAAAGAAGACTCCAGAAGATAGAAATGTAATGTAAAAAGTGAATTAAAAATGTAAAAAACAGTTTCCATTATGGTGGTGCACCTTGATTGTTGAGATTTTAGAAAATCTAGCAAGCAGACCAAACAGGGATTTTTTAAAACTGAAACTACAAAAACCCAAAGTGGCCAGCACTGGAGCATGCTCAGGTACAGAAACCCTGGGGGGTGTAGTACTTCACACTTTGTGGGATGTGCATAACGTGCATCAGTTGCAGAGATTGTTTCTGCCTCATACCATCACATAGATAATCACAATTACCATGTTTTGGCTGCAAATCAATCACCTGACACTCGAGAATTAGGCTCTTCTTTACTGTTCTATTGTGGTAAATATGGGAAGACTGATTTGACTTTCTCAGCAAGCTGGGCCAACCAGCCTCATTCCAATTAACTTTTCAGACTTCATCTAAATAAATTTAACAAGTCTTCACTGCCATGTAGAACAGACTTTCTGAAATTTTACATGAAGGCTGAACGCTATTTGCACTTCTCTGTCATTATGTAACACCTACTCCCAAAATACATGCACCATTTAGACCCTCTCTGTGCTAGGTGTCAAACCAATCTGCACCAGTCTAAACAAGGATAATCTGTGCCCCAAAAGTATGTACACTGAAAGACAGTCCACTGGATACGCAGAGACAAAACGCTCTTGGAAACTGAGAACATAATATCACCTGGACAGGATTGCAATGGCCATGCTCTCTGTAGACATATAAGCAAGGGAAAATACTAGAGAGGGTGTAGAAGGGATAGAATGAGACATTATTGTGGATGTTATATTATGGAGTGCTTGCCAAGTGTAGAAGGTGGTACTGGAGCATATTCAACAAGTTATGCTATTAAGGATCTAGATACCAGAGAAGGAATCCTCTGGATACAGAAAGGCTAGGCTGCAAGAGACTGTAAAAATGAAATCTGAGATGGATGGATGTCCTGGATTACCTGAAGGATAAGAAAGAAACCCCACAGCAGCACTCAGAGTGGATCTAACAGTGCAAGACTATGAGTGACAGAAACAGAGGAAAGAAAACACCACACAGTAAATGAGGACACTATGCCAGTACAGTGTCCTTGGCCTGCAAAGCACTCTCAGTAAACTGCAATTGTTTGGTCACCAATGCACAGATTTATGCTAGGCTAGTTTTCATTATCTCCATGTCATTATTCATGCTCCATGCTCAGGGACACCACCCAAAATACATGGTTTATAGGCAAATAATAAAGGGCCTGGTTCCTATCCCAGAGAGTTTGCAGTCTAGACAAAAACATCTCCGCTATTCCTAATCATATCAAGCTGAATCTGGCCACTCACATTTGGAGCCCAGATGAGAATAAGATTTCTAAGGCATGCCCCATGACTACTTCCCCTCTGTGAGTTGAGTAATCAAGTTATAAACCATACCATGATGGGCTGGGCAATTAAACATTCTCTAGCTCCTCTGAAAAGATTGCTATGGTAACAATTTCTAGACCAGCTCTATTGTTGGTCCCATTTCTTCTACCCTTCTTCTTTATCTAGTAGCAGTCATTCTTTATCTTGTACAAAGTGGTTATCCTGCTAGCAGCAGACACACATAGCATAAGAATACTGCTACATAAGGAAAATAACATGGCTATATGTCTGGATCAAAGAGATAGAAATAAAACATACTTAAATTGTGATAATAATTCCCTGTATGAATGAGAAGCATTATGATGGTATGCTGAAAAAATTAACAGTGGGACAGCACAATACCTCCTGAAGCAACCTCCAAACAAGTACTTTAGGGGACAACCACAGCATAGCAAGTGTTCTTCCAGACTGCAGTGCATAAGTGTTTTGACATCGACAGGACCTAATAGCTTGATGGCTGCAAGATACCTTACAGTGCACTGCGGCCTTATCTAAGTTAAATTAGCCAATAGGAATACCAATCACTGGTCAAAAATTAGCTGCTTTAATATTTCCAGACTTGGGCCATACATTAAGATTCATCCCACTCAGAGACGAAGGGAACTACCTGGGGCAGAAGCACAGTTATCGTGGAACTACTGCACAGCAACACCGCACAATAACATCAGAAGGTATAATGAGGAATACTGCATGTATTTGAAACACCCTGTTGCACAAAATATGCTGATTATAAACTTAACTCCCTAAACAGTTTGGATGAAGTAATTCTGCAAAGGGGATAAATCCTGACATTATATCTCATCCAAGGGACAAGTAGAAAAAATTGTTATATTTTGAAGTTTGAAAGATCACCATTTTTACATTTTCCACTGCACTCACCTCTACCATGAGCACACAGCACATTTAATAGAATTAAAGTTCTTATGTATGTCTATAGTACCTCATCTTATTGAGACGAATAAACATCATAGTCTGAAGGTATTGGTCATAAACTATTCCCATGATTTCAACCTTTCCCTATGACCAGCAGAAGTCAGCTCACAAGAGGAAGGTCTACGCCAATGTGGAAGTTTGGAGGGAGAGTTTAAATCCCATTATGGGACAAAACTGACAGCTGTAAAGGCTTAGGTGTTTCTTCTCTTTCCTACTTTTGAGTTAAGAGAAAGGTCAGATTAAAAAAGAGTTTGGAGTCTCAAAAAAGTGAGACAATCCAAGAAGGAACAAACAACTCTGAAAAAGCAAAAATTGCTCTGCTTTGAGATCTGTGGATGGGCAGAACTGGGCAGAACTATTACGATGGAAGGAAGAAGAGGAAATGACTCCTACCTGTTCTAAGCATCAAGAAATTCACCCTACCAAAAGAATCAGTCCATGAAAAAGGACATATTCTGCATGTATCTTTGTAGGTAAGTTTAGCTGATGTAGTATGGGTATGATATAGCCACTACAGAAAATGGATACTCAAGATTCAACTCACCTCTGTGTAATAGCATACGGATTTGTGATAGGAGTGAAGCAGCAACAGCAATGCACGGATTTGCAAGAACCTAAACACCACTGATGCATCACAAAAACGAAGCATGCTGAATCTCAAATGATTCTGTTAACTAAAGCTGATTACAATACTTGAAAAGTCACTGTAATTCTAGCCCAGAAAATCAATTTCCAGTAGCATGAGTACCTAGGTCCTCTCTGTATGAAAGTCTGCAGCTAATAACTCTGGTCATGCTTTGATGTTCTCACCTATAAGGCAGCCATAGAAGGCAGAATTATGTGAAAATCTTGGGATAGAAGTTGTCAATAGCTTAATAAAGATATAAATGGTTCCAACATAGGTTTGGGGTGACTTGGAAGAGTTGTTACAGTGCAAAACATGAGACAGTACGGTTCAAGAATGCTGGGAGTCACACAGACTTATGTTACATGTTATAATCACATCATACATATGAAACAGCCTTTTACTGGAGTTTTGTTTCCATCATGGCTAGATATGACCTGTGTTGCAATGCACGGTATTTACAGCATTAATTAATTAATATATTACAGCATTTTTCATCCTTGTTACTGCATTGACATTGACTGCCTGTCTAAAATAAGCACTAAAAGCAGAACACATCCACACTGACTCTGTTCTTTTTATCCAGATAAATAAAAATTATCTAAAGGATATTAATCTTTCAGGAATTTTATGAGCTTGAGTATCACCCAATTTCACAATTGCATTCCAGGATTATTTCGGTTATGTTTGTATTTTACAGCCAAAGCTTCAGGTACTTCTATCAAGAATGCTGCCTTTGTGTCACTGCACCTGTTGTGAATTTTGCTTTTATTTTTGGGGGGAAAGGGATGGTTTTTAACACTTCTTGGCTTAATGCCAAAAATACCAATGAAATCTTGAGGAACTGTAGGGAAGACTCTAAGAAAAAGCCGAGTGAAAGTGGAGAATACCTAAAGGGGTGCTGTTTGGATGCATGTGCTTCCTCCAGTTGTTGCCACCTATCCCTCTCCTTACCGTTTTTATTTCACATGGGCTTTTTTTCAGTTACAGCTGCTGTTCCCCCCTATAAAAGGCATATCAATAAAAGAGAAATGCCAAATCCCTGCTGTCTTCTGAGTGGTTTTTTCTGACTATTTTCAGAATATAAACAGCTGGAGTTTTTAAGCTCTGTGTTTTGCATTATATGTGGCTGGGAGACGAGGGAATGAGAGGGAAACCACATTTAATTTACTGCTAAGTTTTTTATATGTAGAAGAACCTAGGGAAAAAATTAAAATAGTCTTAATTGTGGCATGTAAAAGCTGATACCCATTATGCCATGTGCATTTATTACTGAGTAAAGGTCACAGTGTCAAATAGCACCACATTACCACATTGCTCGATATTCTAACTATGGCTGACATACTAAGCAATACTTGTCAGTATATATTTAAGCAATTTATACCAGGGATATGGTATATGTTTGATCAAAAAAGAATTAGCATTCTGAGGACTCCTTATAGCAACTTTTCAAATTATAACTTTTTCTCACAGGTTATTTATATCAAATTGAAATATAACTGAGAGTTAAGTTTCTCTCAGGAGGACCCAGATACTAAAGTAGTAAAATCATTAATAATCAAATTCTTTCCTTACTGCAACATACATGGGGTTTCAATTTAAGGAAGTGAATGTTTTTATAATGTTGATGCTTGTACCATGCGATGCATCTACAATGTTCATAAAAGGAAGGATCATGGTGTTACAATGAATATCAATACTAATAACCAATACAGACAAATGTTAGTGGGCATGAAAGACAGAGCAGGATTTCTGTTCTGTCAGAAATGCTTCTCCCAGCCAATCTTGCCCTGCTAAAAGATTGGACCTCGCCTTGGGGCCTTTTCCTGGTAGTGCCCCCAAGATATGGGCCTGCTCATCTTGCCTTCTCTCATACTCTTTTCTGAGACATGAACTGCAGAGTATCACTCTCTGCTATCAGCTGTCCTCATGTGAGCAGCACCTTATCCCACCCCGAGCCTTTGAAAAGAAGAGGGATGCACAGGATCATCAGAAGTGGGGAAAAGTGTACAGAATCTACTTCCCACTTCTGTCATCTTCCCATTGCCAGAGCATGGAGCTGTGATCTCTTGGGCAGAGACAGCAGAGACACAATGGGGCTTCACTTTGCTGAGCATCACCAGTCTTGGGCCTCACAGAGCATAGCACCTGGCTGGGCACAACACAAACATCACAGAATCAGCACGGAGTAAACACTTTTCTTTGGTTCTGCTTCTATCAGGAATCACTACATTACCCTGTGGGTCAGTCTCAGCCATTATTTCTGCACTGGGAGCCAAAAGACAATGTTAACCATTTGCTGCTCAGATAAATTATTTACAGCAAGGTAGCAGTGGTACAGAACACAAAGCTGCTGAAGTGTCAAAATGTCTCTAAGGTGTCAAGCTGACATGCTGCATTTCTAGTGTATTTACATTACCATTGTCTGTGTTTCCTACCAGTATAATGAAGTTTGTGCTTCTTATGAGAGAGAATATGTTAAAATGTCTCTCCCAAATTAATAAATGCTTTTATTTGCTCTGAAAACACTGGTGCACTCCATCCAATAGTTTACTCTAAAGCATTTCCCATTTCATATCACAATATTAAGGGAAAAAAAGAGGTTTGTTGAAGAGTCCTGTGCAGGAGAAGGCTCTTTCCCATGTTCTCCAGCTCTCAGAGCACAAGAAACTCTTCGACAATGCCTTCCAAGCTTTTTCTATTTCTTGATTTCAGTATTTCCTATAACACATAATAATCCTTTTATTATGACAGAACTGATTGTACACAACTTGGTTTCTTCCTAATAAATGTCACCTCTCCTGTTACACAGTCTCAGCATCTAATTTGTCCCTGGTGGTAAACACCACATGCTCCACCAGCTACCACTCCAACTGTCCACTGTCAAAACTGACAAGCCATTGCTACAGGCTAGAGATTTTCCAATGCAGTTTCCTCAGAGCCAGATATATTCCCTAGCAAAAGAAGTTAAAGTAAAACAAAATCTCACACAAAACACTTCACAAATAATCTCCCATTTCACATACATCTTTTATTAAAACACAAACCCTAGCATAGTCCAACTGACATCTACTTCACAACCCTACTTTTAGACAGGTCTCAAGTAGTTATTTTCTCTTCCTAGCTAATAAGTGTGAAGAAAAGGTACTGTTTTCTTTTTGGTTTTAATTAGAAGTTGCTGACTTCATCCTTTTCCTATAAACTTGAAGTATATAAAAGTGAGAGTTGGCATATGTAATTCTGCTATAATTAAGATTTTACTCCACTTACTACTCATCTGATATCTTGCAACACTAAGAACTAAATGTGGCAGCGGTTTTTTCCATTTCTTGCTTGTTTCTTAGCTAAACACTGATTTTTTTCATCAAAATAGGCTATTCAGAAATCTATCTTAAAGGTAAACTCCAGTTCCAGAGAGCACCTTAACTTTAAATAAAATACAGTTTATGTGCATGTTAAGGTGCTTCTATTAAACAAGCTCCTCTCTAGAATGGGGGCTAAAAATTGTACACTAATACATGTATCCAAAGGACTCATTCATTACTGGTATATACAGAAAATGCTTTAGTAATTTTATATGAAGAATTTCAGAATGCTTAGTAACACCAGGAACAGTGCATCCCAGAAATTACTGTAGAGAGTACATTTGCTGTAATACAAGTGATAAAACTACAACCAACAGCCAAGTTTCCTTCCAACTTTTCATTTCTGAGTAATTTCTGCAATGAAGACAGAAGTGTAATAGACATGAAGGAATGTGGCAATCCATTTGTTTTATTTCTATGAAATTATTGCTGATTGCAGGTTTGGAGGATGTGTGGGTGAAGTTTGCTGATTTATTTCAGTTTGGTCAGGAATGCTTTTTTAAAACACCTTTAACCTTTTTCTTCCAAACAGTTAATTTGGGTCACTACTTTTGCACTAAAGCTTTGATTGTTAGAGGAAATACTTCTGCATACTTTTGCTCTGCTGTAAGAGAGGCAATATATTTTGGGCCATATGCCAACAGATTTTAACCACAAACTTAGGGAAAGGAGACAGATTAGACTGTGGTGGTCTCATAATCAGGGTTTCTCCGTACGCCTTTCTTGCTAAGAGCAAGTATTCCCCAGCAAAGTGGTTCTGTGTCATACAGATGGCATATCCATAGTAATAGGGCAAACCAAACCCACTCAGCTGCATTCCTCTAGTCTCTGATAAGCATTATATAGTAATTTTATCATAGAAGAAGTTCTTCAAAGTGTCTGGACAAATAATATACTTTAAGATCTTCAGTGAATTCTCAATTATTTTTCAGCATGCAAGAATCTTATTCAATAAAGGGAGGTATCAAACAAAGACCTGGAGGTTTATGATGACGAGGAAAGTCCAGTTTCTATTCAAACACTTACAAACACTTTTCCTTTTAAAAGCTGGTGGTCAAGGAAAAAAGAGAAACAAAGTCTATTTGGTCAAAACATTGATCAGCCTGCCACTGCATGTTTGCCTCCAGTAGCAAACTTTCTAATTGTTTGGGTAATCCAGACAGATCAAATAGATGCTTCATCAGCTCGCTAGGGAGACTACTCAACCATTTAATAATTCTCCCTGATACTTTCCTGATACTACTAGTTAAAGTCTTCCCTTTCTTAAAGCCTTCCCTTTCTGTGAAGCAGTCAGTGCCTGTACGCTTTTACGCTGAGTGTTCTTTTATTCCACCTTTACTCCTGAGCAGCTGCTGGTGCCAGAGCAGGATCCGCTGATGTGGTGACTTGCCCAGTGAGCATCCTGGTCCAGATCTGACAGTGTGTGAATGCCCTGGTCAAGAAAATGTATTAACACAGTGGGTGTTCCAGGGAGGTGGAAATGAAGGGTGAGCTGCGCACCCCAGAGGTGGGAACTCCAGAGGTTTTAAAATACGTAGCAGGCAAACCATATGCAGAGTTTTGTGATACAGCAGCTGGGGAGGGACATTCCTCTCCTGTGCTGACACTGTGACACAAACACACTGCAAACCTTGACTGCTTCATATTCCGTCTTTACTTGAAACACAAACATGCAAGTGAAAACACAGACTCCTGTCACACTGCTGCAGTTGAGTGCAAAGCAAATTATTTTTTGGGCAATGCAATAGCCAACAGGTAGAACATGAACTCACAAAACCATGGATGCATCTTTATATGGAGGGAACGTTAGCATCCACTGACTTCCATTTTATATCCTAGTGACTGAAATTTCTAAGAAGGATTCTGCTTTTTTCAGGAAGGGGGTTGAAACATGTTTCAGGTTTAAAGAGACTTGGGTTTGTAACTTTTAATTGCTTAGAGGATCAAAAAGGCTTTAATATGGAAATAACTTCCTGTATAAATGAAACCTGAGTTCATGTCCATGTTTTCCAAATCCATGGTAGTGCAATGCTGGACCTACGCTTAAAATCTCTCAAATAAGCCTGAAAATTATTTGCAGAACAGGAACCCATACGAAGTATTTTTTTTTGTCAGATCCCATAATCTCTTCAGTGCCTCTGCTGTGTAGAAGACTCGTGAATAAGGAACGAGTCTCACTAAGCTGCAGAAAGAACCTCTTTCTCCTGAGGAACAATGAAGAGCACCTACATGAGACAGTAACTTCAACTTTTGTTTAACATGCCCGTAACAAATGCATACAGGACTGACTGAGGAGGCAGCTTGTGGCAGGGGCAGGCAGGAGGGAAATGCAGAGCTAGCAAGACAAATAACTTAAATCAGCTTCCCACCTTAAAAAAACCCATCAGGTCACAATTGAAGTTTCTATGTGAAAAGTAGCCCTGTAAAGCTGCCACATGAAAA
>VZRR01010238.1:844765-911108 GCA_013398015.1 Oreocharis arfaki | reverse complement strand
GGTACTAATGCTGTTAATTTAGTCCTAAATTCCGGGTGATCTACAGCTTTGGCTATAAAAGAACATAGGGACCTGTTTTAGGGCCCCTACCAACACGCTACACAAGAAATACACACCTCAGGCTTCATGCCATTTTACTGCCAGCTTTTTGCCATTTCATCTGTACAGTTATTTAGGTAGGCTTACTTAAATGAAGTAGACACAGTATGCTCCTTTTCTATTTTTACGTCCTCCAAAGGCTTCTAGATCTCATCCTTGTACCAAAGTTTGCAGAGATAGAGACACAAGGGAAGGAGACACAAGGAACCCCAGCCATTCCAGTTATGAATGCACATCTTTTAAGTGGTCAATAAATTAAATTTTACCTTCCCCCAAACATAATCCACTGAAAACAGCCAGACCTTTCACATACAACGAAAATAAATTTTTGGCTGACTTAGCAGGAAGAACTCAACAAACAGAGTGAAAAGAATAAAAACTTCTGTAACAATACTGGCAGCCTACACATTCAAAGCTGACAAAAAGATATTAAGAGAAAAAAATTCTTATATCTTCTGTAGGGATGGTGACACACATCTAAGGATATCCAGGAACAGGGCCCAAAAATTAATCCTTATTTTCTTGCTGAACACAGCATTTCTCTGTTACTAATGTTACAATCAGAGATACCAGTTTACTTAACAGACTTTAAATTATCTGAGTAATATAACTGAATATCAATTATCACAACTAGCACTTGAGGCCTACATGGTAGCGAGGATGTGGACGACAGGAGTCCTTCCTCCATGTACTGCCAAAGCCTGTGTGCACTGAAGCAGTTCAGGTGACAGCACAGGCAAAAGAAGGTGACAGAACATACAAATAAAAAGAACAGGCAACACAAGACCACTTCCAGTTATAGCACTTCTACATTCTGTATTTCATTTCCATGGGTAAGATAGCATGTCACTACCAGGAGCCTAGCCAGATTTGGTTAACACGGATTGCCTTTAACTTCCCATTCTTGCTACACAGGAGATACAGAGCTCTTAAAAATGCCTATTTGCCCAACTATGAGATTTTGCAAGGTTTTAAGAGTCAGGAACAATATACTGCAAAACAACAACTACTCTGTGAAGTTCCTTTAAGTCCACAGCAAAATTCTCATTGACTCAAGCAGAGCCAGGACTTCCTATCAATTCCCCAGAGGTCAGCTGAGTTCTCAGTGCTAAGAACTGTTAGCTGTGTGCATTGCAGAGAACAAGTATCACCAACCTTTCAGCTTGCACTCGCTCTTCTAGTGATTGTTTTTGCATGTGGTGGTTTCAGCTTTGTATGCTTTAAAGATCAAGAAGCTACCACAGCATTCTGGGTTTGTTTCATCTACTTCACGCAATAACAAAGCATGGTTACTTTCTGTTTTCCAACCAAAAGTGCTGCTGGGGTGGAAACTTCACTGGTTTTCCACCACCTCGCTCTTTTTAATTACCCAAATATTGTAGATCAGTTAGTAAAACTTCCCTGCTTCAAAACAGGCTTCAAACCTTGTCTCTTTAGCTTCAGTTACACATTATCCACAGAGCTTAAACTGTTCTTGCCTTTCTAATACATGTATGAAATCTGAAGACAAACTTGGATTTGGATGAATTGTTGTCCCCACGAGGCCGGTACTTGACCACGGAAAGACGCTGCAGTTCTTTGACAGTGCTGCTCCTGACAGCTTCCACCATCACAACCTCTCCACCTTCAGAGCCCCACAGCCACATAACAAAGAGGAGATGAAGATAATTTTCATAAACAGACAGAGCCTGAGCTATGGGAAATTTTGCAAGCTTGGTTTGCTCAGGTTCTTGTGAATTTTTCCTGCAATTTGTCTATATTCTACGTGTGCTTTTGCAACTCCTAAATTTCACTTCGAGTTTCAGGTTCAAACGAGAATGTTAAAAGCTCAAATTGAAACTCACTTGAAATCATCAGGTTTCACTTGCTAAACTGTAAGTGGGCTTCAATATTTCAAACGTGCAAATTAAGGAATTCATGTGAAAATTGCAACCAACAGTTTTATAGCTGAATGAAAGTAGGCAAGCTTTGTGTGGCTCTGTAAAAAACCTTTCACGCAGCAGCTCTCCTGGTTTTACTCTTTCTGTATGTGCAGAAATGGGCCCTTTACACTCACCTAAGATGCTGAAATACTCTTAATATACCAGATAACTTTTCCTTTAAACTGCTACTTAAAATCTCTCCTCCTTACTCTCTCTAGAGCAGAACCAGCCCCAGGACCTTTGGGCAATGAACTCTTATAATAATTCCCCCAAAATCTCTTCCCCTATTTTAGGACTAAGGGGTTCCTTGCTCATGGCTATGCACCAGCTGTCACTATCTACAAAGACTAAAATGCCAAGGATGGCCTTCAGCTGTCAGCTCTGCCCCTCTGAACTGGGTGTTACAGGATGTCTCATTCAGCATTCGCAGTCACAGGAGAGGGGAGATTCTTTCATTCAGAGCAGGGAATAGCCTCCACAGCTGCAGAGCACAGGAGGCCCAGGGAACTTCCTAAGACCAGCAGCTGTGGAAGCAAATTTTGGCTGGATTGGTCCATTATTGTTGAGGCACATAAGGCCTCAAAATCAGTGTCAGGAAATTGTGCACATGCAGAAAGATCTTATTTTTCATATTAGGTATGCAACTGTATAATAGTTACACCTTGCTTTGATGTTATGTTCAGCATTGTTAGTACTAATAAAAAATTATGCTGGTGCTTCCAGTCAAGTCATATTTAAATGAAAACTCAGACCTGCCACCACCTCCCTCTTCAACTAAACCAGTCCACCAGTGCAGCAATCATGACTTGAAAAAGTTGTCACAAGCATGATGTCAAACTAAGTCAGCATCTCTTCTTTCATACTGCAGTATGTATGAAGTTAGGAACATTCGTTTTTTACTCTGTGACTTAAACACCAATTATTTACAATCCCAAAATACCCAGCAGTATCGCTGTATGCCCAATCTCTTTGCAGAAGTTCATTTCTTAGAAGTTTCCTAGGAGACCTACATGAAGACAATGAAAACTAACCCAGTGTTTGGCACTACAATTGTTTTAGTACTTCTCGCTCTGTCATTATGCACAACTCTGAAGATGGAGAGATTTTCTGTCGCTCTGCTGCCAAATTGCTTGAACCTTCTTGTAAACTCTGAGCTAACTCACACTATTTTTGCACCTTGATTTCGATCCCTGTAACAGAGACAACTCTTGCCTAACTTGACACAGGTATGTGTTTAGATGAGAGCCCTCTGATATTCTCAAATCAAAAAGATGCAAATTCAGAACATAATTAGCAATACAGTAACCCCAGAAAGGGCTACAAAGACATTTTTGCACAACATTCATGCAGACACTAGGCATGATTTTTCTTTCTTCCAGTTTCAGGCTGAGGTGAAGTGGCAAAGAATGACCCTCCAAATATAATGTTCTCCAAAGCAGCAGCAGCAGATTCAGCATTCCCTACTTCATACCCTGCAGAGCAAGCCAAAACCTAAGAAACAGACTTGCTCAACAGCTGAACAACGAAGGCAGAAACAGATCCATTAAGCAAGGAAAGCCAAAGGAGTCAGAGAGAGAGCCAAAGCCACCAGCTTGCTCCTGCTGGCTATGCAAGTAAGAAAGAACCCCAGAACAATGGAGAGAGCAGAACAGCATTACACTGGGGTCATTTGGTTTAGTTCCCAAATTGCTGCTAACAAATGCCTTGAGGGAAAATTTGCTTTGCATTGCTGCTGCCTCATCACCCTGGAGCCATGTACCCCATGCTCAGTTTGGCAAACTGCTTCTCCTCGTCTGCTTCATCTACCCAGGCTGAGATCCAGACATCAATGGGCCCATGTGGGGGGCCCAAACTCCACTGGCTCCCCTGTGTTTTGGATCCATCCCTAGAACTAGTAATTATTCCCTTGGCAGTGCTGGCCTGCCGGAGAGCATATCCCAGCCCACTCCAGCAGGGTCATGAAAAAAGTGCAGTTAAAAAAAGGATTGATACAGAATGGGTCAACTGACAAGCACAAAATGATCGAGTTGCACTTGATAAGGTCAGGAACAGCAGATTGTGAGGTGGGAGAGGTCATGAAAGGAAAGAACACCAAAAGGAACAGATCATGGGAAAGGATAGAGAATTTGGGGAACAAATATAAAAGGAATAGTACGACATAGCAGCCCCCAACCTATAGATTGAAGGCAACACACAGTAAAGTTGCTTGTGACACAGGAAACGTAAAGGTTGTGAAGACAGCATGGAAAATAAATGACAATGTTGCCAAGAGTGTGATAACTGCACAGTGCTGTTGACAGTAAGTCAACACAGGTTGGCGAGCACAGCTTTTTATCTGCCTTTACTAAGTTAAAATCACTCCACCTAATTCCCCTCCAGATTTGGGGAGGGGTACTGGAGGTGTGGGAATAAGCATCTCTGGTTAGAGAAATTTGGCTCTAGAGTTGGCCAGCCCTAGCTGGCTACAGCATGTGTAGGCACACCCTGCAGTCAAGATAAAAGAGTCACAGCCTATTTTCCTACAGACAAACAAATGCCACACAAAATGTCCCCAGCACTGCTTAGGGCTTAACTGGCACCTAATTCTTCGCGCTGCTCATTTTGGTGCTCTTGCACATAAGATGGTGATAGACACAAGGAAAAGTGGCTAATGCTGCTTTCTGGGCTGATCCTGTCTCACACTATGATCTTAACTTCCAAAAGTACAACTCTGCCACACTTGACAAGTACCCAGTATACCACAAAAAATTTTAAAGATTCCTGCTGGAGATCAGATGAAGGAAAAGACCCCTCCTGTGAGAATCAGAAAATAATGAAGTTTCTTCATTTCTAACCAAATAAATACTGGATTGTTTATCTTCTTGTCCCCATTTCATGTACATGGCGATTTTGAAATATTTCTGTTTATTTTATAATATGCAGCAAAATTAATGTTCCTTACACACTGAAGTAAACAACCCTTTTTCTCCCTGCCATACACACACAAAATTCTACACACATAAAACTTCCTTCCACATCCTTCCTTTGTGGTTGTAAACTCCTCTGGGGCTGACAACTCTCAGCAGATCCAACAGAACACTTGCCATTGCTTTCAGTCAGAATACGATTGCACCGTTTTCTTAGAGAAGGCAGAGAGTTAACTGAACAGAGTTGAAGATGTATTGTAGGAGACAGGAGTAAATCAAATTATATGAAAACATTCCCACGGTTTTGATTTACTTCACAGAAAGAAGCAAAATATTAGACATCTTACATTACTTCACATTTGCCTGGAGGGCAAATGTGCAGTAAATGTTCAGAAAATTCTAAAAATGTAGCAATAAGCCCCTTCTAAGTTCCCTACAAAAAATGCATTACTGAGAATACAATATTATTCTAATATCGTGAACAGAAGTCTCTAAACCCATTTAAGAGGGCAATAGTTTCCACTGGTTTAGATGGGATATTCCTCTGCAAATCTGAAATTGTGAACTAATAAAAATTGTAAAGAGAAGGGCTGTCAAAGCGGTGAACTGGGCAAGTTTGTACTGCTGCTGACATCTACTGAGAGAAAGCCAAATTGCACCTCTTTGCAAAGGGACGAGCCTCCCTTGGCCCTTATTTGTTGTTTGCTCTTCTGCTTTCCAGACACATTTCATGCCTGCTTGCATATTTATTATCTTGCATCAATACTGACTTGCTTCATTTAAGGCCAGTGAATCAACAGATACATTACAGGAAACGTCAGGGAGGAAATAAAAGGGGCCTTTAGGAGATGGCTGTATCCCTTACACAACTGCTGCAGATTTACAGTCTTTGCAGTTCTTAGAGCTGCAAATCTGAAAGCTCAGATTGACACACAGCATCAGGTGTATCAGGATGCACTTCTAGTCCATACTGACTGCACATAAACCCCTCGAACTGTGGCAGCTGAAGCCAAAATCCACATAGTACACAACACTGGATTTAAGAAACTGTCCTCCAAAAGTAATACTGAAAACGTAGTATCATCTGTTTCCTATAGGAAACGAATCATTTAGCTAGACTATGGCAGGAATAAAAATTTCACCACTATGAGAACCGTACACAAAAAACCAAGTCAGAAATACTTTCTGATGTGTGTGTCTGTTGTCACAGTGGCATACAGCAGTGACACTATTCAGGCAATTCAAGAAAAATTTTTGCTGGTATCTTGTGCATTATAAAGCATGTTTTTTCCCCAGGCTGAACAAAGAAGAATTCATAGCCATCCATAGAGCCACAGAACAACAACCATTACTACACATTTAATGTCTAGGGATTTCATGCTACAACAGGAAAGGTGTGTCTGTCTCAGTTTGGGTAACAGCAGTTTGGGGGGCATGGGGGAAGAAACATAAAATTCTACTAAAGTTGGAGTGAGTCAGGGTGACAATGAGTGGGCACGTGTTTCTCCACTTCTGGGGCGATGTTCTCATCACTGATGTTACATTGAATTTACAGGATTATAAATAAAAGCTAATTTGGCAAATAAATATTTGTAACATAGGGCAACACAATAAAGCAGCTTAATTAATTTCATTTCTATAATAAGAGAAATCTTCACAGTCAAAATTAAATATCACATTACAAGACTCGATCTAAGTTGTTGTGAAATGCCCCTGTGACCTTGACAGGGCCAGGATTTCAGTGTCTGCAAGAGATTTTCACAGTTGTTTTCTGCAGATTCTGAAACAGATATAAACATGAGATCTTTGGCTCATGTATCTGTTGTATAAAATACCTCCATCCCTAATTTTTGGTCACACAGGACTAAATTCCAACTTTTTTAGGTGAGTAGGTCCAATGGATAAAGCTGATACACACTCAGCTCCCACTTAGGTTCTGCTTTCAAAATCACACATAGGTTAAAAACTGCAGGGCAGGATTGGAAACCCTCTCCTGACTGTTCTCTAACTGAAGGACCTGTGCCTCAGCTATCACCTTGAATTTTTCTTCATGCCTAAAGCTCGGCTTCTACATACATTCTGACATGCCACATGGGAGGACTATACAATTCAGCACTTACCAGCAGGATTCATGCAGTCATCACTCATGTCTGATCCAGAATACATTCCTGTTGCTCACACTGGCCTCCTCAGAAAAAAATAGCTGCAGCCTTGTCTGTCTTCCTAGAGTAGGAAAAGGTGGGTTGTACTGCTTCTTCACCAAAATAATGCTTTGAAGAGCAACTGGAAACTAACCTTTCTCTTTAACACACCAGATAGGTTTGAACCCATGTTCTCCCTCTCCCTGAGGTTTGCTAAACTGGGTAACAGCTTTCCCTGAGGACATAAGCCTACACCAGTACAGAACAGTTTGCAGGCCCCTAGCTAATGAATTTTTCAGAGACATTCAACAAACAGACTTGAAGGGAACAGGCTCTGCAATAAGAGGATTTAATCCCAGCTGAATTTTACAGACACCTAATCATTTGATGGTGTGATTTCAGAGAAATGACAGTCACTTAGCCTCTGAAAAGAAATACCCAGGAACCTTATCTCCTGTCAGATTGCTAACCCGGAGTACCCAGAGGTACTTCCTTACTGGTTCTCTTTTTGCCTTCCGCTGTGACCTGGACTTTATACAGATCTTTCAGAGGGAGCTTCTCACATATTTTATAAGAAGCCCTGGCACTTAACTCATGGCTGTGCCTTTCACTCTGTACTCAGAGCTCTAAAAACTGCACAGCACAGTGCTGAACACTGTTACATCTAAGTCTCAGAAAATCCCTCAATGAAATGCCATTTAAACACTCATATCAATACACTTAAAGTGGGCATTTAGGAGGCTTAAAGATCTAGTGAAGCAAAATCCCACGGCCTGGTACTTGGATGGAGTTCTAACACACTGTTACATTTAAAAATACACAGATCAGAAATAAAGATGAGAGAGCAAATATATTTGAACAACTGTTCCTGAACAGAAATAATTTCCTTATTCTATTATAAATCTATTTCTGATTACCTAAAAAGAATGTTGAAACACATGACTTTTTAGAAAAAACTTGGTTCCAAAGATGAGTCTCTGAAAAGGCTCATTCTGGCTTGCACTCATCGAAAACCAAGGCACTCAATATCAACATTTTGGCAATTCTAATAACAAAGACTGCCAAAAATATGTTGTCTATCAAACATACACGGAAGAAAGATGTTAGAATATTAAGAACAGATGTCACAGATATCTTTGAAAATACTCATGTTCCCCAAGTACTCTGCAAGGCAATATGCACAAAACCTCATTGAAAGATTACATTAATACAGCTTGTTCAAATGCTTCCAAGTGTCATATATGTATGTAAACTTACTTATAAAATATGTACCTTTAAAGATGTTAGAAAGGAGGATTGTGTCATAATTTGATAATGGCTTTATATCTTAAAACTCAAGCTTTAACAGTTCAATAACGCAGTAAAGACTACTTTTTATAGGATGTTATTTAAACAACTTTGTTGTGTGTGTGAGAGGTTTTCCAGTTATTCAGTATTCATTTATTTACATTTTAATTATTATTCTACTAACAAATAAAGTTTAGCAAAAAAATCCTTTTAGAAAAACATCTAAAAAACTTAATGAAAGGAATCTTTATATAAAAATAAGATGTTATTTAAAATTAAAAGACCACTTAGAAAACCAAAATATCTGAAGAGCTCATTTGAGCAGGCACAGAATATGCTTCCTCTGCCCTATTTATTTTCAGTTTTAACAATTCTAAACAGGTAAAATTAAGCCAATTTCCAAACAGAAAATCATGGGAATTGGCTGATTTATTTATTTATTTGTAAGCATAGGAAGCATTGGATTCTTTATAAATGACAGAATTAAGAAAATATTTTACCTTTAGGGCTGATGTTCCAGATTTCAGGCATAGAAACTCAGCTTACACAATTGAAGCCAAGATTTTCATGTATAATTGATCCAGGTGATAGAGCGTTAAAGAAAAAAAAAAACCAAAAAAACAACCAACAACAAAACAAAACAAACAAAACTGCCCCCAAACCCTACTGAATATTTTAAAGTTCCCAATAAAATAATGGGCAGTGACACAATTGTGTTTCTAATGGGATGACATTTTCAAGTAACAGCCAAGAAACCAGAACATGGCAGTTTGCACTAATGCTTCTGGCTTTTTTATTTTCCTACTGAAATCAGAATTTCACTAAGAAGTGGATTGTGGCTCTCTAACATTGGCCACCAAAAACAGGCACTCGTGAGCACACAGAACCTAAACCAGACTTGGCTTTAAGTTTAAACCTGTCTCCATGCTAAACTTAACTAAAGATCTTCTGAGGTAAAAGATTTATTATTTGATGTTAAAATGACTCTGCTGAACTCAGAAACGTCATGTTGTGGATGATACAACAATAACCTAATAATGTTATAGCAAGACAATACACTCCTAAAATGTAATAGTAGCAACAACGCTGGCATTTTCTGTCCTTTAGATTTTTCAAAACAGGGTTCATTTCTTCTTGCCGTACATTGCTGACAGGATAACAGCAACACAGCGCTGACAATACAACAATAAAATACAACAATAACGCTTTCCCGGCCAAGGGCCAACCAAGCGCCCTCAGCGCTCGCAGGGCTCGGCTGTGGAGCCCCAGGCCATGGAGGCCGCGCCGCCGCTGCTCCCACACCACAGCCCAGGAAAACACGGTGCATTCCCACGGCACCGGCGTGTGTGAGGGCTCCACGGAACACGAGCAGATTTAACCCTCTTTTCGAGAGCACACATTCACAGCCTTTGCCGGACCAGGCTCTACAACACGATCTCTTCCCCCCTTTTTTTTTCTTTTTCTTTTTTTTTTTTTTCCCCGAATCGCCCCCTTACAATTAACAGATGTGAAGGCAAACTTGGCATGTACAGATGGCTTAATTTTTTTTCCCCTTTGAATAACCTGGTTATATCCAGTTTCCGCAGCAATTCTAAGAGTGTTTACATTGCGGGTTGTTTTTTTTTTTCATTTCCCTCTTAATAATAGAAAGCAGACGCGGCTGCCCGGTGCCCTCGGGAGGCCGCGCAGAGGAGGGCGCTGCCGGCTCCGCGCGGCCGCTCGGGCGCGCAAGGGGCGCTGCGCGGGGTTATTTATTTTGTTCCTATCTGCAGACCCCCAGGGCCCCATTCCGCCCTGCCTGGCTGCGCTCCAGGCTCAGGCTGTCAGCCAGGGAGAGTACAGTATCTCCAGGCTATGGCCCATGTAAAGTTTTTCCTCAGCTCTCACCGAGCTTCTCCTCGCAGCGCAGGGAAGGCCACACCATCTCCTCCCGCCCGGAGCAGCCCCGCACCCGCCGCCAGCCCGGCCGCCGCTCTGGTTCCTGTCACCCCGGGCTGTGCCGCCCCTCACAAACAATCCCCGAGCTGCGGTGCTCTCCACAGCCCCAGTCCGGGCTCGGGGGTGACTTGCAAGGCACAACTCCTGCTTTGTGTGCTTCCCCTCTTCTGAAGCTCTGTAAGGAGGTCTGATGTTTAATTAAAGCATCATGACAAAACTAGATATTTAATTACATGATTATATGAGCTTAACATCATAAATCCACAGAAAATTGTGTTAGAGTTGGAGTTAAGCTGTTAGTCCGAAGCTACAAACAGGCTATCCGTATTCCTCAAGCAATGGGAACAGAAATAGGATCAGGCAAGGTTGCATATGCCTGTATTGTCAATAAAAATATCAAAATATGTTTTCAAACCCTCTTAATTTTCAAACGTTATCATGGTTGGTTACTCTACTGACATGTAGTTATACTACCTAGTACAACATTGTTCATTAGCAGGGCTTCATTAACCCAGTCAGTGCTTGGCACTAATTGGATTCCATTGCTTCCATTGCCCTGTCAAGCCAGGCAGGGTTCTGGGGTGCTGCCTGGTGCCACACCCGTGTCTTATTGCATTACAGCAAGAGTGTACTAATTATACAAAGCACAAGTTACAATTTTCAAACCCTAAAACAAGCCCCAAACGAGGCAATTTTTGTGGGCGGGAAAAAAAATTGGTTTCTCTCTACCTTAGGGTTTAAAATTACTATGGCAGCCTTGAAACACTGGCACAATGACAAAAGCCACGAAATGCCTTGTATGGCACAGCTCTGCAGTGGGGAACAGGGTGGTCACAGAGGGGACATCAGCTCTTCAGACAGAAGCACAAATTGGGACTTTCCTGAAGACATGGCTCAATCAGACATCACCTGGCTTTAAGCACCTAGTCCAACCACAAACAGTGCACTGCTGGGCAGGTGAAACAACTGGCAACACTGATTCAGGCTGATCACATACGTCTCAGTTGTTCCAGCTGTTCTGAAAAACACTCTTCTCCTGGCAGGCTGTGTGCCTGATCGAGTATTGTCCTTACACAGGTGGCAAAGAATCATAAAGGCAGCATAACCATCACTCTGAGGCAGCTCCAGCTAAATAGAAAACAGGAGTAAGTCGTGTATCCACATAGTATCCTGGTTTAACAAATACCGTTGGGTGATCCTGTGTTATACAGCACCAGTATTAATAATAGTAAAACCATAACCTGGCAAAACATTGCCTGCTGCAGTGACAGGCTGTAAGTAGGTCTCTTGGTTCTCCATGGGCTCTACATGGCCCCATGGTCCTTGATCAAAGCCCGTGTACAATGTATTTAAATGCTATTTGATCCAGGGCAGCCTTGTGACATATAGCACTCCTACAAACATCCTCTTATATTACTACCACAGATATCCATCTCACTTTGTCCAGGCAACAAAGTATGGATTTCATATCAAGTTCTGTGATAAAGTGTAATCTGACTCTCATGTCTCCACCAGTAAAGCTATTTACTTAGACATCAGTTTAGCAGGGAACATAAGGATAGGCTAGGTTTAAGAATGAGTATCATGCTGTCCTTCCTTACACGTCACATGTGGAAAAGGCATACTGGGTTTTCATCCTTATCTCTACATCACTGATTCTTAGAGCCACTAAATATTTTGGAGCTATCCTTTTTTACACACTAATGCAAAAAAAGAGCACACCAAGTCCTATAGATCACTTCCCTCCAAAGCTGTGGCAGAGAGTTGTGGACCACATACACAAGTTAGACAGATGTGACACAGACTGAAATACAAACTGCTGCTCTCTCCAGACCTATGAAACTTTATCTCTCATCTCCCTGTTTTTAAAGATGGGAAAAGTGCAGTTCAGGTGACAGTCTCCCACAGACCCATTCCACTAGTAAAAGCACAGTCTGATCTCTGTGGAGAGGAGAGGGAGCCCCTGTTCTAGGAAGAAGTGTGTGATACCTCATAAGACAGGCGTAATGGATGAAATATGACATGGTACTTTGCCAACCAAACTCGATTGATAACCCTGAGAACTGCTTGCAAGATAGAGAACAGAGCTCTTCTCAACATCTGGCTAATATGCCTGACCTGTACTCTTTTTTTGCAGGAAGATTCTGATAACCTAATAACAACATATCTTTGCTGGGTTGGTTTTGGTTTAGGTTGTGGGGTTTGGTTGGGTTTGATTGTTTTAAACAAAGTGTTATTTATAAAGTAGTAAGTGATAACTTTACCATCTAATGAAATGCTTACTTGATTAACACTTTTTCTACATCTTGCTTTCTTTTCATTTTTAAAATTTCTCTGCATATAAGTATGTGGCACATAAGCACAAAAGTCAGCTTGTAATGTATGTACTACCTAGAAGTTTGTTATCTTTGGGTCTCTACAAAACTTAATAATCATTTAGGAAATAAAAATACCCAAATAGAGAAATGAATTAACATTTTAAATGTACATATGTCAAGTGTCTCAACAGTCATTAAGCACAAACCTATAAAGTTCATTTCCTCTCCACTGTATGGTAGTTTGAGTCGAAGGATCAAAACAGAGCTTGAGCTCTTTTGCCTTTAGACAAAGCAAAAAAAGAATGCATAAAGAGAATTTTCATCTGCTACAAATGATTTGAAGTTAATTTTTTTACTGTTTTTTATCAGCATTTTTCATTCTTGGGAAAAAGTAATCAGTGTTGGAATGGGGCAGAGCTGATAACCAAAGCATTTACCCATACTGCCCCATCCTTTCAGCAAGATCAGAAAACAAAACTGGAGGAGGAATTCAGAACTGTCAATGTATTTCAGATTCAAGATCTGATGAGCAATTTCCCTTAAATTCCATGAGAGTTAAGGTATCCAAACCACACCCTCGGGTTTTAACCACGAATACAACTGGAAAGAGTGGCTGCCCTGTAACAGAGGGGAATGCTGCAGTCATGGCATGGGCAGCACACACACACAGCAGCACATCCCCATGTCACAATTACCCATTTACCCCTTCGGTGCAGAGCTGTTCTCTGCAGTCAGTGCTCTGTGAGCACCTGCAGATGAGAACTGAACCCTTTCCCACGAGGAATCATTCAACAGATAATTCCTCTGTTACAAGAACTGCTTAATATTCACAACCTACCTTTCCCCTTTAGATTTATCCATTCCGCTTTATTCCCTGTCTTTCCTCAAGTGCACCTCTCTGAGTAATAAACCTCTAAATAATTTGTCTTCCTCCTCTGTGTTCCTGTAGCAATGAATAGATTGCACTGTCTGAACTGTAACGCTACAGATTTCCGGTGGATAGTTTTAGCAATAAAGAATTAGGTATTCTAATAAATACAAGGATAAAATTAAGGAAAATTAATTACCAAGCTATAGATCAACGAGGAAGAGGTGAAACCGCCAAAGAGATGCTCTTATTAGATTATCAAACTCAAGGCTGATTTATAGCTTTCACTGTGCTTCCTTATCCATCACTTTTATAGTATGTAGAAAGGGTTACACAGCACAAATTGCCTTGTTTTAATTAACAGTAAAGTTTTGGACAGCATGGCTATCCTGATCGGAGTCCAGGTTACTTTTTTTGTTTTCAAAATATGAAAGCAGAAAACATATTTTATTAATCTGGGAGAGCTGTGACAGAACCAAATACAATACACTTGTCAGCCTACAACTTCCTAACACGCCTATGATTCGGCCAGAAATGACAAGCTGTGGAGTAGCCCTGCTGAAAGGGCTCTGAGGGTCTTGGTAAAGAGCAAGCTGCTTGAGCCAGCAGTGTACCTGTTCAGCATGGAGAAGGGGAGACCTCAAGGGGATGGGACAGCATCCTCCAGTACCTATACAGTCATCATCAAAAGACAGAGCCAGGCACAAACTGAAACAAGAGAGGCTTTGTCCCCAGCCTCACAGGAGGACAGTCATACTTGGGAACAGACTATCCTGAGAGGCTGTATGGTCTCTGTCCTTGCAGGTTTCCAAGACCAGTCTGGATTAAGGCCCTGAGCAATGTCATCTGGCCTCAGAACTGACTGCTTTGTGCAAGAGCCTGGCCAGGAGCTCTCCTGAGGTCCCTTCTAACCTAAACTGCCACATGAGCCCAGTTTGATGCAGGAACAACTTTGCCAGCTACCACAAGAGAGACTTTCTGAATTGTACTCAATCCATGTCTGCCTCTCCCACCTCTGAAAGGGATGACGACCTGTAGGTCAGACTAACACAGTAGTCCCCTAAAACCTTCTTAATCCAGTGGTATAGCACAACTCAGCCAGTGACTCAATGTTGGCAGCCAGCTTACACTTGTGCTCCTGCTAGTGACAGCCAGGGTAGGGAACTGCAGAAACGTGCTGATGTTGAAAGGCTGGGCTGCGGGGGAAGCATAAATTAAACTGAAAGTGGAAATTGAAGATTACTAAATCCTGAAATACACTTCAGAAGAATTCTTCATTTTGTCCAGGGCCCCCAGCAACAAAGGTACAGATCATCTCAAAATGATTTTTTTTAAGTGCATGAATGGAGTAATTTTAATATAATGTGGAAATAACTCTTCAACCTCAGAGACATGATTCACTCCTCCTGCAGTAAGTGGTTTTGCAATTATAGCCCACAGTAGAGGCTTCTGTAAAGAATATAGAGAAAAACCAAAAACTGAGCATGCTTTTGCTAGCCATTGGCTCATCACAGTTGTAATACCAGGATAAGATGTGGACTACAAATAGTATTTCATTTAGTCTTGTAGCTTCGTTGCTACCTTTTTAAAATACTTTGGTAGATATAAATATCTCTTCACTGTTTGTAAGGGATACCACGTTCTGAGCACTATCCATTACAAAAGGTAAAAATTATAAAGAAAGTATCTTTTAAATATTGAGAATAACTTTAAAAAATTATTATCTATAGATTTCTTTTCAGCACAGTTTATGTGGTTACTATAGCTGGAATGAAGTACAGTGCACTGCCAGGAATTTCAGAAAAGGCCCTTCCACGCCAGGAAAAGTTCAGTTGCATTCTACTTTAATGGCTTCTGGCAAGCTTGCACTATTGTTTTTGCACAAACAGAAGTAAGTTTGATACAAATAAAAAATGGAACTTTATGTGAATGAAGCAAACATCAAATTCCTTAATCTTCAAAAGAAACTGTATCCCTGAATAATTAACTATGATATATTTATAAAACTAGAATAATTGAAAACAGAATTCTAAGTTGATTCATGTGGACTGCGCTGAAATATTTATTATTGCAAGTCCAGAAGATCTGTCTGGGTTTTGTCACTGGAAATGTCTAAACTCAATGTCCAGATGTTTATTTAAGTTGCTCCCACATAGTTCTAATGTCAATTACCAGGGGTTATCAGAGAGCATCACTGTGTATCTTCCTTGACTAATATTCTCATTTCTTCTGCATCTTTGATGTTTTCTTTCATTAAAATTCCTGGCTCACAGCCACAAAAATCTGCCATGCAGGCAAAAGAACTGGTCTGCAGACATGACACATGATGATGCCCAATGTCCGTGCAAGGATAATATTTATCATCAGCTATCATTTAAGCAGTACTATAATCAGCACAATGCCAGCTTAAAGCAGTTCTGAGAAAGACATGTGAAACCAAGGAATAGTAACTTCTAATCAATATGAAAGAACCTGGGTCAGTAAAGAAAATATTATTACATATAAGAAAGATTCATACATTTGTGAATCTGTGTGGCTTGGGTTGGGGTTTTTTTTTCTCCCATAAGGAAAAAGCAGGGGGAAAGTCAATGACAAAGTAATTTCACACATAATTACAAATGGAATTGATGGATCTGTAACTCTGGAAACCAGAATTACATCAAGACTTTTATAGTAACCAGGAGACAACACAGACCACTCGTAACAGTGACTTAAACAGAAAGAGCTTATCACACAGTCTCTGAAGGTTTCATACATTCAAATACAAATAATAGCCAGATAACCTGGCTCATGTTTTTATACATATATATATATATATTATCTGTTACCCAAATCAGGGGGTTCATTTTGTTGTAGGCAAATTCTGGAAGATTAATTTTTAAAGACTTGTAGGAAAACAGAAGAAAATAAGCATGAATTCAATGTAAGTGGAAATAGAGCTATAACATGGCTGAAGAGAAGAGTGCCAATGCCATGTTACAGTAACAAAAATCAATTAAAAAATTTTTTTTAAATAAAAAAAACAATTACATGTTTTCAAGTTAATACCCAGGTACTAACTCCAGGTTCCTCTCTTGATGAGGAATTCTAGTTCTCATTGATGTGTAAGAGACAGGCACCTGGCAACTTCAATGTAAAACTGCCTAAATGACTTGGAAATGTCTCATTTACTATGTAATTTACTCTCCCTACACTGTCGGTTTGGGAAGGTGTATCCACCTACCAAGTAAAGCCCTAATAGCTGAGCATTCAGCCTTGCAGAGAGTCATTCTCCCTCACCAAGATCTCCTACAAATGGTGTCATTGCACCTCCAGATTCAGGTGTGATTCTGCAGTACAAATTTTGTCACAGTATTTGTGCCCAGTGCAGCACAGGTCGGGCAGTGCAGACGGCAGCTTTGATTCAGAGATGGGTGCAGGAGAGCTCGTGCTGTTACAGCCACAGCTGCAGTACTCCCACCACTGTCCGCCTGCTCGCTCAGTGAATTTAATGTGTATGTTACTGCCATCAAGTAGCAATGGAGAAAACATTTTTCAGAAAAAACCAAAACAAAAGAGAAATTTTACAACTGAAATTTCTATTCACAAGTGTACAAAGAGATCTCCTATCGAGTGCTCAGCTTCAGAGACTTGGCAAACCTGGGACTGCAACCACTTGCCACATTATATCACTGTCTCGATCTAATAAGCAAGTACATTAATAGCAGCTGTGTGGAGAGGGGGAGAAAATAGGAATATGTTCATTAAGCATTATGGCTCCACTCATATCCCTCATGATTTTGGTGGAGATCTGCCAGTTCATGCATAACACAATTATGGTCCCCAATATCAAACCTGAAAGAAAAGCAGTGAGGGGGTCAATACAAATTCTTACAAATTTTCCTGTCAAGAAATCTCTCTTAAAC
Organism: Oreocharis arfaki; assembly: GCA_013398015.1. Lineage (NCBI taxonomy): Eukaryota > Metazoa > Chordata > Aves > Passeriformes > Paramythiidae > Oreocharis > Oreocharis arfaki. The sequence continues at coordinate 893,724 of VZRR01010238.1, read as the reverse complement.
TTACTGCTGGAGGACACATACACTCATGTTTAGGTGATTAGAAGTGAAATGCTTAGTTCAATGATTCTAGCAAGTTGAAAATCAATTTGCTTCCCACACACATTTCATTGTGCTCATTTGTGTCTCCTCACATCCAGTAACTGGTTCACAACTCTTATTCACAAATTCCCTTGCACACAGAGATTAAACAAAACACAGAGCCAATATCCCAGTACAGCACTTGCAAATAAACGTTCCTAGTGGAATCAATTCAGTATTACAGTGAAGTTCTCATGCTTCACCAATTCAAGGGGCAATTTAGTAAAAGCTTAATAACCAAATGATCAGGACAGTTGCTTTAAACAAGAGATGACTAAATGCTTCTAAAGCTTTGCATACATAATAATAACTACAGTATGGATTTACAAAGCATTCAAATGCGGTTGCGCATTCATATCCCATGAAAAGTCAGTGTGATTGTAAAATGTTTGGGCTGCAGTCAGCTACCATTTGCCCACCACAGTGGCAGCGGTGACATGGCACTGCAGAGAATGAGAATAGAACACAACCATAAGCTGCTGAAAAAGAAAAAAATACCACAACAAAATAAATGTTTTCTCACAGCTGTCTTTTCTACTTCCCTTTCCCTCCCAGAACGTGGGAGTTCACAATCTAAACCCAAACATTAGGAGACCAGGAAATCTCAATGGTGACACATACCACCCTGAAAGCAGTGAATTTGCAAAAAAACCTGTAAACCACAAACTAAGGGAAAATACAGGTCAGTTAGCACCTCCCTGAAACAAGGCCACAACATGCAACACCTATACCCTGAAAAAATTGCGCTTACAAAATACTTTGGAGAAATTACATTTCTTTCTTATACTGCTCTGAAAAAGAAGCAGGGCTGGGAAAGCTGAGAAAAGCTACCCTTTCCTACAGTAGAGTCCACAGGGTAGGGCACAGCTTCTTACAACACAGGACTCCCTCAGCCTGTCCTCTTTATGCCATTTATTTTCATTTGTGATATAAGGCCGGCTGCAACTCCCCTGGCTCAAGGGGAGTTCCTTGCAGGCACTAATTTGCTACAGGCAGAGGATGAGCCAGACACCACCCAAACCGTGCCAGAAACGTTGTGAACTGGGTCCTACTACAGATAATTTTCACTGGCAAAACCCAGCATGGCACATGACTGAGGTTCCAGGCTCCTGGATCCAGGGACCCGGCTCTGCAGTGGAGCTGCACAAAGAAACAAACCAGCAGCCACATCCTCACCTCCAATTCGGGCTGCTCAGGTCCGACCTCCGGGAGGCTGCTAAAGGCTGCCAGCTTGTGGTGTGTCTGCGAGCTCCAGAAACCCCGAAACTACTGCCTGGGGCTGCTCATGGACCATGACCAGATTTGCCGTGGCTTCCCACTCAGCTTTTGATTCAGCAATCAGTAGCACCTGTTTCCCCTAACGCCTGGTACTGTCCCCCTGTGGCAGATTCAGAAATTCCACAGCACAGAGCCGCGGTTTCACGTTCTCTCCATTTGCCAGCCCCATTTCCTCCACGCAGGAGCTCACAGCTTACTGTCACTTTCTGCTGATTACGTGGCCCTCCCAAGTGGTCCACAAGCCATCAGACAGAAGGCTACTAACAGAACTCTAAAATACAGGAAAGGCTTCTGTGTCTTTTCTACTCTTAGTTATTCTTAAAGTCTGCCAAAAATAATTGAAGTACAGTAGCATTTAGGTTTTTCTTCTTTCAAGTATTTCCTAAATACTTAGTCTAAATTTTTAGGTGGCTAAATCCTCTAGATGATGTTACCACTATAGCTGGCAAACCAGATTGCATGTTCTCTCCCTCAGGAAAGGTTAAAGCTGCCACACAGAAAATCTGTTACAGGGCTTTTCTTCTGTGCAGTTTGGGAATCAGGTACTCCTAGCAACACAGAAAGCAAGGGACTACAGCTGGTGCTGCACAGATCCCTGCCTCACATGCTACAGCTCTCTGACTCACAGGACACATTTAAGCTCTGTCTCTCTGCCATCTCTCAGACCTGCAAGATTGGCCAGCTTTAGGTCTCACGGGTCTTTTCTCACCATTTCTATTCCTGGTTTTCTTACCCTATATAGCCATTGTTTCCTAGCTTCATGTTTTCCTTGTGAAGCACTAAAGCAAAAGAGTTCCAATTTTCCTCTAAATTTTACATAGTCAAAACAAAACATTATTCACACAAACAACTTCAAAAATACATTATCCGTTCTTTATTTTTACTGTGTTAACAGCCCATTCCGATATAACAGTCCATTCTCAAAACAGAGAACAAGCTCCTCAACTCTCAATATACGTTTTGAAATGATCGGGAGCTCACAACAGTGAAATACACAGCAGCAATACCATACTCAATCAGAAACTTTTTCAGTATGACTACACCATTTAATGATTCATCCTTTTATTATCTAACAAATCGTTTCATGATCCTCTTGTACTCTGACCTCTCACAAACTTCTGGATTACACATCCACCTTAACATAGGACTCCTTTTAAACCTGACTTTGCTTTCTTATCATCCACAGAATTCTAATTCAAAGTGCATGCCTGTGCTCAGAAGCAACAGCCCCAGGAAAGCTTCTAGGTTTTGCAAACTTTTAAATAATAACTTAAAATTCATACCTTTAGCTTGGTTCTGTATTCACACAGGACTGTCCTCCACAAGAACTCCCCAAAACTGCACTGAACAGCTGCTAATTGTTTAACAAATAAATACATAATGCACTTCACCTGTTACCACAGTGATTTCCACCCCACCCTACCTCCCCTTAAAGGTGAAGTGTGCCCATTTAGGGGTCATTTCGGCAGAGGCCCAACATGTTGAGTGCTATCAAAATAAAGATCAAGAAAACTGCCTCTGCTTTACAAAGTTTAGAGAGCAAATGTGTTAACAGCACAAGGAAAGAGTTGGTTTAGTTAGCAAAAGTGTGTGGTCAGCAGAAGCCTAGGTAGAGGTAAATTTCAGTACTCTAGAAAACAAGTCCCTAACCATGAAGCTTTGTGTGAATGCCTTTAGCACAGAAAAGCCAGCATGGAGAAAGCACACACAGCATCTTACAGAGGTGTCCCAGCACTGCCAGTACGGGTAAGGGCAGTGATCCTAAGCAGGGGAAGAGATGCAAACAGCCTGGAAGTGGCAATTTATGTTTCACGAAACAGCAAAGGGGAAGCCAATACAATTCTGAAGCTGCTTGTCCTTGAGTAGTACAGACTGCAGTTATGGGAGGGGTGACGAGATGCAGCTGGACAAGCAGGTGGTAGCATGGAAAGCATTGATCTGAGAGATGAGCTGCATCCACAAGAGGAGATCACTCCTCTGGCCTGTGAGTCAGAGCCACGTGCTGAACAGCAATAGAGACAACTGAGATCAACTGGGTGGTCAGCGTGCATGCTGAGGGATGAATGTGAATGGCTGAAAACAAGCCAAAGACTTGTGCTGACAAAGGCAAGTGATGGTGAGAAGCTGGGAGGATGAAGAAGGAGCATAGACAAGTGAGGAGGGAAAAAATCCCCAAGTATGAAAAGAAGGTAGAAAGGTGAGAAGGCCTGGAAATGACAAACACCTGCAGAGTCTGAAACCAAAACAGGAAATAAGGAAAGCCTCGGGAGAGCAGTCCTGGCAAAGACATGAAGATATTGAGGTTACTGTGAGATATTCAAGGTTGAGGCACATAGGAGGTGCCAGGTGTACAGCTGGTATTTAGATGGAGTTCCAGAAAGCAAGATAAGATAGCAGTGATGTATGACACAGGGCAGGAGTAAGACACAGACACACACAGGGAATATGAAAGGGAATGGGGGGCAGGGATGCAGAATATGGATTTGGTTTAGTGACAGCAGGTAAGCCTAATAAGGGAAAGGGAAGAGCTGATGAGAAGCCAATGAACAATGAGAACAAGAGGGCTGCAAGAGGAAAGGGTACAGGAAAGAGCAAGAGATGACCTAGTCAAAAAATACCAAAATTAGCTTAGCAGCAGTTCCACCTGTCCAACTGCAGTGCCAGGGTAGGGACTGTGCCACAGGGACTGCCCAGGAGAGCTTGTGGAGCATCTGGGAGAGAGTTACTGCCTGCTAGGAAAGTGCTGCATGCACTCAAGAAGTTGCAGAGACCTTCTTCCCCCATTTTCATCCCGTGCAGCTTTTGAAATGACTTGCAGCTGGAGCAGCCTTGATTTCCAAAGACATCATTCCTGCAGGAACAGGTACACATCCAGGGACAGCCCTGCACACACAGCTCTGGCAACATCTTGGAAAACAGATGTTGCCAGGCTATACAAGGAATCTCTGAGGTTTGTTTTTAAGAACTGAACTCAAACTAGGCTTGGAAGATCCTAGTCCACAGTGAAATATCATTGTGAGATATCTGTCAGTATGTTTCTTATCTTTCAAAATTCATATTATTATTCATGGTCTTGTAAGGAAAGTTGTTTTTTGTCTCCAAGTAACAGCCAAAATTTAAAAATACACAGAACACTTTCTCCAAGAAAACCAGAGGGTGGATCTCTTAATTTACAGTATTGGACTATGAAAAAATAGTACTCCAATGTATGAAAGCAGTGTACAAAAATAAGGAAAAACATAAAAATCTTTAATAAAAATAGTAAAGTCTTCAGATTATCTTGATCTCTTGATGTGCTTTGCTATAATAACCAAAGATCAAACAGCAGAGTCCCTTAAAGCCCAAACGGAATTTGAGTTGCAAAATAACTTTTAAATTCTTACCTATTTACATCATAAGGACAGCAAGTGTTATTTTAAGGTGCAGGCACAGAAACAAGTTCTCATGTGATAAGAAGCTATTTCACAGCCTGAAGATCAGGTATTTATTGTAGATTTCTGGGCAGGTATTTTCACCATATGGTAAAAGCAAGGTAATGTTAAATAGGTAGAAGAAGTATCTCACATTTATACAAGACAAGAGCTTCCATACATGTGAACAGCTCACAGGCACCTCAGCTTACTTTATGGACATGTTTCGTGCCAAAACCCTTTGCAATCACATTTCTGCACAGAAGAAACCTTCTCTTGTAGCTGACCCATCATAGCCCGCAAAAGTGTATCAGAGAGCTCACTTTATAAAAGCTGAGAACTGTGGGGCATCCCACAAGGACTGACTGCCCCAAGTGCACAAAAAACAGTCCCCAAATAAGACTGATGAATATATGTCACATGTATATTTATGATGTCTACACTAAACCCTTCCTGGAGCTGTCATGTGAAAATTTTAAGAAAAAACTGACTAGATCAAGCATTCTCAATATTCAGGGTTGGGTTTTAAGAAGTACTGCATAAAGATCAGTTACATAGCTCATCCTCAGATACCCTTTCATGTATTCAGTCTTCTGCTGAAAAATAATCTTCATCTCTCACTTCTCTGTACTGCATTGAGGCCTCCCCCTCTGGTTCAAACCTGAGCATTTTTATATTCAGTCTCTCTGCAAGCTTCTGAGCTGCAAGCTTGGCTTGCATTTCCTATGTAAGAAAAAAAAGGACACAGGTTAGAAAAAGAGTTCATTTGTCATTTTCATGAATAAACTAACATACTAAAGTAAAAACTGGACATCATACTACCAGTAATTCAAAAGTGGGCTTAATTAAAAGCTGTAGTAACTAGCACAGAAATTTCAGGTTTCTTTTCACACTTATACATAACTATGCTATTAATATTTGATTCTTTTTAATAAGAGTTGAAATTCCCCATGTGGCAGCCCCCACCCGTGATACACTAATGTCAGTTTTAACAGAACACTTCTACAATAGTGTCTAATTTAAACATTAGCCTGACACTACCTGGAAAGTCAGAATCCATTACAATAGATTTTGAAGAACCTCAGAACTTGGATGCTTCAGACACAGCATAAATAAAGGCAAATGTAGATACTTGCATATTGTAACAGTAACAAATACTGCTAGACCTTCATTTATGCAAGGGACAAAAACTCTTTAATGAAGTGAAATGAAGAAAGTGCAATAAGGTCAGCATATCAACATACAGAGATTTTGTTTAATGTAGGACTAATAATTTCAGAGGCCAATAATACATTCTTTAATTATATCATTGAAAGACTCAAACACAAGACAAAGTGCCTTTCCTCAGTCTGCCCATCTCAATTCACCATCATGAAAAGATCCCTTTATGTTTTCTTTTTCAGGAGTGATCCTCATTATATAATTTTCAGACCAAACTGTAAATTCATACCTCATAAGCTTCTTTTTGCTGTATCTGAATGGCTATGGATTCCTCTATGGATAACAGCTTAGCAGGGGAGTGGTGAAGTGGTGGCAGTCGAGCTGCAGTGATGTCATCCAAATGTTTCTTATCTCTGAGTCGTCTTTCTTCTGGAGGAACTGGAGAGCCAAATCCCCCAGGTGATCGACTGGATGAGGAACCATGAGATGATCCACTCTGCTCTCCTGACAGTCTGGGAGACATAAAACACCTAAGTTGTGACCCAAATTTGCATCACAAGGTTGAGCAACTCCAGTTCCAAAACTTAACATGTAAGAGTGGAAAATAAATCTGAAGTACTACAAAAACACAGACAAATAAAAAGCAAGCAGCACTCAGAAAAACTAGAACTATTTCTCTGCAGAGAGACAATATCACAAGCTCCTCCTGACTGTGAACCAAACTGGTTTGCTGATTTATTAGCAAACTGAAGTAGCAATGCTTTGGGAGTCACACAAGGGACAAACTGTTACTGCTACCAGAACAGACAATGTGAACTGTAATTTTCCTAAAAGTGTAGAAAAAGCAAAAAGCTTCCAGCTATTAAAGTTCTACATGTTCTAGAACTGATCCAAAATTTTTGCCAACTGTTTAGTAGTTTTGCACCTTAAGCTATGAAATTCTATGAAGATTCACAACAGTTGTTTTAATGGGTAAAATGAGACCACTGCTCAGTACTGAGATTCCGTGGCATTTAAAGCTGAAGAACCAACATATGAACCTCGTGTGTCATGAGACTTTAGATCTCTTTAACCATCACTAGAAAATAAAGCCATCATGCTTGTTCTGTACCATTTCCAATTTTATGCACATCAAGTATCTCACAAAAGGTTTTTCTATTTCATAATACTTACGCATTTGTTTTAAATTTGGGTTTTTTTATGACTGGATTCTTGGCTCTAGCCTCTAGAACTTCAATATAATGTGGTGTCTTGGGATGCCGGCTTCCAAATACATTGCCCTTATGTTTTGCCACATCCTGCTCCTTTTCCAATATTTTTTCACTATTTTCTCCATCTGCAATTGTAACTCTTTGAAAGGCATCGACCAAGGCATCTTTACTATTGTCATTATCAGCTGTACTTTCTGTACCATCCTCGGTGTTGCTCTGAGAGACTTGCTGATCATTGTTCAGATGATTGCTCGTGGCTGACTTGGAGACAACTTCACAGAAACAATTCGGATCCTTTGTAACAGTCTTTGCTTTATCATTTTTCCTCTGAGTCCTTTGATTTCCCGAAGCTGTATCTGTGGCATCATCCTCAATACATTCTGCCTCCTGCCTTTCAGCAGAAATGTCAGAAATGTCTTTAATATTAGAGTTCTCATTAAAGAGTGAGGAATCTGCACTGTTCACTGTGTCCTCATTTAGAACAACCTCCTGTTTGCTTGCATTAATCTCTTCCTGTTTTGCCTGAAACTCCAACCTGACAGCAGATAACAACTCAGCTGTCCTGGCTAGTTCTTCCTCTTGGAAAATGGCAAGCTTCAGTTTTTCAGCAAAATCAGAGATCTTCTTACCCTTATCTGGAAGCCTAGCAATGAACTTCCTAAAACAAACAAACAAAAATTATTAAAAACAACCCTATTTCAATCTGAGACACAGAAGTGTTTTATTAGAATAGCTAATGGGGCAGGTTTCACGTTGTAAGATCAGCTTCTAATTTACATACTGAACTTCTGAAACACGGCAAGAGGCAAAGCACTTGCAGCACAGCAGTAACTATGTGTTGTCAGTGAAACATACGAGTCACGAAATGGTTCGGGTGGGAAGGGACCTTAGAGACCATCTCGCTGCACCCCCTGCCACGGGCAGGGACACCTTCCACCAGACCAGGCGGCTCAGAGCCCCATCCAACCCTGAACACTTCCAGGGACGGGACAGCCACAGCTTCTGTTCCAGTGCCTCACGCCCCTCACAGGGAAGAATCTCTTCCTTCTGTCTCCAATCTAAACCTACTCTCTTTCCATTTGAACCCGATCCCTCCTTGTCCGTCACTACATGCTCTTGTAAATAGTTCTGCCCCATCTTTCCTGTAAGTTCCCCGCAGGTTCTGGAAGACCGCAATTAGGTTACCCCAAAGCCTTCTCTTTTCCAGGCTGAACAATCCCAATTGTCTCAGCCCTTCCTCACAGGGCAGGTGTCCATCCCTGTGCCCGCAGACTGCAGAGCCACACGGCTGCTGAGCGCTGCCTCGCACCCCCGCTGGAACCCGCGGCCTCGCCGGCCCCCGCAGGCGCTGAACGCGAAGCCGGCGGTAAGCCGGGCCCGCTCCCCGGCGCCCGCGCTCCGGCTGCCCTCACCGGTCGGCCAGCAGCCGCTCCTGCCGCCTCAGCATCTCGCGGAGCTCGGGCAGCGCCCGCCCACGCAGCCCCGGAGCCGCCGCCATGGGCACCCGGCAGGGCCCCGCGGGCCGCCATCTTGCCGGAAGCGACGGCACGGCCGCAGGGCCCGACTTGTTGGGAACGCGAAGGCGCAATCCCAACCTCCGCCCCGCCCGCCGAGCGGCGGCGGGAGAGCCCTGAGGGAGAGCCCTGAGGGAGGGCCGGGGTAGGGGCCCGCGCGCCGGTCACCCCCGCGCTGGGGACTCGCCCTGATCGAACGAGAACTGCAACAACAGCCGGGAAAGCTGCGTTTCGTGCCCTGTACGGCACGTGGGACACGTTCAGAGCAGCAGCTGAAGGCTGTGGGTTTGGGACCAATTTGACACCTTTTGGCAATTTTTTTGCGGCAGCACCTCAGCAGACTCTTGACTGTTCCCCTCCCCAGACACCAGTCTGGTATTCTGTCTAAGGACGTCTTTTGTCTGTGGAAATGATTTAACAAAGTCTGAAAACCATTTTTTTCCCTCAAAATTCTGCAAATTTCTGAAATAATTTTTGGTCAATGCAAAACTTCAAAATGCAGGGGGCTCATCTTTCCTTGTCTTATGTTATGCTGCATTTACTACACTGTATTGTAAAATTTAAGTACTTTTTCTTGTGAAATACGAATCTTTCAATGGATATGCTCCAGCCACATTTTTAAGTGAATAATTAGCAAAACTTTACCGCAGTGCCTAACGCGGTGCCTGTCCGTGCCGGCCCGGCGAAGGCCGCAGCGCCCCAGGAACAATTCCAGAAGTGCGCAGGACCGCGGGCGGTGGTGTAGCGCTGACTGCAGACCTCCCGCACCGGCACACGCACCCTCAGTGAGCCTCTCCGGGTAGCAGCAGAGGGTCATTAGTTGAATGGCAGTTTCTAGGTGGTAGCTGGCAGCTTTTTTAAGTTGATCCCGGTGGAGGTTTCTCGATCCGAGCAGTAGTGAGAGCACATTTCTCAGGGCCTGTTAAAGCCGTTGTTCTATGAGCAGGACAGAGGCAGGGCCAAGCCAGAGGGACTGGAGAAAAGAGTGCTCTGAAATGTCCGCTGCCCCTTTGCTTGCACAGCTGGACGGCCGAGGTAAAGGCTGAGGGCCAGGGAAAAATGAGATCAATGAAGTAGGCAGTGACCCGTGGAAAAAATACCACAGTCAGGGTGAGAAGAGATTTCCTCTTCTCTGAACTTCTAGGCAAAACTCCCCGAAGGATTTTCCACAGATGATCGAGGTAGTGCACAACAGACAGTGAAACAGTCTCTTCAACTTTTCTTTTGAAAATATTCCCGTACCTTGAGTTGTAAATGGCTCCCGTGTCCTTCTTTTCTTGTGTTTCTTCCATGTTGTGCTTGAGATAGGGCTGCAAGGGCCTTAACTCTGGTCTCTCAAGCACTTTTCTTCTTTTACACATGCAGATAGCCCCAGTTGCTGAACAGGAATGAAATAAAATGTAAGTGGATTGAAACTCTCAGCATGTACATCTTCATTCTGTGAAGCAGGGATTTCCTGTGCAGAATTACAGACGTAATGCACAGAGAACTTACTTCTCGTCTTTTCATATGTAAAACTTCTCAGATGTCAAATATTTAAAGCTATCTGAAAAGCATCAATCCCATGATGTATGTTCAGAACCAAATCCAGAATCCCATGTTGTAGGTTCAGAACCAAGCAGTGCCAATCTCAACAAGATTGTATCAGGGCTTTTTGGCAATCTGAACTGAATACACATATATAGGGAAGCATTATTTGAGTAAAAAATTGACATTCTTCCTCTGAGCATTGCAAACCTTTAACACTGTGATTGTCATGTTTGCACGACCTCTTCTTTAGTTGACATGTAGATTGCTTTATTGTTACAGTCTTATTAAATAGTCTTAAATACAGTCTTAAATAAATCTCTATTATCAGTAAGTGGATATAAACTGTAAATAAAGATGGGCCACAGCCATCCCAGTCTCGTCCTGCTGAAGTCTGGAGAGCATCATCCCAGATGGATTCAGATGTTATCTGGAGGATCTGAAGCTCTTGGGGTTTTTTGCAAGAGCTGTGCTGCCCAGTTCTTGTTTATCCTGTGCAAGTCGATAGTTTTTTATTTCATGAAAAAGTTCATCTACTTTTGTTGCTTGGCTTTGAGAAGGTCTTTAGCAAGGGAGTGCCTTCCTGTTCTCAAGAGCCCGTCTGCCAAAGGAAACACCGACGAGAACATCGAGGCTCCGCAGGAGCCGCTTTCCATTCCCACATGTTTTGAACAAACAAGGTTGTGAACAGTGTGAGTTTGCAACGTTTTAAGGTAGGTTTATTTCTAAAAGACTGTTGACACAACAGAACAACAAGTTTAAATACAGTATTTATTGCAGTTTATCCTTTTCATGTCCTACATACCGGATGTATTAAAAGCATACAATGTAATACATTATTTATACAGCATATATGAAAAGTGTATCCCAAAATACTTTCCAGAGTATCTGGAATAAAACACAAAAAATACTTGTCATGGTACAAATGCAGTCATACAATTGACTTACATTTTGTGTACTTTCTGGGACCTTTCTATATGGCTTTTATTGCTGTTTACAGAAATTTTACTAGTTTCTAATGTTATAGTACTAATTACTCAGTCTCATATTGAGAAAATTTATACAGAAGTGTTACAGTCTTTTCAGTCAGATTTGTTATGATCTATGCTAATTTACATTACTGCTCATTTGACTGGAAAGCTCTACATTTTCATGTAACACAATTACATAAATACAGTTCCTCTCCTGTTCTTCACAGTTACCAGATTTAGAGCAGTAGTCCAACCAAATGATGGTCATCCAGCTCACTGCATGTCAAAATGCTCTTAAAATACAGCTTAGACTTCAGTCCTTACTTGGTTCAGAAAAAAATACAGTATTTCATCAAACAGTCAAGACAGAATTTACACAGAAAACCTTTACAGTAAAAACTTAAGGCCTTGCTGCATTCCTGGTAAAGTCTTGAGCAGATTATCATAATGTTGCAAGTCTCAGAGTTAAAATAGCTTGCAGCATTTTCAGGAGATCCTCAGGAGTATATTAAAAGTAGAGTGAACTTCTTTTGAGTCTGTGTCAAAACAGCATTTTGACACTCATCCTGCCCTCTCCTACCATTCATTGAGCACCTCACAGTCATCAAGTTCTGTTTTCTGACTTTTGGCCAAAATCAGAGGGATGAAGGATTTTGACTTATTTAAACTTGTCCGTCAATGTCCCTAACAACAACACGTATTTCCTTTTATCTAAAAATACCACCTTCATCCATTCATCTAAAGTTTGAAGGTAATTTTCACAAACCATGGTGCAGAATTCAAGTCCTGAATTACAGAGGGACTATTTGGGCACAAAAATGCTAAAAGACATTCTGTAGGACCTAAAGCTGCATCCCTGATGGACATTAATATACCTGTGGGGATTAGTTTTTAGTGTCTTCTCTTCCAAAACAGATACTGTCCAAATATTTGCTGTTATCAGCCACTAGATGGAGATAAGATTTCACAGGTACAAAGCTTATCCCTGAAATCAGAGTTGAGTCATTACTCATCTTCTCGTGGGTTCAATATGAGGTCAATATTATTATTTTAAATACAACTTTAGTAAGTGTACTTGATTTGAATAGACAGGACTGAATTGCATTAGGCTGGAGATAAAAGCAGCCTTTGTGAACTTCCTGGGATTGACACTGCATGCAAGAACAATATTGATCATACAGAACCTAAGTTGTTTTCTGTTGGAGCTACTGTAATTAAAACAAAGGGGTCCTTCATTCATGTTAACAGAATTACAATAAAATATTCCTAATTCATTTTAAGTTCACTAAGAGTGGAAGATCAAAACAAGATGTAAATAATACCCTATATGTATATTTAAATTAGTTCAGTACTAGATACAGTCATTCCTGCTGCTACTTTGAAGCCAAAGATAAGATTTTAAGTGCTTTGGACAAAAAAATAGTACTCAAACCCCCAAATCCTGATTCAGGATTGCTGTTGCTGTTGGAATTGCAAGGACTGCTGAAGGTTGCAGTAGGCAAAATTTTGTTTAATAAAAACTCCTTCCTCAAATGGAAAAGTAAATAAATAAAGTGTCAGGGATGTTCCTACAGAGTTACTACTGAATGTATCACCCATGGTCACTCTGTCCCATGACTGAGGAAGTGCAAACCAGTGCCTCAGTCCAACAAAGCAAATTCCATTATAATCTGCTCTATCCCTTAATATTCTGAGCAGCAAACACTATATTCATCTGCATGTGTAGAGGGAATTGTTTCAAACAACCCAGTTCATCTCTTCCTCCCAACCAAACAGTGCTGGGTACAAGAGAGCTGCTCCCAGGTGAAGAGAGCCCTCGACTGCACCAGGTCTCTGTGACAGGTGTGATCCACCCTCAGTTCGGACAGATTTGGAGCTTCCACACTAACTCCCTCTGCCAGCACAGCTTCAGATACTGCTTCCAGTAGTAGTGACAACAGAATATATTAGAGCTTAGGTACACAACCAAATTACAACACAATTGAAGAAAAAAACCAACTGTACAGCTATACAAGTCCTTCTTACAGGCATTTGAAATGACACGTTGCACTAGACAGCTTCTAAAGAAGCAATATTGCCCGACTGGTGCTTCACTCAGCCTGTTGCTTCCCTATCCTCTCACAGTTAACATCAGCAGTAACTTCATGAAGTTACTAAAGAGCTGCTTTTGGGATAAATTTAGCAAGACTCCATGCTGCTGTTCTTCTCTATGAATTGATAAAAAATTATCTAACCAAGCTGTGAAGGCGCAAGATATGTGCTCATATTGAGAAAGCTCGATGAGTTGAATGCTCAGGATGTACTGTTCTTTGTGCTAAATTCCAGCACTCTCTTGAACGGGGTGTACGTCCTCACCGGCCTCGGACTTTCGGGGCATCTGTTCTCAGTGCTTGTGCTGTTCAGGAGACAAGAGAAAGCTTACAGAGTTAAGGTCAGAGTGTCACACAGCGGGGCTCGCAGTGCCGTGGCAATGAACTTGTGCCCTTGTGTTGATATTGTCAGGCTGAAATTAAACTGATCAGTGTGTTTGGTATGTTCCGTATTTCTTTTCTATAATGCCACAAAGAATATTTGATAAAAACCGTGGCAGCTACTGACACGTTCACAGGCTGGCATTTGCTGGAGCTCACAGCAGAATGCCCAGCAATAAAGTTATTAGGACTAAGGATCCTGCAACAAAAAAAGATAGCAATATTGCATTTAAGAACACAGTTAATCATTAAGAGTAATTCTATGAAATCTAAACTGCACAGAGGTGCATTCCTGCACAGAGATAAATCTCAAAAATAGGAAAAATATCAGATAAGTAGGGGCTGTGCTTACATACAGAGGGGCCCGAGAGAGGGCAACAAAGATAGGTTTCTGTGGACAACCTGAGTGAAAAACATTGTATTTAAGGTTTCAAAACACATGCCATTAAAATATGCTCTAGGCTGAACTCCAAAATGAGTGTATTTTTAAATTATGAAGGAAATTTTAGTTTGCTTGCTGATTTCATATGCTAACTTACATTCCTCAAACTAAACGATTAAATTTGCAGGGCAGTTACAATGAACAAGTTTACTTATTGGTAATAAAAGTAATGTGAAGTGGTCCTCGTTATCTTACTGGCTTTTTCCTGTTTTGCCCTTCCCTGTGGTGACCTGTGGGGGAGACCGAAGTGCAAGTGCAGAGCCCCGCTCCCGGCGCTCAGTGCCCTGCTGCAGGCTCAGGGCAGAGAAAGCCGAGGAGAAGGGGAGGCAGCACACCGCATCCTTACAAACCAGGCTGCAGAGCCACCGGCACCACAGAGCAGCGACGGCCTTCCCGCGCAGACGTCACGGTGTCACCGCACTGTTTCCCTGGCCATCCTCCACCGCGGGCCGGGAGATCTCCAGGCATTACTGCGGCCCTCCACTGTCGGTGTCACCCGCCCTCCCAGCGGCCCTGGTCACACCCCGGGCGCACGGGGCAGAGCGGGCCCGGAGCCGGCGCTGGGCAGCCTCGGGCAGAGCTGTGCGGTGGCTGCGGCTGCACTGCCAGCAGCCACTCTGCACCGGTCCTTCTCACACCTCAGTCCCCTCTCTGAATTCAGCTTTGCACCTGACTTAAATCGCATTATTGGCAATAACTACTCCCCAGGGGTTTGCAGTATGTTTGCATCTTTAAGAAGAGAATAAATCCTAAACCATAAATCGCTGAAGTAAACTGCACCTTGGACTCAAGTGGTCTTTTAAACCCCACAGTCCACTCAAACAGTTTATTAGCTAAATGGTTTACTAATACAGCACTGATAAGGAACATTATGAGGAATTTTCCTACAAACAAGCAGAAAAAGTAAATACCTGTATGGAAGATCACATTCTACAGCAGTATCTCTGGTTTCTATATTGGTCTTTGGTTGGTTTTCCATTAAGTAGTCCAGTTTATCTTGTAATTCTCTATTCTGGGAAACAGTAATTTTCATCACAAGTTTATTTTATTTATGTCAATTAAACAAGGAAATAAAATTGCACATTGCCCTCTCCTCACAAGAAATAGTGTAAAAGTATCTATTGAGAAAATAAAGGAATCCTTAATTCTGGAAAGAATATAAATTAAACCAACAGTTTTATTCAGAAGCTTCTGGTTTAAGTCATTGCAAAACCATTATAAAATTGTAATTTAAGAAACTTAGCGTGAACACTGAGACTTTATTACATACATTCCTGACTGTATGACTGGTGTCATAAGTTTGATTTCCATTTGAAGAACAGAAAATACATATAGTAATTATACATCCAGGTAACACTGGATGATATTGGTTCAAATTTAATTTGGTTTCATAAAATAATCACAATAATGTAAACTTAAAAGGTAATGCCTTACCTCACATTCTAAGAAAGAGATTTTCTCTAAAAGCTGTATTATAAATAATTCCTTTTCTTTTACTTTCTTTCTTAGCATTTCAATCTATGAAGAAAAACAAAGACATTTAGTCTGATGGGGATGGGAAAAGGACATATAAATTCACTTTTTTTCTGGCAGTCATTGCAAGAATGACCATTTCTGAATACTTGGGTCAAATTTTCCATGCATTCTCGCCAGTCACTTTTTAACTCTGTATCTTAAAATCAATGGTGTGAACAAACACTAACAACCCTTTCAAAACCACCAGTGTAAAATTTTTCAGCATATCTGGAAACAGGGATTAATAGAAATATTCCCATCCTGCTAAAAGAGAAAGATAAAATACCCAAGGCACAATAATGAAAACAACATCAGTACTACCACCCACCCAAAAATTTACTGCTAGAAATTATAAAATATTTAAACAAAAACATACAGAACTATGAAAGAAATGAAGCAAAACAAATAACATATATTAAACCAACTGAACTTTAATTTAGTCTCCATGACCTTTAGGTATCCCATCTCACTGGCACAATGGAAAAGCTAAAACATAAACGCCATACAGTGTTTTCAGCTGAACAGTTACAGAATACAGGAGTGCCATCATCATCCACCTTTCTCAAAATCAGGTATTTCCTTTTTTTCTCTTTAAAGTCCACGTAAAAACTACTCGTGCCATCTAAAGCTATTATAATTTCAGTTTTCAACTCACAGAAACACAAAGCTTGTAGCATTTTCGGAAAATTTTAGAACATACCTTGATCTTTATATTTAATTACAGATTTGTTTTATAGTATGACTGAATTCAGTCAGCTATGTCTTCACTGGTTCAATAGCCTCAGTCCTGCCAATAAACTCCACTTTAAAAAGATAAACTGTTCTCTTAGGACTTTCAAGTGGATCTTTTCTATTAATATTCTGTTCTCCTACTATGCATATAAGGAAATAATACTAACATCAATAATCAGTGCCCCACAAAGAAGCCCAAAGCCAAGCACAGCTGTGCAATCACACTGACACGCAGCCATTCTTGTTTGTTATTGAGAATAATCAACTCCATCAGCTGCCTAGGCTGGTTTTTACATCAAACACAAAACATTTCTGTTTCCAAATAAGTGATCAAATTATGTCATCCAAAAGCAAGACCAAACTCTTGTGTTTCACAGGCATGTACCTTGACTTATATTCATTCTATGATAGAAAGATCCTAAGACATGAAATAAACAGACACTAACCATTACATTCACTAGTATCGTGTACAAATAGATTTTGTGTAAGTTAAAATTAAAGTTCTGTTTATTCTTCATATTGGCTACAGAGAAACAAGCTCCCTAAGGATGTTTTTGAGTTATGTTCATTAGAATAGTCTGAATGCAAAGATGAGCATGGGCACCTTAAAATCTAACAGAGAATAGAAAAAGGGAGACTTTAACAAACAGCTTCCTCCCCTTCCCAAACACAGAACTGAACTCCAGAAAGACATTTTGTAGTTAGGTGAGGATGCTCTAGGGAGCAGCACACTGAAGCATACACAGCAGTACCTCCAGCCTCTCTATAACGTAGTACCAGGCAGAACCCATTAAAACCATGCCCTTGCCCCAGAATTACACCAGATTTTTAAATATGCCTTCTTTTCTGCAGAGGATATGGTACTACATCATCACATGCTCAGTGTCTCAGTCCAGCAGTCAAACAGAATGGTGTGGTTAGACCATGCAGGTTACAGAATGATCAGGCTGTGAATTGTGTAACTTATATAAAACCTTCTGGTGGATCTNTTTTTTTCTGGCAGTCATTGCAAGAATGACCATTTCTGAATACTTGGGTCAAATTTTCCATGCATTCTCGCCAGTCACTTTTTAACTCTGTATCTTAAACATTAGGAACTCAGACACAGCCACACACCCCAGATACATTTCAGGAGAAATAAATGCAACAGTGGCTAAAATGAGAGGCTGTTTCAGTACCAGGAAAAATGTCCTGCAGTCCTGCTCCCTGGATGCAACAGAGCACCCTGTGAGGCCACTGCAGGAGGAAAGCAGGATCAGAATGGAGCAGGAATGCTGCACCCCCGGGCACATGGCCAAACAGTTGCCTTGGCAGCTACTGCAGTCCAAGGGTTGAAACAAGTGGCCTGACACAGATGACACATCCCAGCAGAGTAGTTTACTATAAAAATAAGTTTATTTACTGAATAAGGACTTAGGCACACATCATCTTATGCCATTACCACAGGAATGAAAAACCTGATTTGATTGATCCTTGAGAGGGTATGTCACAGCAAACCAGAAAAAACAGGAATAACTCGACGAGATTATATTAATATATTACTATATTAAACTTAAAAAAACCCAAAACTCACAAATGCAAGTATTGAGAGTTTCTTTGTTTCTAGAAGCTTCATAAAGCAAGAGAACAACTAGCAGGTGACAGAGCAATAGACTTTGATTCTGGGTTGAATACAAGGTAAGGAGGAGGAGAGGAGACCCAAAGATGGGTCAAACACAATACTGACCTCCAGGCCTGAGTGGTGGCCAGAACAGTCTGGTCAGAAACAAATCAGTGCAAGCCAAAGACTCTCAAATTCCGTGGACTGACTCTTGTATCCAGGTAACTTCTGGACTGACTCCAGGATAAAATTATCATCAAGATGTTCCTATGTTTTCTTTGGTCAATGCCCACGGCCTAAAATCTACCTCATCCTTGCTGTCTGCAGACTTCAGCATTTCAGCTCACTGAACTCAGCAACTTGCTCTCAAACCTGGCTTTTGCACAACTACCCTCTCAGATTTCTTCATCATTTTCTACAAGCAATATTCAGGTACATCCTTCAGGTTCTCTCTTCCAACCTTCTGTAGAAATGTCCAGACAGACTTTCCCTAGCACTCAATTCTTGACCTGACTTACATTGTTAAGACTCCACGTTTCTACCTGTATTTCTGTAACCTTCATGTCTGCATTAAGCACGCAAACAAAACTGGCAACCTACTTAGAAATACCAGTTACATTAATGACCCACTCATAACTTTCAAAACAGTTCTGCTAACAGTAATCATGTAGCTCTAGCAACCCTGGGCCACAGTCACCCTTTTTGTTACCACTTCATTCTCTCTTACCTCCCCCAACCCACTGAATCTATCATTCCTGCTTTCCCTTCTCCTGTTGGGAGACATCTGACTATTCCAAAACTGGGAAGAGGAAAGCTACAAGGCCCAAGCTACAGTTTGTAATTTATCTGGTGTGCCAGCAACTGAGGGGCATCACGTGCTCCCAGCCCTTCAGCCACCCCACCTCAATCCCCAGCATTTCCCTGTCAGGTGGAGAAAGGGCCCCTGATCTCTCCCCATCCTGGCACAATCCATAAAGTTCCCTCCCAGTGGTGCTGGGTGTGCAGCTTGCATTTCACATACCCACTGCAATTTCTAATGATCTGAATCAGCACGTAAGGTCCAACATGGAACGTGAATCATCCTGAATTTATCCACTGACTCAGGATTAATATGGTCACGCACTTCTTAAGCTCTCTCATCCTTGTTTCCACTCTGCTGCTGTTACCACTTCTATGCTTTTGCCTCCTTTTGAAACTTTAAGGTCACTTCTCAAACTCCTCAATCTTAGACTGTCACTTTATCTTGCTGCATCTCCCAGAAAATTCAATTCTCCTTGTCCATCCCATCAATGAAGATCTCTTTCTTTCTCACTGCTGCACCTTATATAGAGTCTCCAAATACCGAGCAGTTGGCACAGTACTTGAATGGGTTGTGTAAATACTTTCTAGGAGGAGCTGCACTTCTGACTTTCTCCTGTACCATCAAGCAACTAAACTTTGCTTCACTAAGATGGAAAGTGAGATGTGAGAGTCAACAGCATTAAACTGATCTCGTGGACAGAATACCTGAGAAGAACAGTCAAGAGGAGAACTGGAGAACTGCAAGACCTAAAAGGAAGAGTCTCTAAGAAATGCTGGATATGTGAATAGTGGTATTAGAATGAGAAGCCAACAGAAATACAAAGCTGATGAAGCAGAAGGAAGAAGCATCTTGAGAGAAAACTAAAATTGTGTTTAAATGCAGAGCCTTTATAAAGAAAGCCTGAAACAGGAGACTTTATTTTATTCTCTGTAACTGAGACATAGGTTTGGAGGCATTAAACTATACAGTGATCTCCTGGACTGGAATAGATCCAGCTATTAGGTAAACTCAGTCAACATTTACCACTTGATAGTATTATCCATTAGTTTAAAATATTTATCAGAACATAATTTTAATATATGTAAGTATTCAAGTATACTTATATTTTCCTTACTCATCTACCATTAATGGATTGGGCATCAGTAACACCGATACAGAGACATGAACAAACTGGTCATAAATATGACTACACAGGACAAACACAAGCTACACAGCATGCACAAAACAAGACAGACAACACATTGCAACATCAGCCTGAACTCTCAGAGGTAATTGCTGTAAGAGGAGAACAAGATTTTCCTCAGTCCAGTATTTCCCTGGACCTTAACTGGTATTTACGAGAGGCTAGACAAGAGTTGAAATTTTTTCTGGGAGCATAATACAGTAAATAGGAATGAGCACCTTTGCTTTTTAATCCTCCTTAAATCATGTGAGCAACTTATCAATACTTTTTGTATTTTAAAACTCACATTGCATTTACAGAAAAAGTAACAACTGATTGATTTAGGTTAATGCACCAGCATAGAGACCTTCCTAAATGAATGAGCTCTATGAACACATTATGCCAGTGGTTGATGTCCACTTGTGGCTAAAGCAGGGGCTGGCTTGTCCTATTGAGTTACAGACACTGGCTCATTGTCTGCACATCAACCCACCTCGTTAAGCACTACCTTAGTAATGGGCAAGTTTTCTAATTAATGACTTGGCCTGGCAATTCCCAGCTGAAAGTGCTGATGTTATGCATATATAAACACCCTCACCAAACACCAGCAGTGATTCTACTTCTGCCAATAGATAAGCAATGTACTGCTTGCTTAAGTCCACTGAGGAATGCCAAACGCCTGTATTGGGGAGGGGAGGGAGGAGGGTGTGGCAAGTTATTCATGGTCTGTCCTTTATCTTCTTCCTCCAAGCTCCCAAGGGGGTTTGCTCTTTCTGCATTTCTCATTCGGCGTTTTTGTTGTTGTTTTGTTTTTATGGTAGGTACTATGCAATGCAGATTTTGGTTAATGAAAGTTTGGCATCTGTTGTTGGTAATTCCATCTTCTCCTCCTCTGTGCTTCTGTGAGGCTTCTTTTACTTGACCTTGAAACTGTTCTTCCATATTAAAAGAGGAAAATTTCTCTGTATATCTGAAGTTGGACTGTCTTGAAACAGATGTCTTCAGATGGTTAAGTCTTTTGTGGAAAAATTTCTTCTTTTATACCCCATTTGTGCAATACAAAGTATCTTCTGTGTTTGGGGTATCATTTGCTCATTAGCACTTTGTCCTTTCATGCAAGTATCTTCCCCAACAGAACAGGAGACAGCTTCTCCCTGGTGTCTGGTCACCATTTATTATCCAACGAATCTGAGACTAAAGTTGGAGAACAGCTCATGGGCCATGACCTAGAGACAGTTCAATTCAGTAGTTAGGGGAATTTCATGTGAAATCTGAGTTCTGTAGATAATTTCTTGGCATGAAATCAAATATCCTTTTTTCTTCAGACCCCTTCAGAACAGCTTCCTATATCTGCATCAACCCCCTTGCCTTGCTTACGAAATGTAAATGCTTATTTCCTTCCCTCTCCTGCTTCTCAACAATGAAATAACATTACATATAAAATAAGCTTATTGTGCAATGAAATTGCAATCCATTTCAAAGTGAATTGCACAAATCTCAAAACTAAACCTCTCTTAAATGTCTCCAGGTTTGAAATTGAGATTGAGCCACAAAATAATTATTTTGCTAATTTAAAATCAATGTTTTGTATTTTATTCCTCTTACATGAAAGTTTCATTTCCTACACTGGCAGGTCAATGGGATGAACTGGTTGACTCTATCAGACAGATACTTAGAAGAGAAGCTTTTGCCCCTCTCACAGAACAAGAGCAATTTCAACCCAGAAGGAAACAATGTGGTAGCAGCTTCCCATGCCCTGCCGTGGTGCCTCTGTGCCTGCAGCTGCCTGCTCAGTCCCATCTCTGCAGGGGAAACTCCTTAGTGGAAGGGCCTGAAGTCTGTGTGCCTCTGCCTTTCACCTGAGCCTCCCTGCAACTTCTTCCTCTCATCAGACTGTCTTTTTCCTGCATTGTCTTTGCAAGTCTCTCTCTGCCCAGCCATACTTTCAGACAGCTACAAAGGCAAGGGCTAAAAAATCTCTGAGCTTTGGGTGACCCACCCTAGCCATCTGTCTCTCCTCACTTGTTTTTTGAAAGCCTGTGATGTACAAATAGTATGAGAAAAGGGCTGGGTTTCCAAACACCTGCCAAATGCAAGTCCTGCACATTTAACTGCCAGCACTTCATTTAAAATGTACTACACAAGGCTGTGAACAAATAGATTTGTTTAACAAACAAGTTCAGCACAGGGATAAGTCTGTCAGCCATAAATCATCTGCAATCTCTCTCTAATGAGAACATGAGGCTTTAAGACTATGCAGGATAACTTTCTGTTCAGCTGGTGCATTAATGGGCAGCGATTTTTTGCTCTCACAAGAAAAGAATCCCTACAAGGATGAAAAATGTGTGTGCATGAGAGCTAACACACAGAGATGTTGAAGGTCACCGACTCCAGCAAACTTCCATTTTATTTCTTCAATTTATTTTTCTTCTGAAAGTTATTTTCTATGCTCCTATTTAATTTATGACTGGTTTGACTAGAGCAAGTTGAAAAAGGTTCTATTAATACCTGAGATGGAAGGATTTATTTTCAGAGGAAAAAAATTAGAAGAAAATTATTTTTTTGCGAAGGAGTATAAGCACACTGAATGGTGAGTGTCCTTCTCTGCCTTGGCTCAATTCCCTAGATCACATAACCACTGCATTCAGTACCAACATGATGAGACCTATGAAGAGGGAGGTGTTAATACTCTTTCCCTCCATGGCCTCCTACATTTGGTACTTCTCTGCCAGCATTCCCTTTTATGCCTAAGGTAGGACTGACCACTACCTCCTAACGCATTTTTAATGCCATCAAAACAGCATGAGAGGTGTTAGAGCTGCCTGTTGCATCACGAAACTCCACTATAAAGCTTCTCTTTCACTTCATCCTGACTGCTTGCTGTTCTTTTACAGAACGCCTTGTGTCTGTCACGTGCAAATGATCCGTCATCTTTCCCAAAACAGGCTTAAGAGCAATCTGTTTTGTGATTTTTTTCAGCCAGGAGATTCAGCTCGGTACTTGTCCAACTTTGACAGTTCTCCATATGAGTCTGAAGCAGTACATCCTGCTTGTTCAGCATCCCTTTGAAGTGATGTTCATTTCTCCAATTTCTCTGAATTGGAGATGGTAACAGCATAAACTCGTTGCGATTTACACTGGAAATTCGGCGCCCTTATTTATACTTGTGTCTGATCTACAAAGGTGTCTGATCTACAAAGATTAATACCAAATAAATCTCATCCTGCAGTCAAGCAAGTGTAGGCTTTCTCACCTGGCAGCTCATACAGTAGCTCTGCTCCAGCTTCCAACAAAAGCACTGCTGATAATTTTGACTGCTTACTTTCCTTCCACTTCTCTGAGTTTCCCAGGTTAGCCTGTTCTCACTCTGTTGTCATGCCACAGAGAAGCTAGGAGTTTCAGTAAGCAGGATTTCTAGTTTTTGAATAATTTGATTATTCTTTCTCAATTATTTAAATGCAAGTGATCGATATCATTATAATACCCTCATAAATCCTAAGATGGCGTGTTATTTTACAGATACCAGCCATGAAAATACTGCAATAATGATTAACATGGCAGGTTTTCATTACACTTTTCTTGCTATT
Organism: Oreocharis arfaki; assembly: GCA_013398015.1. NCBI lineage: Eukaryota > Metazoa > Chordata > Aves > Passeriformes > Paramythiidae > Oreocharis > Oreocharis arfaki. Next base: position 870,263 of record VZRR01010238.1, on the reverse strand, counting down.
CCTTGCCATTAAATTCTGCAATCAGTTAAATTTAGTGTAGGGAGGATGTGTGTTTAAATATACCCTGATGAACATGTCTTCCGGGACTTAAATAGTAGTGCAATCTTCCCTATTTACTCTGGCAGATATTTTTAGTGCTGCTGCTCACTGGTTTTTAACTTAACTTCAGAACAGACTCTTCAGATAGCATTCCTTTTCAGTATTTTCATTGTCATCTTCTCAGCTTCTATGGCAATAGTTAGCAAGTGCTTGCTTAAAATTAGCCAAAACATACTTATCTAATGTTACATAGAGAAGAGCACAAAATCATGAAGAGCACCACATGCTCGGATAGTTGAGGGCATACATATCTGCAATGCTTTTTCTCCTGCCCCATAGTGAACAGGTACTCTTCTCTACATTATTAAAGCTGCTATTTTTAGGCCTTTAATTAAGAGTCCAGTTTAAAATAGGGCATGCCAACGATATTGTGGGTATTTTCTCGAACACAGTACAAACACAAGAAACAAATAGCACAAAATTAAAAAACAAAGCCCCAAACATTAAATGCCTGATGTATTTGGTACCACCTGATCTGATCAAATCTCAGGTACAGGAGTTTTTAGCTACTTCACTAGTGAAAATACAGATGTAGCTACAGGTGTTCATGCAGTTCTCAAGGAAGCTGAATTAAAATAAAAATTAGTACAAGGACTAAAGGATAGAGCAAAAATATCTACCCTATGGCTATATGGCAGTCAAGAACTGATAGAGCTTTAACTCAATCTGAAAAGCAGGCAGTCAGGCAGCAGTTAGAAGCAGACATGTTTGACAATTAAGTAGTGACCTGGTCACCTAACACTCGTTAAATAGGATAACCAGATGATCTAGAAGGGCTTTCTGTGTAAATGAAGGCACCAACAGAGATTTATTACGAGGAATCAGCAAGATAAACTCACCCATTACATCTAATTTATGATATCATAATCGTTGGCTCCGGCTTTGTATTTGGTTTTATTCCAAAACAAAACAGAGTGGAAAGGATTTGTTATACCAACGCAGCCCACTAGAGGTCAACCAGCAGTTTAAAATACATTTAGTAATAAAGGGCAAAATTGAGGCCACCATCCTCATATGTTACTAGAATCATTCAGGGGGCCACATGTACCACAAATCCTTTAGAACTTTTGTTTAGAACAGACAGAAAACACTCGTAATACAATGTCTGGTGTACACAGATGCAAAACAGATTCAGTAATTGTTCCCATAATCTGTTAATTAGATGGATTGGATTATTAGACTGGAGAAATATTCCTTAATAGAATACCATGGAATAAAGATTGTTAGTTCAGTTTTAGACCGGCTATGATGCTTGAAAACAGTGATAATGGCAAACGAAACTAAAACCAAAACCTCAAGACTTGACATGTCTGATATGACTTTAATCCTTCTGTGTAAAAGACACTTAGTGTCACATATCTGACCATACAAAAGGACTACATCAGAATCTTATAAAACAAAGCAGATACAGATAAATACATATAAATACAAACGTGACAAAAATGGAACAACTCCTGTCTAATCAGAAATCCTGTAATTTAGGATTACAGAAATCCTGTAATTCTAAATCTTTCCATGAATGCAGAAAGAATGCCTTATATTTGAGTGGTTTCTAAATATTTGATATTTTGAATATGTAATGTCCAGATACAAATCAAAGGTATCTCATGAATGCCTATCCTCTGTGCAGAAGGAAGGCTTGTCTAATAGAGCTGTCAGTCTGCTTTGTAAAGCTCCAGTTTAAACTTAGCTATTTCACACGTCATTCTTTCCACTTGGAGAAACAGAAATTTTTGCAATTACAGCCTTCTGACTGTAAAAATAGGTAGCCTGTAACCTAAAGCATCCATGCAGCAAAATTCCACGAAAAATTTTGCAGGAAATGGTATCCACTAAGACGATGTCCCCAGACCAGGGTAAGAAGAGATGAGCAGTGAAAAACTGTGCTTACTCACCTATTTCTGTGAGGAATCACATTAAACAAACAAAAAACCCCAAACAAAATCCCCCCAAACCAAAAGAACAAAACAATAAAGGTCAGTTTTTGCCTTCCACTTCTGTACAGGATGGAAACCCTTCATGACTAGACTGCATCATGTCAGCAGGTACCCTCTGAATAATTCAAATTGAGCTGGAAGTTGTATGTTGCATTTCCTGAACACCCATGAAGAGGTACAGAATTAGTGTCAGCCTAAAGGTCACAGTATATAACCCACAGCCACTGGATTGGACTGCTTTCATCTACTCTTTCTGTTTCACTGGCTCCAGATGCTTAACTCAACTTCCACTGTAACCAAGGTGGCATAAGGCAGTTGCACAAAGAACACAGTTCTCTTTGGATTATGTACTAAAACAATCCATGCTCCCCGAAGACCCAGAGTTGTTTTACTACATCTCACCTCCTCAACCATATGCTTGACTTTCTTCTGTTGGCAGTGGACCATGTCATCCAGATGCTTGATCCGCTCTCTCAGGCTGGCTGCTACCTCCTCCAAATGCTGCGACCTGCAAAACATGCAAGAATCAAGCCCCTAAGTGGGGAGCTATTGCAGTATGAGCAGAACAAGAACAACCCCCATAATCCACCATAAATCAGGACAGGCAAGTCAAATTGCACTGACAGATGTCAAATTGTCCAAAGTACATTTTAATGTGTTCTTAGTCCAAGTGGCTGTCTCCACCCAAGTTAACTCACCTTTGTCTTGCATACTGACATGCTTAGTCAGAGCCTGAAGTGCTGACAGTTAAGCAGTGTGACAAAACTCATCTCAAGATGTTTTCTTTTAAGTGAAAGGCTTTTAGACAACTGGATCTTTAGCTTCAGAGAGACACAGTTAGCCTGACTTACTACTACCTGCAAATATTTTGGAAGTGTATGCTAAACAAAAGCCAGGAAGCAGGTCTGCTTTCAGAGCTGTCTTACTGCAGGGGAGCCTTGAGTCAAGAATTTGGCAGAGCTGCCAACAGCAGCACAATGCTAACTGGAATAGTATTAACTCCCCAACAGTCAGCAAGAATGCTATGAATGGTTTTAATTTGTGCATACAACTCTTCAGATAGATTCTGCATTTCTTCAGATCTGTTTAGTACAGAAAGTGAACACCCACAGAACTCCTGCCACAAGCTGGTTTGTCAGCTTGTCAGAAAAGTAGCTTTAGAATATGCAAGGAAACAGGAGTGAAGCATTCCGTAAGTTTTTGTCTCTTTGGCCATGGGAGTCCCCATTTTTATCTGAATGTCCAATTCTTAAAATTTGTCAAGGAAAGCCATCGCTTGCTTACAAAATAAACTGCTGTAGTCCTAGGTTCAGGACTGGACAGAATTTGAGAACAGGAGGAAGGGAATCAAAAACAAAAAGGCTTTTTTCATCTTGGTCTGTGCACAGCAGAAAAAAACTGGTTAAAGCTACAAATAGAAAAACCATTCTAAGACAAAGCAGCAGATGGCAAACTGTAAGACATGATTCCAGTGAATGACTGAATTGTATGCTGTTTCCCCCCAAAAAGAGTCTCTATTAACTGTGAAGTACTCTGCAGAAATGTAACTACAGCACTTTGATGAGGACTCAAAAAATTCAAGGCATCACTGCAAGTTTTTCAGTTGCATGTATTAAGGTCTCACAGAACTTTAATTTATATTTTGATTGCAATTGTAGCACGTATTTTGTATCTCACTGGAAGATTCAGGATCTTAAGCATTGATAGCAGTGGAGGAACAGAACAGACATCCTTTCTCAGGTGGAGCTCCTGTGTCTGATAAGGTGCAGACACGTAACAACAACTTAAGAACAAACTAGCATCATCTGAACACAGATTCATTGCTTGCATAGCATAGATTGCAACTGTGAGCTTGCTTGCATTGCACAAATTCCTGCCTGAACATTGCCTTTGCCCTTTTTACTGCAGTGTAACTTTTCACACTGAAAAGGATTCACTGAAGCGAGAAGAGTCTGTGTTATTCAGAGGTAAAGGAAAACAGCAATTATCTTTCATCTCCATATTCTATGTTGTATGCGAGCGACATCTGTTCGCTCTAAGTTATTATTTTAACAGGCTGCTGTGAAAAGCCATTCTTACCCTGAAACCAGAGAAGCTGGTCACAGATCAATGCAAGGCACTGAGAAGCTCTCAGCAGGGACCTCCTTTTATGTTTATGCTTCCCAAAGAACAGCAGGATGCCCAAAACCTCAAAACTGAATTTCTGGGTGCCACAGAACCGTAAGTAGTAATCAAGTATAATTATTCAGTCTCTAGTTATAATTCATCTTTACCCACCCAAGCAGTGTCATATAAACCTTTGAGTTTAGGTAGTGAAAGTATTCATAGTCAGGGTCATACTCCTCTGAATTTGGGAATGCAGATTTAAGAAAAATGCAAGCCACAGATATGTTGCAGCTTGTTCCATCTGCAATGGACTCTACGCATTTGCAAACAACTTTTAAGAAAAGATGCATGAAGAAGGTCTTTGTCACAAAAAATAACTGTCTTGATATTTTACATGTAAATAAACCTACATTCAGATGGACAATCCCTACCAGACTGCAGTTTTAAGGTCTGAAAAGGCAAAATTCAGATGTCTTCACAAACAGAAACCCCTGAAGTTTCCTAGCAATACTAGAAGTTCCACAGACAATTCATATCTCACCTTTCACTGTCGGAGTTGTTTTCAGATTTTGCTCCAGATATTTGTAGTTCATTTAATTCAAGTTGTTTTTGCAGCTGGTGACGTTCCTAAACAAGAAAAGTTATCTTTCACTTCTCCATGTATCAAAATGTAAAGGCTTCACCAAGCATATTTCATTGCAATTCAAAGCATCATTTGTGAAATTAAAATAGAAGCTGATTAAACAAAATTCATGCATTTCCTATCACCAAGAAGCACAGAATACGTAATAATAAAATCAATTTCCCAGCTATGCATGGAAATAAGATCACTTTTCAATTTTCTATTTGAAGATGTACGGCTGTACTTGAAACTGAATTTTTTCAATAAAAAGATGAGTTGTCAAAATCTTTAACTATATAAATGTCAAACTGTCCACATTATCACTCTGAAAAGATCTCCCAATCCAAGGCTGAGATAAAAGGTACTGCTGCATCTTCTTCCCCCAGAGTATTCCTGTTTATTTTTACGTGCCAGCAGCACAGTGCTTGTGAAGATCTATGAGGACTTGGGGACTGAGTCAAAACAAGTTAGCAGAGAAGTAAGTGTGTTATCCACTTTAATGGGAATTTAAGAGGCATTCAGTCTCACTGGGCAAGTACCAGCCAGATAAGAGCAGATTAAATAACTAATGTGAAGGAACTCATCTGTACTTGTGAACTACACTGGAATCCTTTATTCACTGCATAATACTTAAAAGTTGTAGGCTGAAGCCCAGATGAAGTTAATGGAGCCACTACAGGGGCATATTAAGCTGAGTAATTTCTCAGTGTAATCACTAATTCTTCTAATGGATTTGCAAGCATTAGACAGAAGGGGCTCAATGCACATTACACTAACCAGTCAAGCCAACAAGACTGTCTTGTAAGAACCTATTTCTCAGTAGATACTGATATCAAATGTGTACTACACTAAAGTAAAATTGCTGAAAAAAACCACTTCATTTGTAAGAGCAGAAGATTTTATTCCCTTCACTGACTTAAACACTCTCTGCTCCTGTATTTGAGATAGTGAGGCACCAATCTTTAAAGATAGTGAGATGCCTGCTATTGAATGAAACGAGAAATGCCAAAGTACATCCAAGACCATTTCACAGTCGCTGCCAGCCAAGGCTGCCCTTGAGCATCACATTCCCCATCAACTCCTCCTTGTTGGTGAGAACAAGGTCCAGAGCAGCACCTCTCCTCACTGGCTCCTCTAGCAAACTAGAGAAGGAAGTTATCATCAGCACATTCCAGGAACCTGGATTGCTTATGCTCTGCTGTGTTGCCCCTCCAAATGATGTCAAGGTAGTTGAAAATCCCCATGAAGGCCAGGGCTTGTGAACAAGAGGCTGCTCCCATTGTCTGTAAAGGGCTTCGTCCTTTTAGTCTTCCTGGCTGGGTGGCCCCCACTCTACTGTCACCAGTCCCTGCCCTCCCTTTAACCCTGACCTGCAGGTTCTCCATCAGCTTCTCACCCATCCCCAGATGGAGCTTTGTGCACTCCACGGACCTACCACAACAACATTTCTAAGAGACTCTGGGTCCTTTATGATTATTCCTTGATTAGGCTTAGGAGACCTTGCACACTGAAGGGACACTGAATGGTTTTTAAATTCTCTCTTTAAAATAATGGTTCATTTCCTAAATAAATGCTGACACCTTAGCCCTGTGAGGACCACCAGAAAGACAGAACCACCTCCTAACCACAGTCTCTATGGCAGTCCAGGTGCATTTACTGAGACAAATACAGTAACTAAGATCCAAACAGCAATGGTATGTCACTGAGCAGCAGAACAACAAGAAGGAGTGAAATTTCCTCCAGGCACTTGTGCTGCCTTGAGAGGAAACACAATCAGCTCTCCTACCTCTTCCATGCGCTCAATCAGCCGGTCCAGCTCACCAATCCTCTGGTCTTTCTCCTGTATGCTCGTTTCTGTAATCTGCACCTTCTTATTTGCCTCTTCAATAGCCTTCAGAAGCCGATTTGTTTCGTCCTACAAGTAAGAACATTTACAGTCACATTAGCATCTAATATATTAATGAGGAATATTTATTTCTCTTTTTGGCTACAGATCCAGGATAAAAGCTCTTAAAGAGCTCAAAGCTTCTCACTACACTTACTCAGAAATCTGGAAGAGTTATGACCCTAAATGTAAATTATATAGAGCAAAGGATTTGGGGTACTTTGAAATACACAGGTATTAGTAAAGAGTCATTATGACAATCCAAGAGAAACTTTTAGCCATTTCTTAGATAGCTGATTTCCCTTCTGAGGATGCTGTTAAGTAACAGCATGAGGAAAATACCCTGCTGCAAAAGACAGCTTTTTAAACACCATAGATGGCCATGTTCAGCTTTGTACTTTCCTCACATGTAAAGCAAGATGAGTAAAAAGCAGCATCTGTCTTTAATCTCCATCATTATCTGACTCTATAATTTTTAAAATTCAATAACTGACTGTTCATAGAAAGGTTTAACTTGGCAATGGAGGGGAATTGGGGGACAGGATAGTTCTTGCTCCAGTAGCATCCAGTGAAGTTGTTCTCTTTCTCCTTCTTAAACTGTCACTTAAAATTGGACATTGTATTTTCCTTTTTTAGAGAATCAGAAGTCAAAAAAACCTACTTACCCTATTTCAGATTTTGAAATCTACGTTATTATCTGACATTACCATGTTTGAACACTTATTTTTCTTAGTCCTACAACCCCAAAAGGTTGGAAAGCTTAGTAACTATGGCACGACTAGTCACAGAGACAGAAGTGAGGGAACACACATCAACTCTGGAGTATGAAGTGATTGAGAAATGACACTCAAGCTAAGCACCACTCTTACAGACTGGCTGTACATACTAGGAGCATTTCTTTCTCAGCCTTATGTTTCTGTTCCTCTTCTCGCATTTTTTCCTCATACTGACTGTACAGCTTTCGTGTCATCTCTCTCATGACTTCAGCATTGGCTTCCTGCGACGATTCCACCTATGAGAGAGGAAGGTTGACCCATCAGTAAGGGCAGTAATCCTGGCAGCAGGAGAAAGAGAGTTCACATGATGAGAAAATACAAGTTTGAAGTTAAGCTCCACCTTGTTATAAATCTGGCATTGCAAAAGTAGATTTCCATTTGCATCAAGACAATTTACAGCATTCTGTCAGTATTCACATAATTTGAATCTGTAGAAGTTACTGTTCCATCAAGTTCCATGTTGCCTGAATTCAGCTCATTTAGTCACTGCTTATCCAAGACCAGGCCAAGCCTCTCTACTGAACCCTTCCATAACAGCCTCCAAGTCACTTGGTTTGTTTCACCATTGAAATGATATTGTCTCTCCCTGCTCTACTGAAGCACAGACTAGAGATGGACTAGCCTCAGCTCCTGTTTCTAAATGACCACGAACACTCAAAGCAACACTTTATTGCAACACCCTCCGTGCTCTCTGTTTTTCACATTCTGCTCTTTGTGTAGGCATAAGAACAGGGGTAACCACGCAGCAAAGCAATCAAACTTAAAATGAAAATTCTCAGGTGTGTGGAAGAGTTAATTTTTAACAACAGAACCAGAAACTTTACTAGAACTACGGGGAAGAGGGCAGAATGGTAATTCAGAGACAGGATTTCCTGCTGTTGGCTGAAAACACTGACTGAACCACACCCGCAGTAATTAAACACCAGATAGGAGATTCACAGCTTAAGCCCATCTTTTATGTAAACCACAATAAAAGTGAAGTAAAACAGCTAGTCCAGGACTTAGTTCTCTTCCTAGAGATGCTATGAATCAGCCAATGTTATAGTGAAATGCTGTGGGTGCTACGAAAGTGACAGGAAGAGGAGGAACGAAGTGTTCCCTGCTGATCACCACACTTAACACAGCTACAAAATAGAGAGTTCTGATGATTAAGGTTTTGGGTTGGATTTTTTTTCTATTTCAAGGACCAAAAGGTTTAGCAAACCCTTGAGTTCATCTTGTATGGCAGAAATAAGCTTGTTTATTACACTGAAGAAAAACAGCACTGTATTTCATTCTTTGAAAAGGGATGAGCTCTGAAGGACTCCACTTGTACTGCAATTATCCCCTTTGTCATCTCACCTAGGCCAACCCTGGGGCACAGGTAGTGACCTGCACTTTATGAGAGGGTGTGGAGTTATATGAACCTTCCACATTTCAGGAAGCCTGAAAGAATTGTACCATTTAGAGAAAGCCAATTATCAAACCCCAGATTCCTTAAGATACACTGAACTGGAATAGGATCTCTGGCCTTTTATCTCCATCATTCCTTTCCTGACACCTTGAGCAATAAGGACAGTAAAAACAAGCATAAAAGTACATGTATCAGGGCATCTGTTGTAATATGCTTAAGCAATAGCTCCACTCTAAGTTGTTACAGTTGGATGAATAAACCAAACCTCCTTAATAAGCCCCACAGGTGTGTCCTCCACCCAGAATGTAATCATGGTACACAGCAGTTACTGCTTTTCAACACGAACCTGCCAGATTCCACACCATCCTCTTACATCCACCCCTAGAACGAATTCCCAGATGTCTTGGCACCTTTGAGACACAATTTTATATTTAACTGTCAAAGACAGTAATGAGGTATTTTATTCACTGATTTGGTAATAAAACTGCAAGTTTGAGGGCAAAATTTACGCTTTTTCTGTGTAAAAAATACATTCATGCAGGGAATGTATTCTGCAGAGCTTGACATGCTTGAAGATAGACAAATCCTTATGCATTCCACTGAACTGAGATGTAAGCTGCAGTTCCCTGCTCTTAGAAGCAGACATACCCTTCCCTGACTTCCTGAGGCATGTCCTTAATATTATAGTGAAGCCCAAATTTCTGTTTTAAAATTTTAATTGCATCATTTTTGCTTCTGTTACTTGATTTTTCCCTCTTTCTTTTTCCTGCTGACAACAGCAGGTGCAAAATACAGCTACTTTTATAGCCTGTAAAGCTTCACTGTGAGAGGAAAGCAGAATATGAAATGCACTTATGTTTTCTTGTTTAACCATTCATCATTAAGCACGAGTGCTAGTCACTAGCAAAACAGCCAAAAAGTAACACCTTCTCTGACAAAATTAAACATGAATATAGCTGCAGTCATCCTAATTTCACAAACTTAACCAAAAAAATCACAATTCTTCCAGAATTTGACGAGTTCTGATACAGTACCATACCCAAATTAGTCTACTCTGAGCAATTTTAAGAGATGAGAAGGGGGGGCGGGGCATGGGTGTTTGTTTTATTTGGGTTTTTTGTGGGCTTGGTTTTTTTGAGATTAAAGGAATACATTTGGCAGATGAGGGGAGAATATGGTCAAGCTTTCTTAAACCTTGCAGTTTGTGTTTTATTCCCTTGCATTTCTCTGAAAGAAGCAGCTTAATTCTCTTTTGAAGATGCCTGCTGTTACACCTCGTATCTGCTGACCACATGCTCATAAGACTTAACAGATTACCTATTAAAAATGGTGCAATACCAAAGAAACTCAGCACCAAGAAATTCATGTAGCAATGTGTAGAGTTGTAATATTCCTTCACTTAATAGCAATGGATGCTAATAACCATTTAATGGTTTGAATTTTCACCTGTCAATACCCCTGAGTCTTATGTTACATCCCATGTTATGGGAAGACAGCCTGCCGCCAGCTGAGATTCTTTGTTATTAAACCAGTGTTGATTCACATGAACAAGTGAGCTCCAGGGCATGACGAGGGCATGAAGAATGGAGAACCCTTTACAAATAAGGCCAAGGAATTCACTTAACATCCACCTAATGCCCTTACTGTGCAGTATTTTTAGGGGAGTTCATATACCACACCTTTAACTTGAGTAACTGATTTTCAATTTGTGCTGTCTCCAGTTGCTTTTGCTTCTCTCTCAGCTTTTCCATAGATTGCTCATGTGTATGTTTTAAATTCCTTATTTGTTCCCTTATATCAGTGTTCTCCAATGTAACATCCACTAGAGTTTTCTAGAAGAAAGAGACAAACCACATATTAAAAACCAGAAATAATTTGATGAATTAATATAGTCAAGAGATTATGAAACAGACAGCACATTTAAAGAGCTTCCTGACATATTAATGCAGCGTGAACAGTTTTGCAAGTTTAAACATTTAAAATTATGGCTTTTGTTGTTGCTAGAAAGTATTTCCATGAGAAGTGTACTCAGTGAAATCAAGTCCTGGAACACTATTAAAAAAAAAAAGGAACATGGATACATTTCAGTATGAATAATCTTCCCTTCTCTCCGAGGGCCATGCCATACATATAAAATGCAGTGGACTGAAAACAACTGCGACATACAAGAAAGGGACATTATGTTGTTCAGCTCAGATACACGGGAATTTAGAAGTCTTTAAAAAAGAAAATTCATTCCCACCTTGTCCCTCCCCCTGCATTTCACAGGTATGTAAAATCTCACAAGTGTCTGACATGCAAACATGCCACTTCCATTCCTGTTACCAACTGAAGGCAGAGAGATGCACCATTTTGCACCATATAGACCAAATCACATTTTCACCTTAGATCCTTCATAGAGACACGACTTGTGGTATTAGTCTGCTACATATCAGTATCTCTTTATATCTCTGTATTGTACACTATTTTTTAATGGGTTTTTTAAACACAGGAACTTCTGGAACTTTTTTCTTTGTTTCCTAAATTAGATGCTTTAGATAACCAAGACGATACTGTATGGTCTTGCTTAGTGTTAGAATCTGCATCTGTCATCCATGTTTTCTGTATGTTTTGAAATCCATGCTAGAAAAGGCAGCTGGCAGCTGGGAAGCAGCTATGAAGATGTACCTGCAAGTCTATTGATGCTGATGTCAAGGAGCTGTTCATTTCGCTAAAGCTATCTAAGGCTGCGGCCTGCACTCGCACATGATTCTCTAAGGATTCCTGATGAGCATTTGTCACCTGAGCAGGAAGAAAAAAAAAAAAAAGAGGTTTTATATAGAATAATGATCAAGTTTACCTATTCTTTCCAAGGAAGCTACAGAAGAGAAAGACCACAAGGTCGTTTTCACAGTACTATGATGCTTAAAATATACAGGCCTCAAAATATATTCTTGCACCTCACAAACAAACAAATAAAACTTAAAATCCAAATAATCTAACAGAAATAAGGCATGAGTATCTAAGTTTATTGTTAATCTGCAATCACTGTATAAGCTGTTCTTTTTGAAAGGACAAGAGGACGATTGGCAGCTGTCTATTCAGAAAGATTATATACATAGAGTGGGGCAGATTGTAAAAATTCAGAGCGAAAAGCAGAAGAACGCAAGAAAAAAGGAAATCTAGAACTGTGAACTGTAGGAAAGCCTTAATTAAGAAGGAACTGACTAATCAGGTACATAAAGAAGCAACATCAAGAAGACGTAAGGATGAAACAGTACAAAGCAGGGAGGAGAAGCCTGAGAGCTTGTGTGAAAATTAGTCATTTTCTGTTATGTACACAGACACATACTTAAAAACTGAAGGCGGGGGGGGGGGAAGGCACAAAATGACATCATTCAAGAAGAGACCAAAACCCAAAGAGTGTAAATAATTATGAATGATCCAATAATAAAGAGGAAAAGAGGGTAACTAATGGAGGCCAGCCCAGCTGACATTCTTAGATGGACCAGATTTATTTCTTGATAAAAACATAAGAACACCAGGGACTGATACAGGGAACAAGTGTGTAGTAACCAAGCCATACACAGATCAGGTCAGCATAGGGAGTGGATTAACGAGTAGTTACTGTTAACTTTACATAAATGTGTGCTCATGTTAAACAAACAAAAGCAGAAATGCTTTGGATGGATTAAGAAAGTTGCAAGATAAGAACTTGTGTGAAGAAGCTCAGGGCAGGATATTGGAAGAGCAAATTTCAAACAAACTTTATGAACCAAAAGTTGTCCTGGAAATTGATAGGATAAAAGCACAGTGAAAGCTGAAGCAAAGAGTATAGAAAGGATTTTAAACAAGATCCCCAAATAGCATGAAAGACAACAGTCATGTAAAACCAAAAATCAACCCCCAAATAACCAACCAAACAAAAAACTCATTTTCTTAGGAAGAACAACACTTGTGCTTCCTTTCAGGCAGTCTTAAAAAAGGGGAAGGATGTCTCCTAATGTGCCATTTATGTCAGAAGGAAGCTTCATGAACTGCTAATTTGCTGCAGAACTAGATATTCTGTCGGAGCTGGTCAGAAACCCTTAATTAAGGAAGAATTTCTGACTCATGCAGGATTTCTACTGGTCTGACAGAAGATCTGGAAGTGCAGGATATCATCACTGCTGTTCAGTAAAGATCAGCAGCAAAGACAACAAAGCTGCACCTGAGTCAGCATTTACCTACGTGCACTCTGGGGGCAGAGTGAGTCTTGCTGGCAGCGGTATGACTATTTAACACAGTTTGCAGAAATTGAGTTTTCTCTCTCTCTTCCTCTCCAGTCAGGGGGAGTTTTTTTTCTCTGTTTTTGAGACCGGTTGCACAGAATAAAAGTACCAGTTTACAGCAAGTTCTGATTTTTGTACCTAATATAGCATGCAGGGAACTGACAGCCTCCGAACGAGGAGGGCAGAAGGGCACAAATCAAGGTCTCAGTCCCTTGAAGCCAGAATACTTTTAATTGCCAAAGCTTCCTCTGAACCAGAGCTGTGAAAATCAATGCTGAACATAAATGCAAAGCAAGTTTTCAGGGAGATTTTTTTGGATCAAACAACTCAGCAGTTTAATATGAAGGCTATTTTTACAGAGTACAACAGCTTTTATTGCTAAAGCAGCATGCCAGAAGAAAGACAGGTCATCAAATGGCCATTGAAATGTTCTGTTAAAAACCAAAAGGTCAGTCATCTTTTAGCACTTTACTACTAAAGGATATTGCTACTTCTTCTACTTGGTGTTTAAGCAATAGAGTCAGTAAAACAGAACAAAGTGTTGAAAGGACACCGAGTTATCCATTTCCCCTAATCATGAATGTTATTTATTCAATTCACCTGGAAGCTGTTACATACATCTCCACTGATTACCAATACACACAGGCAATGGTATCAAGATCATTCTTTTATTTCCAAGAATTTCAATGCAATCAGTAATTTCATATGCAAAAGCATCCCTGTCCTGCTTTACCTTCCTGGATGGAAAAATAAAGAAAGGAAACTACAGCTATCACATGAAACAGTGAGCTGGAGTGGTTTGGAAGGTTAGCTCTGTTCTGCTAAAGCAAAAGCAAAGTTTCTAGATAACACCAGGACAGTTAATCCCATATGCTTCCCATACAAATGAATGGATACTTACTTTCAGTTCATTTGTAAGCTGCTGTATTTTTCGTTTCATTTCATCATATTCACCATACATTTTCTTTCTTACTTTTTCCAGAGTTGCTCTCACCTGGTGTCAGAAAAATCAAATGCCTGAATCAAAATTTTGGATGATACTGGTTTTAGTAAGACATGATTTTTTTCTCTATGTTCTTCATTGTTACTTTCCATAATTTCCATGGTTAATCTATCGCTGCATAACAGCAATTTACTCTCAAGAAAAAGATAAAAACTTAAGTCACAAGACTTGCCTACATAGGGAATAGACAAAAAACTGTCACTATGAGTAATTCTAAACTTCTCTGTACACACTTAAACACTGGTAAATAAATAATTTTAAAAAATAATTTCAATTAAATTATCCATAAGGCATTCTGACCTAATTACTAAATGAATTAAAATTATTTTGATCATATATTGTTTTATTTCTGAAAAAAAGGCATGGACTTAATACACTTGCATACTTTTAAAAGTGGTTGGTTTCCCCTGGGTATGCTTTGCAGATAAACACTTTTAATTTCCTAAAGTCTTTTAGACTTGTATCTAGCTAAACAACAAACTAGCTCACATCTACCAACGCAATTCCAAATCTGAAGAACAAAGAACTCAATTTGATTTCAAGAACTATGGATGCAAATTATTCCTTGCCTTTCTAGAAAAAAAAACACAAAAAATCCCCAAGCTGGCTTCCAGTTTGGCTTCACACACCACTGCAATCACGTTTGCCTGCAGCTTACATAATTCAGCCTCTTTTTTTCCGTTCCTCACCTCTACCAAACACAGGCTGATTGCAGATCATTTAGGGCACTGTGTTTACTGTGCCTCTGCACAGTGGGGTGAGGGGAAAACTTCAGCAGGGGATGTTTCAGCCCTGCCCAGAATACCCCCACTGCCTCCCAGAAAGGGGGGCACTGGCCACCAAACCTATGCAAGGAGTGCTCCCTGCCCACGTGCTCCCTTTGGGATGAGGAAGAGAGAAGGGAGCTGACTCCTGCCCATGACCTCGGGAAAGCACCGCCCGCCCTGTGCCTCCCCACGCACAGGCACAGGCACACACACAGATTTGCAAGATGCAAATCTGACTCAGGCAGAGGAAGGTGCCAGCAGCTCTGACATGG
Organism: Oreocharis arfaki; assembly: GCA_013398015.1. Lineage (NCBI taxonomy): Eukaryota > Metazoa > Chordata > Aves > Passeriformes > Paramythiidae > Oreocharis > Oreocharis arfaki. The sequence goes on along the minus strand of VZRR01010238.1, from coordinate 855,153 downwards.
CCCATCATTTTTGGTCTATTTAAGTCAGCACATCCATGGCACGAGCTGAGGACTCTTGTTTAAGACTCTGCTTTTAAAGACGACACTACTCTGGCAGACCAAAGATCACAATTAACAGAGCTAAACACAGCTTCCAGAAGACAGAAGAGCCAGCACATCTCTTCCCCTGTCTTTCCCACTTTTTCCTGAAAGCATCAGTACCCTGAATGCACAAGCAAGACATGCAGTTCACCTGGTCTGACATGTCCCTCCATAGGGACAGAAAAGGGCAGGGAGATGGTCCCAGCCCAAGCAACCTGCACCAGGTACCACAGACAGTGCAGTCTGGGGAGCTGGCCCTGCTGTGTGCCAATTCACCTGTCCCTTGACACCACACCAGCAGGGCAGAGAAACTACCCAGGCAGGAAAAGAGCAGCCAAGGCAGCACTGACATACCCTAAACTCAGTCAGCTTGAGAGTGGTGAACACTGGGAGCTGACAAACCTGAAGGCGCAAGGGAGAGAAGCAAGTGCTGATAGCCAACAGACCAGGCAGATGTTAGGAGCACACATGATTACACTGCCTTACACTGTTTGCTTGTCTCAGGGTTCCTCCCTTTTCTACCAACTCAGTTTGCACTTGAATCGGGGTAACACGATAAGCACTGACCAACAGCCTCCTGGGTGGTGAAAGTGGATAGAAAGGGAAGGTCAGATTATTTGCCCTGAGGTAATTAAGGTGTCACTGCCACAGTCCGAGAGCCAAAGACTGATGGGCAAAGAAATGCTGAGTTTCAAGCACAGAAGAATTTCAAGCAGGATCAGAAATACATTTTCACCTCAAAATTTGTTAAATACCCTTTCCATATATCCATGTAGAGCTGTGAGTGTATAATGGGATGACTGATGTCTAGCCCAACACCTGAGTTTGAATTGGGAACCTACTCTGAAGCTAGAGACTGGTCTTGTTAGTATTTGTGTTGGGGAAAAAGCATGCTGTGTGCCTGGGAACTGTGCTTGCTGATGGAAGAAACTCTGTAAGCAGACACCTGAAAGGATAAAGTCTCTCTCTTCATCTGCTTCCCCTGTTCCCAAACCCCCCCAGCTTTGAAAAGGCTTCTAAATTAGGTGACATAGTAAAACCACTTGGGTATATTTTGGGGCAGCCTTAAAATAGTCAGCCTAATAAGGATGTCTTTGTACTACTTTCTCTGTGCCTGCTCATTTATCACAGTTGGCTGAAGATCTCCTGAAAAACAAAAAATGCAACTCACTTCTTTAATGTAATTCATCTCCTCTTTCAGCTGATCAGCTGACCAGCCATAAACCACCATTTCTCTCTTGTGGTTGTTGTCAGTTCGGTGCACCACACCATACACCATCCCATGAGAGAGCTTCCCTGGAGACATCCCATTTGGTACATGGTAGAGCTCCTAAAAAAAAAAAAAAAAAAAAAAAAAAAAAAAAAAAAAAAATAAAAAAAAAATCTAATAAAACCACAGTTACTTAGGGACAGGAGAGACACCAATTATAGTGAAAGCACAACAGTACATATGAACACTAACTCCCAAACATTTTGGAGCCAACCTGTCAGCCTTCATGTTTTTGGAAAGAACAATGACCACCTCATAATTGATAAAGAATATAAAGATGCCTAATTACCACTGCCTTCAATGGAAGTGATGTAGGCACAGCTAGAGACAACAGGCTGGATTTGTACAAGGAGAGGTAGAGTCATGTAAGAAAAGGTTATCCTGGTTTATTTTCATTCACCACCATATGCTACTTTTTTGCATTCCTGCAGAGCACTGTCAGGTCTCTAATACCCTATAAACTCTTGCAACCACAGAATTATCCCTCACTTCCCAAACTCCCTGCTGCAAGAAACAAAAATTCACAAATTTACTCTAAAAATACAGAAAGATCTAAGAAACTGAAATTAAAACCTTTTAGGCAGGGTTCCTTAAAAGAGAAAATACCTGTTTCTCTTGAAGATAAACCAAGTAGAATTTCAGTTTGTATTTAAAGCTAAGTAAGAACCTCCAAAGCAATCAAACTCATTTCAGATCTTCCTTTCTTTTACTGATGTTGCAGAACTGACACTGTAAGAGCTAAAGCAAAGCTATGAAACAGCATTTTATGTGGGTGTTCCAGTGTTATTAACTGCTGTAGAAGGATAAACCTTCTAAATCAGGCCTTGCTATGTAAATAGAGGTTGTTTTAAAGAGATGAAATGTTTTATTTTAATGATCTGCAGAAATCTGTGAAACATAGTCATAATAATTGCATGTCTTGCCTCAAGGCACCTTTCGCAACACGCTCCTCTTGTTCATCTCATCCATACACTTAGTAAGAAAAATATTCATGCAAACAGCAGGAATCATTTCCCTCAACATGTAAATAAATATCTGCAAAGTCAGATCAACCACCTGACCTGACTACTCACCTCTCCTCCCTTCTAATTGAGCCAGGGAAACATCCTTTTGTAGCAAGCATCTGAAATGAGTCAGTCCTCAGAACTACTCATTTCTCTTCTTGATTACAAGGTATTTAAACAACTACCTCAGATGAGGACATGCACACTATGACTTTTTTTTTAAAAAGGGAAAATATTCTTGCTGAATTTGAAATATTTGCCAACTAGGAACCCAAAAATAATCAGTGATTTCTGAATGGAAAGTTAGACTGAAAAGTTTGGAAACACAGCTGTTACTGATAAGCTTTGCACATTGTTTTTGAAAGGCCAGTTCGAGAGAAAATTCAGGTATAGGTGATTTTACTGAACTTACTTTCTTATGCTGGATATACCAGAGTACAGGTACATTTGAGGACATTTACTACATTGACTTTAGAATATGTCTTGGTTTGGTTTTTTTGTTCTAAGTATTGTCTAAATACCAAACAGAGGCTGAAAGAGACAAAGCTCAGAATCTTACATCCATCTGCAGCTGCATCCTAGAGAACTCCAGTCCTTACCATGACCGTGAAGAAAGAACACCATCTGCAGTCTAAAGCAGCAGCACTCCCAGTTTTTAGGAGCCAAACCAACACAACTATGCTGGCAGTATAAGAATAAATACTTCTTTGGGTAAGGGGAAAATGAACAGGAAAATTTGCTTGTATTAAGAAAAATGGATAGAGACACATTTGTTTCACATCATGTCCTTCCCACATGGCACTGACAGATTTTCCTCAACACTGTACCCTACACACTCTTCTTTATCACATCATTAATAGTTTAACCATGTTGCTGAAGCTCTGGGGGTGTGGGTGTGTGTGCAGGGCTGGCAGAGGAACAATCACAGAGCACACACTTGGTGGAGAACATTTCAGGTGAAAAACAACAAAGCTGTAAGCCTTCACTTGAAAAGAAAGCCTTAAAACCACTTAATGAAGAAAACATTGGGCAACCAGCCCTACCTATACATGATATAATTTTGCACTTTGAAAACATCATATGCAAAGCTTCATATCCTCATAATGAGACATTTCATAATTAGGTATTATTGGGGGTTTTGTTTTGCTGTTTGGATGTGCACAAACAAAAGCCCCACACCTCATACTTTGAAATAGAGAAATACAGAAACTAGATGGGACATGACTCAAAATTATTTTTTGTTTGCTTCCAGGGTTGTACAGTTTCTTTCATAGTTCATTGCAGCTCCTCCCCTGCATGTGGAAAAACGGATTACACACAAGTTTCCATCTTCCTGATAACAGAATGAATAATCACTTTGATTGTTTAGAGGTTACCAAGGCACCAGACATTGAATTCATAAATCCATACCCTTTGCCCATGATCATTCATTTTTAATGAGGTGAACAGCTGAATACCAGCAATACCAAGGTCCTTTGTGCCTCTGAAACATTAGCAGAATTGTCTAAAGTGTTGTTTGCAGAGTTCTGAAATAAAAATTATGACCAAGTTCTTTATTTTTAGAATATTATGAACACATTCCTAAGGAATGCTTTCAAGGATTTCCCCCCCTCTAAGAAAGACCTACAAATTCACACCAATGGGTTTCCAGCTGGAGAATCACCCATGGCACTTACACATGTATTTCAGAGATGAACAGACTTAAATTTACATTATAATGGACAGTACATGCAGGATTAGGTACTCACAAAGGCAGACTGGTAACACGTCTCTTGCAACAATGCTAAACTTTCCTGTTATCTGTATTTGCACAAGCCTCCTGAGATGCCTTTGTTACTTCTCTTTCAGAAGATTAAAAGACTCTCCATCATCTGTTGACTGTTCCAGTTCTATGTGCTACTTAAAATACAGGATATTGTTTTTACCCTCTCCTTATTCTTCCTTCGTATCACAATCCCCAGACAAGTGCCTGTCAAAATTACCGTTCTTGCTTGTTTTAAAGCTGTGTGAGCCAACAGCTACACAAATAACTGTTCTCATGTTTCTTTAACCTTTTTCATTGCTGTTCTATTCCAGCCATGCTTATCTTCTACTCACCCTTTTCTGTTTAGTAACTCTTAATTCCTACTCAGTGACCACTAGTTTCAGGGTTCTGTATAAATAGCCAAAAAAGGGCTCACCTGATGCAGTCACCTCTTAGGGGAAGGGTTACAGTCAGAAAACTCCTCTGAATGCAGGGTTGAGAGGTGGATGGGTTGCTTTGTTTGTTAACTACTTTTTCAATACAGCTTTGCCTCTAAAGGAAGCCTTGCTGAGTAGCTCTTCTCAAGTATCTCCACAGAACTGCATCACTAAGCATGCATCGAGTGTACTTCTGCCAGTTTGCCTCCTCTCTTAAGCTACTTCCACCCACCTTTGTCTGTTTTTCTCCCTTCACTGTTTTTTCCTTTTCTGCCTTGTACTCTGTTCTTCCTCTGACACATCCTCTCTCCCATGCTTCCTCTTTCACAAATCTCGGATTTTCCACAGCCTCAAGAACTACAGAGCAGTTTTTTAAAGCCAAACACTTCCCATTATTTTCCTCTATGTCCCCTACATACCCACTCTCAGAACTCAGGTATTTTTCCAGGCAGGTCCTCAGTGGTCTCCACTCTTATCTACAGTGAGGCATCTCAGTAAAGATAACAGCATAAGCAAATACATGCAAGTATTTAGGAGCAACTAAATACTGTAAAGGTAACCAGAACAATGCTTCAACATGGAAGGGTTCATTAGATTAATCAACCATTGCAGTTTAAGGTCAAAATATCAGTCAAATCCCTTCTAATGCAAGCTAACAATCTGAAAAGGCAGAATTGGCTTAATCAATTTGTGAATATTTCTTTACATCTATAGTCAGTTCTACGACAGTCCAAGGTGACAGCAAGGACACATTGTCCAAGGTGACAGCAAGGACACGTCGTGTGGATGCACACACATCCTGTGGCAGCCTCCAGGAACGTGTCCTGTCTGTGCTGCAGCAACAGACAGCTGCACTTGGTGTGATCACACAGAATGTACCAAAGAAACACAAACTCTGTTTACGTAACTAATAAATATTTAAAACAGAAGCCTACACCCCAAGGTTGCAAAAGTCTTGATAATTACCTTGCATCCTGTTTATGTCTGTCCAAGGAGGCAGCACAAGTAGCATGAAACAGGTGAACCAAACCCTAAATTTAAGTTTTTAGCTGGTTTTTCTATGGCCCATGGTTTTATTTGCATTATGTAAATAACACTGAGGGATGATTTGCTTCGTAATTTATCCGTTTTTTAAATGAAAGTCAGGCTCATATTTTTACTTCTCTCTGCCCCAAAATTGAAAGGAAAGCACAGAAGACACATATTTTTTGAGAAAAAAGGACATCTAATGTAAGGCTTAACACAATTCTGTGTTTAGTACCCCATGGCCTTAAACTATTCCTGACTCATGATCTTCTGTTTACCTACACCATCAAAAAACTTTTAACAAGAATTATATCAGTTGAATGAGGCTTTATCTTTCCCTTAACAGCCACATTCCAGACGTTTCTAAAATATCCAGTTATCTTTTACCTGTTCACTAGTTACACAAGGAACAAGAATATCCACGCTGTTACTGAGGTCACATATTTTCTATTCAGTAAAATGACACATTTATAACTCTGAGCTCACCAAGAAAAGTTACTTTGCTCTGACAAAGGGTAGTTCTGTTTTTATGTCTTTTCATATTCCTCTACAGCCCATGAAAACCATGTTACATTTAGGAATGTTTTACACAAAAAGAGTATTACAATAGGGAAAATATGCCACAACAGACATGAGTGTTCTTAAATTCATGAAGAATGCAAGACACATCGCTGAACACATTCCAGCTTTGAAGCTCCTTGGGTGTAGAATTTAGGTGTCCATCTCAAAAGAGAAGTGCCAGACATACAAAGTCATATCTAACCATGAAATCTGTACACCGAATGCCAATGTTAACACATTGGGAAACTCAGATACAGCAAATACAGCAGTAACCTCAGAAGTCATTGGAATTCTTTCTGTATTTTTCATGTAGTGCTGGTTTTTAACAAAGGTGTTGCTAAATTAGTATACGTCAAAAATCAAGCAATCGGTGCTGGAGAGGGTGAGAAACAGAAACATCACCTGTAGCAGATGAACCAAATTTGTTCAGGCACAAGTTCTGCCCTGCTGACAGGAGTGGGCTGGCAGCAGCAGAGAAAATAGGCACTGTCCTAGATTCCATGTGCACCACAGCCCCATGTTCACTGCACCCATATTCTTGAACCAGGCCTGACACAAGATTCTGCTTGATTCTCACCATGACGTACAGAAGCAAATTCCCCTTCTGGCTTCTTTACAGCCTACTTTTTTTGCTGGGAAAAAAAATGTTTGCTATGCTTCTGTATTCTTGCTTAGGAAGTAAAAAGAATTTCACTGTAGTTGTGATGCTTTAAAAAAAAATTAAGAAAATTCAAGTGTTTGAGGATATGTATAGTACCAAAGTACCAAGTTGAGTTTAACACTAAACACTGCTCAAACCTGGCTGAAAGCCACAAAGTCAGTAAAGTGACACAAATTTCCAGAGTGTTCTCCCATTTTCATTCTCTTGTCCACATATCCATATGAAAAAGAGACATCTGTCTCTACATATCTCCACATTCTGCCCTCAAAAGCCTAGCTGCAGCTTCCAATGACACTTCCAAATTTAGCCATGACAGTGAAGGAAGAGATTGATGGATAAAAATAAGCCCAATCCCAAACAGGGACAATACAATTGTCTGGTAGCCCTTTTATTATGCAAGACAAGACAGGCTTCAGGACATGCAGATTTTGCATACAATCTGCCAAGCACAATATTCCTTTGTACTTCATGGTGAAGTAAACAGCCTCACACTACTGTCACCCATTGTCTATCATGGACAGAAATAGTGGAACAAAATCAGAATAGTTTGTGGTTCTCTCTATCTAGAGTGCTAACAATTTGAACAACCCAACCAACCAGCCTCTACCTGTGAGTTAAGTTCTCGTATGCTTCTTTCAGGGTTTCATATCCTAAATATGAGTAGAAAAATCCAACCTGACACAAGCTCACTCCCCCTTCAGTTTTGGAGATCAGTCTCTAACTCTGTACCATCTGCCAGCCTTTCACAAAAGGCAGAGAGAGGCCACCCTAGTACAGTACTGCCTGCACCAATTTTGTTGCAACAAAACCACTCAGATCCATCACTTCATTTTAATCTCTTACACTGGTTCATTTTTATTTCATGGATGCATAGCAATAAAAAAGTTCATCTAGAAACTTACTGCACTGATACAGATTGAATGAAATACAGCATAAATTTCCTGCAAAGTTTGGACTCCAATAAAAAAGGCTAACCCAAGAGCTACCAACATAACTGATAAAGAATCACTTCTGGTCTGACATCAAGCAGCAAAACAAGTTATTGGGAGGATCAGCACTAGCAAGAGCTGCTGTGCAGTTCATTAGCTGACTCTGCAACTGAAGCACCTCTTAATGGTACTGAGCCTGAGAGATGCAGAAAAGTAACAAACACAGTGAGCCATCACCGTGTCACATTAGGGCAGCTCAGAATCACCTCCTTCTAATGAAAGAGGAGATTACAACCAAATGTCATGCCGTGGTGTATTTATAGGTTTCTGGCATTCCCTCTGACACTGCAAGCTCTTTGCTCTCCTCCCTCAGCAGCAGAGGCAGAGACTTGTCCTGCCCAAACAGGAGAGCACCTGCAGCCAGGCTCTGGCTGCCTGACTCGGTTGAGCACTCCAGCAAAAACGGTACAATCCCACAGATTACCCCTGCAGTTCGTTTCTGTAAGTCACACTAATACATTTGAAATACCAAAAGCATTTTTCACGTCCCCATTTTCTTAAGAGTCAGCAATTAAAGTCAGCACAGAACTCTAGATTCCAACAAGGGATCTGATGTTAAATTTGATTCTTGCTGAAGCAGGATTTTTTGACCTTAAATTGTAAAGTGCAAGGTAGAAAACAGAGCAGTTCCCTAATTTCTATTATCCCTATTTCCAAAAAAGGGGCACAGTTCTCATAGGACTGAGGATTATCTAGTATTTGTAGAACTTGTTCTCAAAGTGCTTTAAGCAATTTCATTAGCATGAAGTCAGCTGAACACGGATGATCAGCAGAGATACCTGATCACTGCTTTTAGATTTTTTAAAAATTAAATGTGCAGTAAAAGCATCACAGCATGACTGGTCATGAGGCATGACTGTAAGTTACTGTGTAACTAATTTGAATACATAAAGCAATCGATTACAGACAATAAAAATCTATAGGTAATACACTGCTGTCTGGCTTCAGAGACAGGAGGAAAAACCAGTTCATGAGCAGTGATTTTTTTGCAGCTGCTTCCATACACTATGGCTATAGTATCTGTGGGGTCTTTTTTTTAATTACACAGAAACTATAATACACAAGTAGTTGGCACAATTCCTCTGTGTTTTCTAATTGCTATGATATTGGCTGAGTAGATACCATCTAGCTCTGAAGCCCTTTTAAGTCTTTAAATTGTCCAAAAGTATTGAATTTTAGAAACTACTCAGAACATACAATATTCAAATTGCATATGGTTTTTCCCGGTCTCAACTAATAAGGGCCCATCTCTTAAACATCACTGTTTTGCACATTGAGCCAAATAATGTATTTATTATCTTCCTATCCTCTCCTTAACATTCTCTGATATAAAGCCCACTTGCCTTTACTTGTATTATGGGGGAGGCAACAGCTCATTAAATACAAGGTTCCACAGAGAAAAAAACTGGTCACGTAAGAAAGTCACTACAAATTGTCCAACCCTAATCATCAACAATTCTTTCTCATTATCACATTACTCAGAACCATAAAGTGAGTAATGCATGAGTAAATATCTATCCTCCTCAAAAGCAAACTCAGATTCCTCTTAGGGCAATGGGCCCATAAGCTTGGGCCAGTCTGAGGGTTTCTGCAAGCAGATACAAGCTGACAAGAGACAGACAGAGAAGCTACACTAAGTGCTACAACCACACACCTCTGTACAAAATGAATTACTACTCTTTAATGGTGGCCCAAATTTAGTTTGCATTAAGGTTTATTTAGTCTATTGTGTAAGTAACCTTTCTAGATCCTGAAGAACCAATAACTCTGCCAGATCAGTGTGTGAAAACCTGAGTGTACAAACTATTCCAGGACAAAAAATAACTGATAAGGAATCCTTATCTTGAGCATTTAATTTGCATTTATTTTTATTGCTTAAAATATTAGTCTTTCTCAGTAATTTTACAGTTATTTTTGCCTTTGAGTATCACTAAGAAAGTATTTCTAGTAAATCCTATTGTTCTTTTTCTTCCTGTTGTCATACTGCTATTCAGACACTGAGTCTGGCAAACTTCACCAACTTCTTGTTTGATTTTGGTTTTTCAAAGCATAACTGTGGTGAAGTTGTGGAGCCTGTCCAGCTTCCCCTTTCAGTCTTCATCCTTAAGACTAATTAAACATCTTCTCTTGCTGTGAAACTGCTCCTAAAGAACAAGTTCTGCACCAAAGTAGATTGGAAAAGTTTTTCTGAGTGCACACTACTCACTTCTGCAAAAAAAAACCAAAAAAACCTGCCCCCTGAACCCTTCTAAGCACATGACCTTCAAATCATTTTCACTTCTGAACAATCTTGAATTCTTTATTTTGTATTTCTTATTTGTTCATCACCCTTTACCAAAACTATCTGACACACACAAAACGTCAGGATCCCCAGCACACCACCTACATTAATGCTCAAATCTTGCACACTGTTAAGCCTATATGAAATATAAAACCCTCTTTTAGGATCAAGAGGATTCTGATCAAGATCCTGTTTAGTACAGCACCCTGTTCCTGATAACAATTTCCTGCTCTTTGATATATAAATATGAAATAATCAAGTTTTAAAGGTGCCTCAGTCAAAAATCACCTACAATCTCTGTTGTTTCTCTACCACTGTCCTATTTTACCTGCAG